>OX638372.1:41679802-42057584 GCA_951812925.1 Calliopum simillimum | reverse complement strand
CCAAAATGTATTTTCAACCTTTTCCCATCGAATGGTGCAATAAAATTTTTTCATCAAAATGGGCCCAAATCGGTCACTTAGAGGGGTCGGGGACACCCCTGGTCATGTCCAAAATCTATTTTCGACCTTTTCCCATCGGTTGGTGCAATAAAAATTTTCAACAAAATGGGCCCAAATCGGTCACTTAGAGGGGTCGGGGACACCCCTGGTCATGTCCAAAATCTATTTTCGACCTTTCCCCATCGATTGGTGCAATAAAATTTTTTCACCAAAATGGGCCCAAATCGGTCACTTAGAGGGGTCGGGGACTCCTCTTGTCATGTCCAAAATGTATTTTCAACCTTTTCCCATCGAATGGTGCAATAAAATTTTTTCATCAAAATGGGCCCAAATCGGTCACTTAGAGGGGTCGGGGACACCCCTGGTCATGTCCAAAATCTATTTTCGACCTTTTCCCATCGATTGGTGCAATAAAAATTTTCACCAAAATGGGCCCAAATCGGTCACTTAGAGGGGTCGGGGACACCCCAGGTCATGTCTAAAATCTATTTTCGACCTATCCCCATCGATTGGTGCAATAAAATTTTTTCACCAAAATGGGCCCAAATCGGTCACTTAGAGGGGTCGGGGACTCCTCTTGTCATGCCCAAAATGTATTTTCAACCTTTTCCCATCGATTGGTGCAATAAAATTTTTTCACCAAATTGGGCCCAAATCGGTCACTTAGAGGGGTCGGGGACACCCCTGGTCATGTCCAAAATCTATTTTCGACCTTTTCCCATCGATTGGTGCAATAAAAATTGGTCACCAAAATGGGCCCAAATCGGTCAATTGGAGGGGTCGGGGACTCCTCCTGTCATGTCCAAAATGTATTTTCAACTTTTTCCCATCGATTAGTGCAATAAAATTTTTTCACCAAAATGGGCCCAAATCGGTCACTTAGAGGGGTCGGGGACACCCCTGGTCATGTCCAAAATGTATTTTCAACCTTTCCCCATCGATTGGTGTAATAAAATTTTTTCACCAAAATGGGCCCAAATCGGTCACTTAGAGGGGTCGGGGACTCCTCTTGTCATGTCCAAAATGTATTTTCGAACTTTCCCCATCGATTGTTGCAATAAAATTTTTTTAGGTCGTAATTATCCACAGGGGCTTTTTTCAAGGTATTTTTTTCCCAAAAAAAAACTTTTATGTGACAGATTTCATCAAAAACTTTCATGAAAAACTTCTTGCTTAGAAGTTTTTAATATTTTTTAAATTATTGATTAAAAAACGAGCTACAGGTCAGTATTTAATGTCAAATTATCTAAATTTTATTGTCGATATTTCGTTTTTCTTTGAAAAACATCATCAGGAACAAAAAAAAATTACATAAATAATTGACTGGAAAATTTTTTGATTTTAAACATTATTTGAAAAAAATAATAAACAAAAAACATAAAACACAACATCTAACATATAATATTTTTCAAACAACACTTGACCACTGGACGTCGTTTTTGAAAAAACTTTTATATAAAAACTTTTATGGATAAAAGTTTTTAAAAACTTTTTCAAAAAACTTTTATAAAAAACTCTTTAAGGATAAAAGTTTTTAAAAACTTTTAAAAAAGACTTTTATTTTTAAAAGTTTTTTTTTTAAGTTTTTTAAAACTTTTATTTCAAAAAGTTTAAAGTTTTTAAAAACTTTTATCTAGATGATTTAAAAGTTTTTAGTCTAAATAAACTTAAAAAAAAACTTTTGAAAAAGTTTATTTCAGGGTCTGATTTCAACCATTGATGACGATACGTTGTTAAAGCTGGTTAAAACAGTTGCTTCGCACGCCAATGCGTTGATGGTATCTTGTTTCTCGCACAAGATGTACCTTAAATATAAAATATGCGGAACAGTTTCCTCACTTGTACAAACTGCGAATCATATTAGGCGGAGTGATATATTTTTACCCAAATTGTTTCTTTGAAACATGACGTTTCAATAAGTGTTCTAATAAAAATAATGTCATGCAGATTAACTTAACTTTTTGGCTCACTTTGTGATTTTTGAAAGTATCCCAACTTGTACGGTAAATTTTTTTTCGCCAAAAAAAGTTGTCTTCATTAAAATGGCTATAACTTTTGTCTTCATCACGATGTCAAATAACTTTCTATAAAAAAGTTGTAGCCGATGACCATACCTTTTAATTGGTTTATTTAAATTAACAATTTTTTCATCCGTTTCAAAACCACTGACCAACAACAAAACCCGTCCCAACCTATACGACATTCCCCTATGTATTAATTTTTCAATGTTTATGAATGGCCACAATTCGCACTTAAAATTGCATCCATACATGTTTGGACATCCAACGCAGCTACAGCAGCAGCTTTATGTGAATTTGCTGAACGTTACAATATATGCCTGAATGACTGCAGCGAATCACGCAAAACTGTTTGTAGACATCCTTCCAGTGCACCAGATTTGATGCAACAATGGTCGAACAAGAGAAATGAACCAAAACCACGTCATGTCATTTACTCCAAATTTCGCCATAGAAAACTGTTCAGACAAGTTTGTGACACTTGTGGGAAATCCGTCAGACTACAAAAATTACACACTCATTGTGCAAAAGATTCATTATATACATCCCATTTACCACTACACTTTAATCCCCGTGATATGGCTGAAGTGGGTGGCTTTAAGGATTGTAATTTTTTAATTTTTGGAATTCAGTAACTTTAAGCAACTGATTTTATTTAGTGGAACAATTTCTTTGGATTCAATTAAAATGGATTGATTTGGATAAAAGGCGATTGATTTTATTTTTTTTTTCACCCATATGGTTATGGGTGAAACGTATCGAAAACCAACCTACCAACTAAATTTTTGGTTTTTTTACCTATGCATTTTGCTTGTTTTTGTAATGTTGTTGTTTTTACTCAAAAACTCAGAACAGTAAGCTCACACCACAAAACACTTGACACGTGATTTTTTGGTAGCTAGTTAGTGAAAGGCGATTGGATTCAATTTGACTGGCTTGAACAGGATTGAATTAAATTCGATAGTAGCGAATAAGATTGCAATCTTATCTAACTAATCAAATTTTGCTCAATTCAGTCAGATTCTAACTTATCCAAATAGGATAACATTTTCGTCTTTTCCTTAAACATTCCTATTTATTGAAGATAGTATAAATTGGATATAAAAAGTATTAAATGAAGTAGAAAATGTACTGCATTTTTTTTTTCAAGCCAAGGCATTAAGCATGCTTTTCTTAACTAAGTTATTCAATTATGAGTTAACAACTTCAAAGTGAATAATTTGAATTCAACATAAAAGAAAATACGTTTAAAGTAGACTAATTCTCTCAAGCATGTTATGAGTTCAAGTTTTTGTATATATATAGGGCACAAAATAAACATAACTGAAACGAATCAATTTAACAAGAATTTTCTTTATTAAATAGGTCAATGAAAAAATAAAATTTAAATTGAACAATCCTTCGAAAGAACTCTTAAAAAGTTTAACCTTTATTTATTTATTTCCAGCATAATACATAACTTAAAGCGAGAAATCATTTTCCAAAGAAAAAATAATTTTGTATAGGGGAGATGTGTGTACCTTGGTCCGAGTGTACCTCGGTCCGAGTGCCGGTTGCCACTCAACAGTTGCACGTGTACGATAATGTTCTTCTATGGAATTTTCCACTCATACCGGTGACTCATATAAGTAGACTTCAGACCGTCAAGCTGTATGCGTATATAACTAGCAACGAAAAAAGTGTTTTTTGTGTGTAAAAATTTGTTTTTGGAGTAAGCTACGAAACGTTTTGTGAGAAACTTACTTGAAATATTTCAGTTTTACAACATCAGGAAGCAAGTTTAGTTATTGTTTTAAGCTTTTAGTGTGTTTAAGATGTATTTTCATTAACATGTGCTGTGGGTGTTGACAGTTTTTAAAACATGCTGTCTGTGTACCTTGGACCTATGCTTATTGACCAGCGAGCCTTTTTCAACGGGCAACCAAGAAGCCATTATCGCCTCTCAATATAATAGATATTATTATTATTATTTAAAAATTAATGTATTTATTTGCAACCATTTTTGTTTAATTAATTGTTTTTTACTAAATGCACTTTTTTGAGTTATAATTTTTGTTTATGATTATTTTTTTTTTTTTCATTGAAAAAAATGTTACTTTTGATTACATAATCAGTGGTTATTTCATAATTTATTGGCAAAATACAATGTATTCTCTTTTATTTTTAATAGTCCAAGGTACACTTGCATGGTGTACCTTGGACCGTTTGAGATTGAAACGGAAAAAGTAATATTTCTACTCAATGGTAAGACATAGAAATATCATTGTTACGTCATTTAATGCTGCAAGCATTGTTGAAATATAACAGAATCAAAAAACTAAAGGACCTTTTTTAGAAAATCCTGCACATTGAAAAAACTGAAAAGCGGACCAAGGTACACACATCTCCCCTACCATCAATAAAAAGTATTAACTTGGTACAAAGATTTAACAAGGAAACTTCTGAAAAAATTTTTTGAAACTTATTTTTTTATCTTAAATTTTAATATAGGGCAGATGTGTGTAGTACCTTGGTCCGAGTATACCTCGGTTCGAGTGTTGGTTGCCACTCAGCAGTTGCATGTGTACGATAATGTTCTTCTATGGAATTTTCCACTCATACCGGTGACTCATATAAGTAGACTTCAGACCTTCAAGCTGTATGCGTGTATAAAAAGTGACGGAAAAAGTGTTTTTTGTGTGGAAATATTTGTTTTTGGAGTAAACTACGAAACGTTTTGTGAGAAAATTAGTTAAGATATTTCACTTTACAGCATCAGGAAGGTAGTTTAGTTATTGTTTTAAGATTTTAGTGTGTTTTAGATGTATTTTCATTAATATATGTTATGGGTGTTGACAGTTTTTAAAACATGCTGTCTGGTGTACCTTGGACCTATGCTTATTGACCAGCGAGCCTTTTTCGACGGGCAACAAGGAGGCCATAATCGCCTCTCAGTATAATATTATTATTATTATTTACGTGATTAATGTATTTATTTGCAACCATTTTTGTTTAATTAATTGTTTTTTACTAAATGCACTTTTTTGCGTTATAATTTTTGCATATGACTAATTTTTTTTTTTAATTGAAAAAAATGTTACTTTTGATTACACAATAAATGGTTCTTTCATAATTTATTTCCTAAATACAATGAATTCTTTTTTATTTTTAATAGTCCAAGGTACACTTGCATGGTGTACCTTGGACCGTTTGAGGTTGCAACGGAAAAAGTAATATTTCTACTCAATGGTAAGATGGGAAATTTTTTTTATTCTTTATTTGTAAAATTATCTCTGAGTTCTTACACGAAAGGACTACCTTAATAAATAGTACCTGGAGACCGATCCCAGCTCGGTCAACAATCTGATCTTATTATTTTAGTCGATGTTTTCATTCATAGCTATTTTTTGTTATGAAACTCGTACCTTTTCACCTCTAATGGTTATGCATTTAAAATGATAAACTAACCGATGAGAATAATAATAACAAAAAACTCGGAAAGTATCGAGTGGTACAGAAAAATATCAAAAAGTCAAATTTTTCTTTTTGGTGAAATATAATGCCCAAAATATTTCGTCTTTTGTATGGAAGCTGAAATATCTTATCATCAAAGAATCATAACTCGGAAAATAAGAGTCCTACTTATTAGAAAAATCAGCAAGGATATTTTGATAAGGAAGAGTGTGGCTATTTGATGCTATTATTAAAAAAGAATTTCACTTTTTCTTGTAGCTACGCCGTAAGATTGAACACAGCGTTTAATTCAACTTCAAGTAAGAATACTTCAAAATCCTGCAGGTATAATGACAGCTCTGCTGATGAAGACGGATTCAGCGTCAAAAAGTGCAAAAGACTGCATGTAAGAATAAAAAGTTCATTCCATTTTTTTTTGTGACTGAGTTATAACCAAAATTACAACTTTGATAAAAAGTGGGAGTGACAATTATTGAACAAAGCTACTTTTCGTTATGCTTGAGATACTCATTATCCAGATCCGTGTACCAAATTTCATCAAAATATGTCGTACCATTTGCGAGAAATAGCATTAAATGTATTTTACGTGTATGGGAGGTTCCACGCGCACCTACTTCGCCTACTTTCAGTTTGTAGGTGCCTAAGAGCAAGTAGACTCCCTGCAGTCAAATTCAGAAAGATTTTTATAGCGTATTGTATTTTTGTGGGCAGTGCCACGCCCTTCCACTAGTTTTCCCAATATAACGGCATATCACATATTAATACTTGTTTTTAGGGGTACAATCTCTTAAATTGTAATATTGAATCAAAATTTTCAATGGTTAAAAAGGGGGCGTGGTACTTCTTCGATACCGCCCACCTTTTGGTTATAACAAGCAGTACCTACACACGAAATTTCATTAAAATATCTTGTAACATTTGCGAGAAATAGCATTTAACGTATTTTGCTTGTATGGGAGGTTCCACGCGCAACGGCGATATTTCGCCCATTTTCAAATCAGAGATGCTCTATAGCAATTAGGCTCCTGACACTTAATTTCAGAATGTTTGCTTTTTTAGTTTTCTTTTTATAGTGTTTTATATTTTTGTGGGTTGTGCCACGCCCTTCAACGAGTTTTCCCAAAATAGTGGTGTATCACATATTAATCCTTGTTTTTAGGGGTACAATCTCTTAAATTTTCATTTAAATTGTTGGAGTCGTTTTCGAGTAATATTGAATCAAAACTTTCAAGAGCTGAAAAGTGGGCGTGGCACTTCTTTGATCCCGCCCACTTGTTTGTCTGTTACAAGGTATTATCAAGCCGTACCCACTCACCGAATTTCATCAAAATATCTTGTATAGTTTGCGAGTTATGACTAAATCAAATTTGAAATTTAGGGCAGTACCACGCCCCCTGGTGAGCGTTTACAAAGTTCAAACCCAGCTCATTCTTCATTGTATGCTAGTATCTAACTTTATTCCAAGTTTCATTGAAATCGCAGTAGCCGTTTTCGAGAAAAAATATTGGCACAGAAATGAGTACAAAAAAACAAACAAACAAAAAAACAAACAAACATACAATTTTAGCTCGAATAAGAAGAGAAGATTATTCAGTTACACTTACATACATAAAAATAAATACGTTAATATATTTTTCTTTTATTTTTTTTATTTTTTCAACACAAGTACTTTAAATGTTTATGGAATCAATGAATTTATTACATACCATGCATGAAGTGTTTCATTTTTTGACACAAAAATTTGGTAGGTATGGGTCAAATTAAGCTAAGGGATTATTTACTTTCAGTAAGGACGAAAATAATTTGAAGCACAAACATTTTCATAGTTCCTGTTTTTTATGTCGCGCAAAAAACAAATCCACATACCCTTAAAACAAATATTTATTAACCATAGTTGGCGAATTACAAAAGAAATATAAAAGGATAATTTAATGCAGTTTTTATCAGACAAAACACAAACAAAACAAGTTTCTTCTGTACATAACATACATACGCCTTGTCTATTTTCTACTCTAAAGGGTTCCTCACTTTAATGGTATGCGCCGGAAGCAACAGTTGTGATGAATGCTCTTTAATGGTTCAAATATGTTGGGAATAACACTGTCACGTTTTGCAGACAGTTGGTGTTGTGGTAGATTTGTGGTAGACATTTCCACATGTCCTGATGTATTAAACTTTAACAAATAATCAGAAGTCACCCACATTAACGACATGCGAGCATTACGGAAACAGATAAACGATAGCATATAAAGTCTTCACGTAGCCTAACATTTTGCTGTCCATAAAAATCTTCAAAAACATTTTGCAGAATTTTATTTTTTACTCTGCTTCGCTAGTAAGCAATATTTCATTTTAAGTTTGTTGTAATTCACTGATTCAGATGAGTTGCGCTTGAATATTTCAAGCGAACCCTAAAACTTTTGGTAGGGAGTCTCTCGTTTTACTGGAAAGCGCTGACAATTTCAGTCAAACAGTATAATCTGCTGCGTAGAACTGAAAGTTTCGATACGAGCTGCTGTTACTTTAAAATAGATATATAATATATCTTGGTCCTGGAAACACCTCGTCTTGATTAAATCATGCGAAATGCAAAGTCTCTTTATGCTATTTTTACACTTTTTTTGGAAGAGGAGGAGATTGTGTAGAGCGGAATGAAAGAGGAAATAAAAATACCTAACGGCATAAAAAATTTAGTTTTTTTACAGAAATTTAGATATTCCGCAAAAATTATATCTTTAAAAATAAATTGCGTAGCGGAATGAATGATTTGATGAAAAATGCCCTATTTTTATTATTTATATATTACAATGACTGCAAATGAAAAAAAAAAACTTTATAAATATAACATGGTTTGAATGTTTTATGCTGCCATCAGAACGCACAATATGGTAATGTCTTCAATAATGATTGCTATGTGTCATGTGTCCCTGTTATTGCCTTATAACAGTGTGTGTATTTTAAAGGAGATATTTTTTTGCTATTTATGTAAATGTGTTACATTATTGTGCTTGCATTTATTGGGTGTACAACTTTGCTTCCGCCGTTTTCCGATAGGTGGCTGTACCGGCTGAGGCTGGCTGAAATACATAGATGATAATGCCATTAAAGTGAGTGTGGACAGTGCCTAACGAATTGTCATCGCCGTTTCAGTGACAGTTGTGCTGCAGTTCATAAAGGGGCGTGGTGGCATAAAGTTGGCGTTGGTTTAGGGTAATTCTTTGTTTTTTGTTCCTTTCGTACTGATTTGTGTAAAAATTTATTTTTTTTTTTAGCCATTTAAATGGAATATACGGCAACGGCATGCATTATTTAAGTGAAATTCGATGGCACCCATATCCTCCAAATCTGAAACATAATTATATTACGTATGTGCATATGGCAATACGCCCCAGGCAGTAAAAAGTTTTAAAATAAAAATTGTTCATTATAATTTACGGAATTCGATGTTATTCATTGAAAATAAAAAACAAAATATTATAATTTCTACAAATATTATTATTAGGTATTTACTAGTCGCTTGTAGAGGTATTGTTTTAGTCTGCAGACTGAGACAAAGTAACAACGCTATATTTGGCCGGGCCAAACATGAAATGCAGCACAGTATTTTGTTGCATTCCCTCAAATAACGCTTGTACTATAGAGTTTTGAAAAATTTGCTTGCATGGCTGGTGCCAATTCCTTTTGTTCGAGTTTATCTGGTTTTTGTATGGAACTCGTTCTTATCAGTTCTAGCATTTATATCTATTTTGTTTATATTCACATAAGTAATGCTTTTAATATATCGTTCTAAAACATTTTTTTTTTGTGCAGGTAGTAGGCGTGTCCTTTTAACGACTTCGCTTGTTTTCAATCCATCGAACTTTCTATCTTCTACGACGAAGGCAGTGTGCAAAATTATGTTGAACTAGCATAATTATTTTTTCCGCGATATATATTTTGACAGATAAGCAAGGTTAATTCAACTCAGGGCGTGACACTGATCAAGAACATATATAATTTTCCATAGATGCCACGCCGCCTACTTTGCGCTACAAACGCCTACAAACTTAATCAAAAAAATTAAAAAAGTTACAAAAAATTCTGAAAAAATTTCTCTATGTTCCTTGGTTTAGTTTTAAATTAGTGGTTATTTTTCTTAAAGCTAAATTTTGCACAAATTTTTTACATGAATAAATTTGAAGAAAGGTGTAAATTTAAAAAAACAAAATAGCTTCAAGAAATAGTGTTAATAAAAGCTGAGTAAAATATTTGGCTTGCAATATAAATAGCTTATTATCTAAGCTTATAAGAGCACATGCACTGTGCGCATGCATTATCCTTGAAAATAATTTTAGTCACGTATTTCGCATAATGATGACATGCACTTTACGTATAAAATCAGAACAAAATTTCTTGTCACAAACAAAAACAGATTTCTTGCATCATGTGTTTTGCATAATCTTTAAGAAATGTTTACAGATACGAGTATGTGCTGGAAATGCACCAAACTTAAATTTTCATTTTGATAGTGAAATGATAAAAGCTACAGAGATATTTATGAACTGAAATTGCAGAGTAACGGAATACGACGGCTACTTTGAGCTTTAAAAATAGCTGATGAGTTTTAACACTGACGAAGTAGAAAAGTGAGCAAAATATACATGCACCTACTCTTACCATTATCTTGAATGACCCAGTTCTTCCAGATGACCAGAAAAGTTCCATCGAATCAAATGATTTCCACATTTTCAAATAATTAACCCTCTAGTTCCCAAGCGGGCCTGTAGACAGCCTAATTTTAAAAAGCTCTGTAAATCGTACGTTATGATTTTTTGAATTGATTTTTTGCATGTAAAAAGGGAAATCCCCATTTTATTCAATGAGTTCATGCGCATAAAGCTATGATGCGCACAACAGCCGTCATTGCAAGTCAAAGTTGAAATTTCGTTCAAAAGTGAAAAAATAATTATTTTGTGATTTGTGCTAGTTAAAAAAATTTTTTAAAAATAGTTGTAAAGCTCAACAATAAAAAAAAAAATTATTGGTAAGTAGCTGTGAAAGTTTACTACAAGAATAGCAATCAAATAAAAAAAAGTTATTGTATAACTCTCAGTGGCTCCCAACCGTACAATGCCTGTAGGCCGTCTTGGGCAAATAGGAGTAAAAATGTTGTAACGGTCATTGAAATATTTTTTCATAGTTTTTGCATTTTTTGGCCAATTTAAACACGAATTTAGGATCATTAGCAATTGTTAAAGATAATGTTGTTGCAAAATTATATATTTAAGCATAAGCACATGAGAAATAAGTAAATTTAAATGAGAAATAAGTTAATTTAAAGTGAAAAGAAGGATTTTTTTTTGTCAATTGGTACAAAAACTTTGTAAGCTTTTGCAAAAATTTTTTTTTTCTTGTTTCAATTTTGTAATAGTCATTTTTGTCCCAATCTCAACACTTCATTTCATATCTACTTATATAGAAATGGAGTACGAGAGATTCATGAAGCTTTCCTCACTTACTGACGAGCAGATAATGCAAGTTATGGAAGAATTAGACTCAGACTTTGATACTGACAATGAAATCGACAGTGACAACGATGATCTACTTGATCCACCAAATTTTAGCCTAGATAGCAAGTTGAATGAAGCTATTGATGAAGCTCTAAATGAGTCAATATCGGAAGTAGCTACATATGCAGATATTTGAGTAGATGATGACTTCGAAATCCCAGTTGACTGCCCATCTGGAAGCACCACCGCACTTAGAGCTGCTTCAAAATCAAAACTTCCAAAACGCTTGCGACTTGAACATTTTGAGGATGATTTTAACAAAGACGTAAATCAGCTTGAAGAAGAGCCAATTATCGCGCTTGATACATTTTTTGGGTCCGTTTTGGATATCGATCCAAAATGTGATAGTTTTAAGAAAGTTTTGTGGAAGAAGAGGAACCTGATACTCAAAAGATCTGCTCTCACTTTTCGTGGTACTGAATTGGGAGATGAATTTAAGATGCTTGATACACCTTACAAATGTTTTGCCTATTTCTTTGACGATGCAATATGTGACCACGTTACAGAACAAACCAATTTATATGCGGCTCAGAAGGACATCGCAACGCCATTTGTCGTAACTTCTGATAAAATAAAACAATATATAGGGATTTTGTTTTTTATGTCGGTTTATCGATACCCCAATGTTCGTTCCTACTGGAGCCAGTACGCGTTTCAAGCTATACAAAACACAATGCCACGAAATCGTTTTGACAAAATCCGAAGTAATTTACATTTTAATGACAACAGCAAAATGCCCGAGAAGAAAGCTCCAGATTATGATCACCTGTACAAAATTAGGCCAATAATAAAACATTTTAATCACAAATTTCAATCCATACCAATGCTTCAGAGAGTTTGCGTAGATGCGCAAATGTGTGCAACAAAGTTGAAATCCTATCTAAAGCAGTATATGCCTAACAAACCCCACAAATGGGGCATAAAATTGTTTGTTCTTTCTGATTTGCTAGGATTTTCGTATAGCTTCGAAGTATATTGCGGTAAAGGAGACAATGTGGTTCAACCTGGAGCTCCAGATTTAGGTGCATCTTCGAACGTAGTTATCCGACTTTCTCAAACTATTCCGGATATGAAAAACCATATTCTGTATTTTGATAATTTTTACACATCGCTTCCTCTTTTAGTATATTTACGGTACAGAGGCATATACTCATTAGGAACTATTCGCTCCAATAGAATTGCTAACTGCAAGTTGCCTTCTGATATCGACCTCAAACAAAAAGAGCGTGGATATTTTGAAGAGTATTGTGGTTCAATCAATGGAGTAGATGTATCAACAACTGTGTGGAAAGATAACAAAGCCGTTCGACTGGCTTCTACATATGTTGGAACGGAACCTTTTAGTGATCAAATAAATTTTAGTTCAACAGTTCCACGGTTCGATCGGGCTGCCAAAGAATATGTGACAATTGCATGTCCGAATGTAATTAATGAGTACAATCGTCACATGGGAGGCGTAGATTTGATGGATGGATTCATCGGAAGATACAGAAATCATTTGAAGACTTCGAAATATTTGAATCGCTTATTTTACCATTTGCTTGACTTAGCAATGGTTAATGCATATATCTTATATAGACGTATCAATAAGCCAGGAAAAGACGATAAAGAATTCCAATTACCACAATTTCGAGCCCAGGTTGCACAAGTACTATGCTCATTTAAGAATAATGATGCACCACAACCTGGGCGTCCACGCAATGTACCTAAAAAGACTAATTCCGGCATAAAGTCATACTTACCAGCCGCTGATATCCGACATGACGGACTGAATCATTTCCCAAAATTTTTACCACGCACTGATAAACGGACTTGCAAAAATCCCGGCTGTGCGTCACAAACACAAGTTGAATGCAGAAAATGTAATATACTTCTTTGTTTTTCTTCACAAAAAGACTGTTTTTTTGAATTTCATCACAAATAAAAAGTACATTTTTGCATAAATACACATTTAAAATTTTTTTAAGTTACTTTATTTTATCTATATATGTTAACATACCATCCTTTTTATTTTATTAAATGAACTGAAATTGTTTTAAAACCTTTTATCTTATTTTTTATGTTTGATTTTCGAATAAAAGCAAAAAAACTAATATGCAAACCATTTTATTTTTTTTCGACTACTTTCCCAAGACGGCCTCTAGGCCCGCTACCTTTTACGCCCCCTACCACGATTCCTACCCATCCAAAAATTTTTTTCCAGAACAAACATTATTTCTACACTCCAAAACTACCCTCCTATAATTTTTTCAGCTAAAAAAAAAATTTGGGAACTAGAGGGTTAAGAAGACACCAGACATCTATACTTGGTAAAAATGGGAGTGAGAGTTCATAGTTGTCCACAAAAGAACATTTTTGGCATGAGTAATAATATGAATTTATAAATAAAGTAGAATCATCTTATTATATGTTTGTGAACCTTGCTAAAATCTACCACTTAAACTTCCAAATTTTCAGTTGGCTGGCCAAATTCTTTCTAAGTTAACCTATTTTGGGTCGGTAACCCATACTGTCCAAACATTTTTTTTCTGAATTTTGAAACATGGACTAATTTGGGCCTATTCAAGAAAAATCCTTTGAAATTTTTTGCATTTCTGGAACGATTTTTGTGGAACGGCTGTGGTAGTTTTCTACCTTTTGATACCTTGGCGTGGTGTAGCCAATGTTATCGCAATACATAAATGATAACCAACATTTTAATAAGATTTAATATTTTTTATGGTTTCTATAAAAATCTCTTTTTAAATACAGAGGTAGAAAACTACCCATCTGAGCTTATATAAGTTCAATGATGTTAAAGTTTGTAATTGTTGTTTTAAATCTGAGCAATATAACCATTTTTGAGCATACTTATAGTCTTTCAAATGTTCGAGGATAAAGTTGATTTTTATACCCTACACCCAGGGTATATTCAGTTTGTCCTTCCGTTTGTAACGCAGATGGAAAAGTGTATATATTCTTGATCAGCGTCACCTCCTGAGTCAATATAGCCATGTCCGTCTGTCTGGCTGGCTGGGTGTGTGTGGAAATACACTTTTTGGGAAAACTGAGCAAGATAATTCAATAAAATTTCGTACACTGCCTCCATCGTAAAAGTTAACTCGGGGGATTGAAAATGAGCGAAACCGGTCAACGGACACGCCTACCGCCCATACAAAAAATATATTCAAAATGCAATAATAAGAGCATTATTTGCAATAACAGAAGCAAGATACACATAAATACTAGGGAAAGTAAGTATCAGCTCTGAGCAAAAACTAGGCGAATTCGGACTAGAGGGCGTGGCACCTCCCATATAAACAAAAGTTATAAAATGTTATATGGAAAGCGTTTTTTGAGATAATCCAACAAAATTACACTCAAACACTCGGATCTATAAATGCAAGCTATACACAAGATCTAAGTTAGCTCGGACAAGAGGGCGTGGCACCTCCCATATAGGCAAATGTTTCAAAATTATATAATGAAAGTGTTTTTTGAGATAATCCAGCCAAATTTTACTCAAACACGAAGAACATTAATTGAAAGCTCTGCGCTTAAAGTAGGCGAAGTAGGATTAGAAGGCGTGGCACCTCCCATTTAAGCGAAAGTCTCAAAATGCCAAAGATATTACCCTTGCTAGTTCCAAGAATCGGGAAAATCGTGGCAAGAGATCAAAGTCATCGCAAGGGATCGTGACAAATGGAGAGATTTCATATTGGCCCTATGCTCCTCCTAGGAGTTAAAGGAGAATACATACATACATACAGTTCCATTTCGTTTTTGGAACTTCTGTCGAGATCACTTCTCTTAAATAACCAATAGGTGATAAAATTGAGAATACTTAAGTCCCAGTAGCTTTAAATTGAAAAAGAAAGAAATTCAGAAGAAAAATCTGTTCATTATTCACCAAAGTTTGACCAAATCTTGTATTTTAATTTGTACGTATTCAGAGCATTGCCTTATGTAAGTTAACAAAATAAGTTAACATATAAGATATTTCAATAAAAAAAGTTGCAACAGCATAAAAAGTTGCAACAGCACATTTAATATTAAGAAATATTCAAATCAAAATATTTCTTAATAATTAATGTCGCGAAGCCAGCATATCAGTTTCCATTTTTTGCATTGCACGAGCATCCGGCCCCAATGCATTAAGAATGCTGACTTTGCGTCTGGCAATTCTGCTTCTTCTTCTTCTTCCTTTTAAATAAAAATATGTAATTAAGTTAAGCTAAGCTCAGTTCGAAAACAGCTACGGAATAAACTACATAGAAAAATAATAAAAAAAGTTTTTTTTTATTTACACAAGAATTATCTGGCGCCCGAGCTAAAAATAATTACGGTTTTGGTCGCATAAAAAAGTGCCGCTAATAGAAACGCCACAAAAATCGTTGCCCGGAATACAGTGGGAAAAGTGCCACTATAAAACACCATATAAAATCGGTGTCCAGGAAACCAACGAAAAATAAAGTGCCGTAAAAAAAAAGCGCTACAAAAATATTGGTGTCCGGAAAAGCAGTGGAATAAAGTGCCACAATAAAGTGCCTCGAAAAATATTTTGCCGAAGAATTGAAGCAGAAAACACTATCACCAGCGATCAACCTAACACTAGACGTCCCGCAGGAAACGAGGCCCCTTAGTACGTGATTACGAAAAAGGAGTTCAACCGGAGGAACAGCCGCCTGGAAAGGATATGTCATTTATACTATTGTAAGTCTTTTGAATATTAAAAAGTGAGCTATTGTTTTGCTTAAGAGTTTAAACTATAACTTAGGAAGTTTACCTTAATTTTTGTGAAAGGCAAAATTTTTTTTTTTTATCTATTATTTAAGATTGTCTAGAAATTACGAAGTGAACATTTTTAACAAAAATCGAAAAGTGAACGATAACTATAAGTCTATTTGAAAAGTGAACTTAATTTTTATTTTTCTTTTGTTGTTGTTGTTGTTAAGTAAATCAAACAAGAGTAAAAAAAAGAGAAATGGCAAATCAAAATAATCTTATTAGGCCTGCAGTTTTGAACAATAATAATGGTCCTAATATCCCAAATCCAGTACCTGGCTTACAACCAGGACCAGAGTTAATAAATGTAGTAAGGAATATGGTTACAGAGATGTTGAATACTGATGGACGAAACTTAATTCAAGACATAATTAATGCTGACCAACATCAAGCCCCAATTATTGACCAGGCAATAGATGAAAGATACAGGAATAATTTAGATGACATGGACAAAGTCCCAGATGTTGTCAGGTCTCTTAGAGAATTTACAGGGAAACCAGAGGAATTTAGTTCATGGAAGAAGAGCGTTGAGAGAATTTTAAAAATTTATGAGCCCTCTGTAGGCACTCCGAAATATTTCGGAATTCTTAGTGTAATCAGGAATAAAATTACCGGAAGTGCCGACGTGGCACTAGAGTCTTATAACACACCACTAGATTGGAAAGCAATTTCCCGTTGCTTAACTACCCATTACGCGGATAAAAGAGATTTAGGGACACTGGAGTACCAAATGACATGTTTGGTACAAGGTCGTGATTCCATTCAAGATTTCTACCAAAAAGTTTACTCTCACCTTTCATTAATACTAAACAATATAGGTTGTATGGAGATGGGTCACGAAGCAATACAGATACTTACTGAAACTTACCGCGGGAAGGCTTTAGATACTTTTGTGCGAGGACTTTCAGGTGACTTACCCAAACTCCTAGGCATAAGAGAGCCAAAAAGCTTGCCAGAAGCATTAAACCTATGCTTAAAATTACAGAACCAAAATTTTCGAGCATATCATGCAAATCACCAAAACAATTTTACGAAGAATGTAAATTACAATCCAATACCACCAACACCGTCTGGATACGCTAAGCCACCCAAAGATTTCATCCAGAACTAGCTTACATACCCCAACCACAGCAAGCATTTAGACCGTATGGATACCATCAACAATATTACCCTCAATCATTCCAACAAATGCAGCAAGCAGGTCAATATCCTAATCCTCCACCAAGGCCATTTGCACCTAAGCCATTGCCGAGACCAGAACCTATGGACATAGATCAAAGTATAAGATCGAACATAGTAAACTACGCAAACAGACCAAACTTTAGATACGCAGGGAAGCGACAGGAGAAACAAACTTTTACCAACCCACCCATGAAGATGCAAAGGAATTTTCATATAGACACCACATCGGAAAATTTACAAAATCCTCCTTCAGTGTACCAGGAGCCACAGTGTTTTTTTAACCACGACCAGAATACCTTAGTTAATTATGATCAATGTTATGAACCGAACAATACACAAAATTGCGAAACTTTGGATCTATCGGATATCCATTTTTTAGGCTAAACAACTCTTCGTTACCATTCTTTGAATGTAAAACGGAGAGCGGTGAAATTCTGAGAATTTTAGTAGATACGGGTTCAAACAAAAACTACATACAGCCACGGTTAGCTAAAAAGTCTATTAAAAACGATAAAACATTTTTTGCAAGTTCGATAGGAGGACAAATCGAAATTACACACCACACGTATGTTAACCTGTTCAACTTGAAAACCTTAAATTTAAAATTTTACCTGCTTCCGTCACTCATTTCATTTAACGCGATATTAGGAAATGATAGTCTTAAAGACTTATCTGCCATCATTTACACTAAACACAATATAATGACAATTAACAATTCACTTAGAATCCGCTTAAATCAATTGAATTGCATAGAAGTAAATCACGTTAACATAAGAGACAACCACATGAATAACATACAAAAACAAATGATGAATTCACTAATCCGCCAACACTACGATCTTTTCTCTGATCCCAATGAGAAACTAACCTATACCACAAAAGTTGTTGCCACTATTAGAACAAGCTCTTCTACACCGGTTTACACAAGATATTATCCGTACCCAATGTCTTTAAAAGATGAAGTTGAAAATCAAATAGGAAAATTGTTAGAAGATGGAATTATCAGACCTTCACGGTCACCGTATAACTCACCTGTATGGATAGTTCCAAAAAAACTGGACGCATCTAACGAAAAGAAATACAGATTAGTGATTGACTACAGGAAGCTTAATGCAGTCACGATAGCTGATCGCTATCCGATACCTGACATCAATGAAACTTTAGCCCAACTAGGAAAAAGTACCTTATTTTCAATAATCGACTTAAAAAGTGGTTTCCACCAGATTCCATTAGATGAATCTGACGTAGAGAAAACTGCTTTTTCGGTGAAAAATGGCAAATACGAGTTTACACGATTGCCATTCGGGTTAAAAAACGCTCCTGCAATCTTTCAACGCGCGTTAGACGACATCTTGAGGAAACACATTGGCAGAATATGTTATGTCTACATAGATGACATAATTATATTTAGCAAAGACGAAAAAGCTCACGCAGAACATATTCGAGAAATTTTTAGCACCCTACAAGAAGCAAACATGAAGGTACAGATAGATAAATGTGAATTTTTCAAAAAGCTGATAGAATTTTTAGGATTTTTGGTCTCTTCTGAAGGCATTACAACTAACCCGACTAAAGTACAGGCAATTATTGATTTTCCCTACCCAGAAACACTTAGAGATCTGAGAGCATTCATCGGTCTCTCTGGATATTACCGACGATTTATAAGAGACTACGCGAAAATGGCAAAACCACTTACTAATCTTTTAAGAGGAGAAGACGGTAGAGTGTCAAAAAATCAGTCCAGAAAAACCTTGATTCACTTGGATGTGTCGGCAAAAGAGGCATTTAATAAAATTAAGAACGCACTCATCTCAAAAGAAGTAATTTTGACCTATCCAAATTTTCAAAAAGAATTCCATTTAACGACAGACGCTTCAAAGTATGCACTTGGTGCAGTGTTGGAACAGGAAGGAAAACCAATAACGTTTATTTCAAGGACTTTAAGTAAAGCGGAAGAAAACTTGGCAGTTAACGAGAAAGAAATGTTGGCCATTATTTGGGCACTTAAGTCTCTCAGGAACTATTTATATGGAACAGCAAAAATAAAAATTTTTACAGACCATCAGCCGCTAACCTACGCGCTCAGCAATAAGAACGATAATGCAAAACTTAAAAGATGGAAAGCCATCTTAGAGGAATACGATTACACACTAAAATATAAGCCTGGCAGTACCAATGTCGTCGCAGACACACTATCCAGACCACCAGAACTGAATTCACTAACAATTGCAACGCATTCCGACGAAAGCTCAGGACACAATCTGATACCAGCAGTTGAGGCCCCAATTAATGTGTTCAAAAATCAAATATGGATACTAATAGGCCAAGGAAATAGCTATGAATTGAAAACTCCCTTTTCCACGCATTACAGGCACATGTTTATTAGGCCCCACTATTCAACAAACGACTTACTATCTATTCTAAAGAACTTTCTGAACTCTTCTGTTATCAATGGTTTATTTACCTCTGAAGAAATAATGGGCCGAATTCAAGAATTTTACCCTACTTATTTTAATAACTTCAAAATCAGATTCACACAATTTCAAGTTGAAGATTTAGAAACAGAAGAACAACAGGAAGAGCAAATTGTCCTCGAACATAAAAGAGCTCATAGGAATGCAGTAGAAAATAAAAACCAAATCATCGGCAAATTTTACTTCCCGAGGATGCTGGACAAAATAAAAAAAATAGTCAAACAATGTAAGATATGTGCAGAAAGCAAATATGACAGGCATCCAAATAAACCTGAAATTCATCCAACCTCAATCCCCGAATATCCAGGTCAAATTCTTCACATCGATATTTATATAGCGGAAAAAAATTTAGTACTGACAGCCATAGACAAATATTCCAAATACGCTCAAGCGCGATTAATAAATTCTCGATCTATAGAAGACATACGCGAACCACTTAGGCAGCTTCTTTTCAATTTTGGAATCCCTGAAACAATAATTATTGACAATGAAAAATCTCTTAACTCTCATTCAATAACTTTTATGGTCGAAGATCAATTAAGAATAAAAATTTACAAAACACCACCACATACAAGTAGAGCAAACGGACAGGTTGAACGATTTCATTCAACTCTTTCCGAAATCTTAAGATGTCTTAAAGCCGAAAACATAGAGAGATCATTCGAAGAACTTCTCGATAGAGCAGTCTATGAATATAACTTCTCAATTCATTCCACAACAGGACAGAAACCCATTGAATTATTTTTCGGCCGCAGAGTCTATATAAATCCTGAACAATACGAGAAAGCAAAACAAAGTAACATACAAAGACTAAAAGAAAAGCAAACAAAAGACCTTAAATTCCACAACAAAACAAGAGCACCATTAAAAGACTATGCGCCAGGACAAACAATTTATATTAAAATTAATAAACGATACGGTACTAAGCTCACTGCACGATTTAAGAAGGAAATTGTAAAGGAAAACAAACCATCTGTAGTTATAACAGAGTCTGGCAAAATAGTTCACAAAGGTCTGATAAAGAGTTAAATGCTACCCATTTCTTTTTTTTTTTTTTTTCTTTTAGGTTATTCGCTGCTGCAGCGACCGCTAATGTCCAAATCCTCGACTACAGTACGTCCCAATTGATTACAATCGATTCTGGACCAGCTAAATTACAAGAGGGTATTTCAAAATTATACATGTAATCGAACTAAACTACTATGATGACGCAATAACCAATATTGAGACACTAATTAATTCAAAATTGAGGGGACATCCACTTTACCCCATCTTATCAGCACTAATAGAGCAATCGAAAACTTACTTAGACAGAATTAGAATAAGGAAAGAAATAAAGAAAAGGTCACTAGATTTTATAGGGTCCGCGTGGAAATGGATCGCGGGAAACCCCGACCATTATGATTTCAACATTCTGGTAGAAAAAATGAATAATGTTCTAGAAAATAATAACAGACAGGTAATAATAAACAAATTGACTAATGAAAAAATTAGCCAAATTATAGATACAACTAATAAAATAGTTAAGCTTGTGCAAGAAAGAGACGATATTGAAAATGATTTGATCCTTCAGACCAAATATAAACTAGAAGTTATTAAAGAAGAATTGATTAACATTGCATATGCAATCCACTGGGCCAAGGCAAACATAATTAATTCATTCATTTTGTCCGATAAAGAAATTGAAATAACCAGGAGCTTCGTACAAAATGAAAACATTCCATTTATAAACATAGACGAAGCATTAGAATTTGCAGAGATTAAAATTGCAGCCAGTATGAATTGTTTGATTTACTTAATAAGCTTACCAACTACAGAAAGGGAAGAATGTAGGTCTTTAGAAATAAGATCAATAAAGAAAGGAGAACTCATAAATAAGATAGATTTTCGATCTATATTAATGTGTCCAAATAAAATTTATGGAAAGAATAATGATTGTAAGTCATATAATAAGTTGTCAATTTGTTCACAGAACAATTTAATAGATATTTCAAATGGCACGTGCATAGCACACCTGCTAAAAAGTAAGTTAGATAATTGCATCAAAATAAATAATGAACATATTGAATCCGTTGAAGAAATTTCAAGTGATATAATATTTCTAAACCAATTCGATAACATTGTAAGGATTTATAATGAAAGCTTAAAACTAAATGGTACTTACCTAATAAAACATCATAATACAGATATAGAAATCGAAGGAAGACTATTTGTCTCTAAAGAAATAACAAGTAAGAAACCATTACCAGCTATATTACAACCTATCGCAAATAATAGCATTTTAGAGGAAATGTTGTCTCTAGAATCCATAAAAAAGTTTCAAACTGATGAAACATTGAATATAAATGTACTAAAGAAACAAAACTATGTATTTTTTTCAATAAACTTTATGTCATTTATTTTAATTGTAATTTTTGTAATAACCATAATTGTAAATAGGAAGAAGGAAAAGCACATTATAGAAAATGTATCAAAATTTTTCGTAAGATCGAACGAGGACGCTCGAATTTGAGGGCGGAGGAGTTAACAAAATAAGTTAACATATAAGATATTTCAATAAAAAAAGTTGCAACAGCATAAAAAGTTGCAACAGCACATTTAATATTAAGAAATATTCAAATCAAAATATTTCTTAATAATTAATGTCGCGAAGTCAGCATATCAGTTTCCATTTTTTGCATTGCACGAGCATCCGGCCCCAATGCATTAAGAATGCTGACTTTGCGTCTGGCAATTCTGCTTCTTCTTCTTCTTCCTTTTAAATAAAAATATGTAATTAAGTTAAGCTAAGCTCAGTTCGAAAACAGCTACGGAATAAACTACATAGAAAAATAATAAAAAAAGTTTTTTTTTATTTACACAAGAATTATCTTGTACAAAGCAAACTTACAATGACAACCTTCAAAAGTGGCAAGACTGTAACAAAAGGAAACATCCACTACTTTTAACGATTTAGATGCATAAGTTTCAATTTGTTTTGTTTTCAGTTTCTTGCAGAGATTATTAACTTGGCGCTTTTTAATGGGAACTTTTCAAGTTTTTTAATGATATCTGTTCGTGAACGAATATTTAAAATTGTACTTTAGTGTCATATCTATTAAAATAAGTATTCGCATAAACATTATGTTATAAAAACACATCACTAACAATTGCAATGAGAACGCCGTTATATTTATGTATTGTTTTTTGTCTCATTGCATTCCTATACTTAAAATATGTTTTCAACAATTTGAATGTAAGTTACTCTCGCTAGTAACATACATACATACATTTGCTTTTGTTATTTTTTATTGCATGTCGAGTAACGGCATTAACATTCGATATTTTTGTTACTTATTTTTGGCTCTTCAAGCAACATTCTTTTTATGTAAAATTACTCTAGACAAAACTGTGGAGAAATAAACTTGTGATTTTCTAATGTAAATTTGTTGATTCTTTTTCTCGCATTTGTCACCATAAATTGGTCCTTCGCGTCGCCGGATTCTAAAATCGGCTTAAATTAAAAGGTTTTTTTATAAATTAAAAATTAAATTTCA
Organism: Calliopum simillimum; assembly: GCA_951812925.1. Taxonomy (NCBI): domain Eukaryota; kingdom Metazoa; phylum Arthropoda; class Insecta; order Diptera; family Lauxaniidae; genus Calliopum; species Calliopum simillimum. The sequence goes on along the minus strand of OX638372.1, from coordinate 42,034,548 downwards.
TTCTCATCGGAATAAAAATAAAATTCGAGACACTTTGGAATAAAACGACAGACATCGTGGGAATATTCTACAAGGAAAGCAACACATTGGAGTCTCATTGCGGCACTAATTATACAACGTTGGAGTCTCATAGAAACAAATTGCAGTCTCAAATTGAAGTCTCATCGAAATATTGTGCAAAGCATCGTTGGAACATTATTTGAAGCAGGTACTCAAGTCAGTTAGTTTCATAGGCGCAGCGAAACTATACACGTTGGAAAGTTTAAGCATTACAGGTAACATTTTACATTTAAAATAAATATGGCAGACGAAATGAATACTTTGGTGCAAGTTCGTGGGCGTCTAAAAGGCTCGATAACCCGTGCGTTTGCGTATGCAGAAAGTCCCCCTGACGACTGTTCTTACGACCAGTTAATGACTAGGCTAGAACGTTTAGAAGAGGTTTGGCAGCAGTTTGTGAAATCTGCAGATGATATGTATGTGTTTAAAAATTACCCTGACTATAGTGACCCTGACCAAGATTTTCCAGCATACGAGGAAAAATATTTATCAGCGCGTGGCCGCATGGTTGCTTTGCAACGTGACCTTGCCCCAGCTAAGGAAGCAGAAGATACGGGGGATACAATTTCAAAATTAATTGAACAACAGGCTCTATTTTTAAAACAATTTTCTACTGCCTCCACATCTTCAAATAAGGAAAGTGAGTTGCCTAAGATTAATATTCCTCACTTTTCAGGGCAATATAAGGACTGGACGTCATTTCGAGACTTATTTGTTAGCTCCATTGATTCTAAACCTAACCTGTCTAGTACGCAGAAATTTCATTATTTAAAATCTTTGCTGCGGGATGATGCAGCAAATATCATCAAGCACATTCCTGTTACTGAGACAGCATATACTACAGCGTGGGCACGTCTTCAAGAGCGTTTTGATCGTCCCAAGCACATTATATCTTCTTTTATTGAAACTTTTATGTCACTGCCTTCGACATTAAATGAAAATCATTTAATTTTGAGAAAGATTTCGGATGGGGCTAATGAAACCATAAGGGGTTTAGACACGATAGGTCACAATAAACGCGATGTTTGGCTGATTCATTTGCTATTAGCAAAAATTGACCCCGAGTCTCGTCGTAAATGGATTCAAGATAGTTGTGAGAATTCTTCGCCCACAATTTCTGATTTTTTTGAATTTTTGGATTCACGCTGTGAAGAGTTAGAGCTAAGCCAACGTAAGCCTAACCAACTTTCAAAGCCTCAGGGCACGCAAAAATCAAATTCTTACCGTGCATTGGTCTCTGTCGATGAGAAATTATATAAGTGCATCAAATGTGGTGCAACTGATCACAACATAACTAAATGCAATGTATTTTTAACGATGTCAATTGACGATCGTCGTGCTTTTGTAAAGAGCAAATCTCTATGTTTTAATTGTCTAAAATCGGGACATTCTTCTTACACCTGTAATTCAAAATTTCGATGTAAAGAATGTCATAAACGTCATCACACTCTGGTGCACAGCCAGCAAGTTAATCTGACAACCACCACTTCTTCACCAACGTCAGCAACCTCTTTATCTGCCGCTACATCTTCTGGCAAGCCTTGGTCCACTGTTGCTCATGTTTCTCGTCCAGGTTTTTTGAATTCTACTGCTCACCTGGATTCTTCTCCAACAGTTCACTCTGGTATTCATCATCGAAGCTGCAGATATTTGTTGCCTACAGCCCTTGTTGACGTTCGTAACGCTGAAAATCGCTTCGTTACATGTCGCGTTCTTCTTGATTGTGCGTCAGAATTGTCTTATATCTCGGAGCGATGCGCTCAGGCTCTTGGTCTACCTCGCTCACTTTCTCGTATTGCTGTGTCAGGAATTTCTTCTGTTAAGGCTGAGACTACACGTGGCTGTTGTTCACTTTATATGAAATCTAAGGTTTCTCAGCATTCGCTTGACGTTTGTGTTCATGTTTTAAGCAAAATTACTTCGTCACTTCCTACCTCACAAATTGATACTCCAACTATGGAGCAACTCAGAGAGGTGACACTGGCTGATCCTTCGTTCAATTCCTCATCACTTATTGACATTTTACTTGGAGTTGATCAAGTTTGGAAAATATTCACTTTCAACAAATTTTTTGATTCATCTGGCAACCCAATTGCTATTTCATCAATATTTGGCTGGGTGGTAACATCTGTAATTGAATCTGCTGAAAACGTAGCATCATCTTTTGTAACTGTCACAGATGTCGACCGCTCTCTACGTAATTTTTGGGAAATTGAAGAGACAAATTACAACTTGGCCCCAGATAACATTTTTGTTGAAAATCATTTTTTGGAAACACATTCACGCCATTCAGATGGCAAATATATAGTTGAGCTTCCATTCAAGGAAAACGATATTCAATTTGGAAACACTCTTCAAGGTACTTCGTTGCGATTTAATTCTGTTGAACGTCGTTTATCTAGAGACACTGATCTTCGAAATCAATACGTCACTTTTATGCGCGAATATGTTAAATTAGGCCACATGCGTGAGCTTCGCCCTGATGAAGTCGCTGTACCTGATAGTCGTGTTTTCTATATGCCACATCATCCAGTCATTGGTCCAAAACTTCGCGTTGTTTTTGATGGCTCATTTCAAGATGTAAATGGAGTCTCACTCAACAGTACCTTGCATATTGGTCCAAGCATTCAGCGCAATTTATTTGCCGTTTGTCTGCGTTTTCGCATGTACAAATACATTTTTTCTGCGGATATAGTAAAAATGTTTCGCCAAATTTGGGTATCTGAAAACCATCGAAATTACCAACGAATTGTTTGGAGAGAAGATCCATCGGAACGACTCAAACATTTTCAATTATGTACTGTTACATACGGTACATCTTGTGCACCTTTCCTTTCTGTAAGAGTACTTGAGCAGCTTGCAAGTGATTACGAAAATGAATTTCCTCTTGCTGCAAAAACTATTCGTGAAGACTTTTACGTTGATGACGTCATCACAGGATCACAGTCTGAAAATGGTTTAATTGAAAAGCGTGATGAGCTGATAAAACTTTTATCTTGCGCAGGGCTCGAACTCAGAAAGTGGGTTTCAAATTGCAATGCAATAACTTCGAATTTTTGCGATCGACCAGAGCAATGTTTCTTCAAAAACGAAAATTATGAAGAACCAACCAAGGTTCTAGGTATTTATTGGAAACCAGGTGATGATTCACTAGGGTACAAAGTATGCCTTGAAAAATATCCAAAGGTTAGCAAGCGACAAGTTCTATCAGATGTATCTAGAATATTTGACCCATTGGGACTCCTGGCTCCCGTAATTATTAAATTTAAAATATTCTTTCAAGAGTTATGGCTTCTTAATTTGCACTGGGATGATTCACTTCCTCCTGATCTTGCTAAATGGTGGTTACAGTGCCGTGAAGACTTGGGTCATATTTCAAATTTATCATTGCCACGGTTTGTGCACAACTCCAGCGATTATATTGAGCTGCACGGATTTTCAGACGCATCTATAAAAGCGTATTCTGCTGTTGTTTATTGTCGATTCATAGATAAAAATAGCGATGTAAAAGTAGCCCTCATAGCAGCCAAAACTCGTGTTGCTCCACTAAAACAGCTTTCACTTCCGCGCTTGGAATTATGTGGCGCACTTTTGTTGACTAGGCTCTTAGTTTTAGTGAAAAACGCTTTGCCACATGGAAAAATCGATATTAAAGCTTGGTGCGACTCTACCGTAGTCTTAGCGTGGTTATCGCATCCGCCAGTTAAATTGAAAACATTTGTTGCCAATCGTACTGCAGAGATTCTTGATACTCTGCCACGAAATGCCTGGAGGCATGTGGCTTCTAAGGAGAATCCTGCTGACTGCGCGTCACGTGGAATGATGGCTCTCAACTTATTGGATTTTGACCTCTGGTGGAAGGGACCTGCTTGGCTCACGAATGATGATTTATACAATTCTATATTGAATAAGGCTAGTAATTCAATTTTATTTGCAGAAAAGGAAATGACAGCAGAAATGAAAACGTCAACAATTAATATGGTTTCCACTGAACAAACAAGCCAAAATCGTCTAGAAAACGCTGTGGAAAGAATTTCAACATGGAAAAGGCTCTTACGTGTCATGTCATACGTTTTACGCTTTATACGAAAAATTAGTACCCATCGTAATCAACAAGCACCAGGGCAGGCAACTTTCAACGAAATTAATGAAGCTCGATTAACTTGTCTTCGATTGGCTCAGGCGTGCTACACTGAAGATCGAATCAAATTACAAACCAACCAGGGCCTCAGCAAGGGGTCTCAATTAATCAAACTCGATCCATTCGTTGACGAAAATGGACTTTTACGTGTTGGTGGAAGAATTCGGAATTCCACGTTAGATGAAAATATTCGTCATCCAATTATTCTCCCAAAGGAACATCGCATAACATATCTCATTCTTCTCTATGAGCATGATCAAAATTTTCACCCAGGAGTGTCTGCACTTTTTGTTCACATTCGCCAGACCTACTGGATATTTGGAGCAAGGATTTTAATACGAAAAATAACTCACAAATGTCTCAAATGTTTTCGCCAACGTCAGCTGACAACGCAACAGTTTATGGCTGATCTACCAGCGGTACGTGTACGACAAGCACATCCATTTGAAAATACAGGTTGTGACTACGCTGGCCCTTTGACTCTAAAATTGTATCGTGGAAGAAATGCACGCACTTCAAAGGGTTATATTTGTTTATTTGTCTGCATGGTTACATCTGCCATACACCTCGAACTTGCCACTGACTTGAGTACTGAATGCTTCTTGGCTGCACTTCGCCGTTTTATGTCCCGCCGTGGAAAATGTTCCACAATCTTCAGCGACAACGGAAGAAATTTTCTTGGTGCCTCTCGTGTATTAAATGAGATGCACACAGTCATAATGTCGCAATCGCATAATGAAATCATAGCCGCATCCTTAGCAGAGGACGGTATCCGATGGAATTATATCCCACCACATGCACCGCATTGGGGTGGAATTTGGGAATCAGCCGTGCGATCAGTCAAGCTACATCTACGCCGAGTGATAGGGAACGCAGTACTTACGTTTGAGCAAATGCATACTTTGCTTGCACAAATTGAAGCAGTGGTCAACTCACGCCCTCTGGGCACAGCACCAGATTCGGAGACTAATTATCTTTCTCCTTCTCATTTTTTAATAGGTCGTCCATATACAATGGTACCGGAAGGAGATCTGAGTCATATAAACGTTAACAAGCTGGATTATTGGCAGCACATTCAAAACATGTACCAGGGGTTTTGGCGTACTTGGCATCAGGAATATTTAACGTCGCTGCAAAATCGTCCGAAATGGTCTCGTCGACAACCAAACATAGCTGTGGGTAACATAGTAGTTGTTAAAGAAACCAACGCACCACCTGCAAAATGGCTCATGGCGAAAGTAGTTGAAACACACAAGGGCACAAATGGACTCGTTAGAGTTGTTAAACTTCACACTGCCCATGGCGAGATGACACGGCCCATAACCAAGATTGTTGTTCTACCTATATTCTGAAACACTGTTTCAGGGCCGCCCGGGATGTTCGTGAACGAATATTTAAAATTGTACTTTAGTGTCATATCTATTAAAATAAGTATTCGCATAAACATTATGTTATAAAAACACATCACTAACAATTGCAATGAGAACGCCGTTATATTTATGTATTGTTTTTTGTCTCATTGCATTCCTATACTTAAAATATGTTTTCAACAATTTGAATGTAAGTTACTCTCGCTAGTAACATACATACATACATTTGCTTTTGTTATTTTTTATTGCATGTCGAGTAACGGCATTAACATTCGATATTTTTGTTACTTATATTTGGCTCTTCAAGCAACATTCTTTTTATGTAAAATTACTCTAGACAAAACTGTGGAGAAATAAAGTTGTGATTTTCCAATATTAATTTTTGATTCTTTTTCTCGCATTTGTCACCAATATCTTAACTGTTGGTTTCTATATTTTTGTTACTGGCTTACTTTCAGCAATGCAGCTTAATTTTGTTTGTTTTGAACAATATCTACTATGAAAATTGCGCTAGAAGAACTTTTTTAATAAAATTTCTGCCAACAGTTACCATGTGCAGCTAAAACCATCATCACTTGGTACATTTTCATAGCATTCAATAAAACTTACACCGTAACTAAATGAAAAGATTGCTTTTTGATTAAAAAATTTAATTGCTTATATTGATCAAAACTATTCATATGAAGAGGAAGCTTGTTTAAAAAATGCTTATTGGCAACCACGCTTATCTGGTGATTTAAAAATCAATTTAAACAAATTTATCATAACTGCTTACGCACTTTGATATATTTTCTAAATTTAAATTTATTTACCAAAATTTCGTAGCCTTATCTTTAAAATAACTCGTATTCATTTTCATGTGTTACTTCGCTAAAAGAATGTACTACGGCATGAATTGTTTTTACAAAGCATCAATTCCATTTATTTTCATATAATTTTCCTCGACCCAATCGTTTGGTAATGAAAGTGTTGACCATAACAGCTGTTTATCTACTGCAAAGTTTCACACGCAATAGGCTTTGTGGTTCTCAATTGCATGAGGCATTATGTGGAGTATTTGTGAATTTGCCAATTTGAGGCGATTGTTGTTCATATTGAATGTTTGTGTGTGTACATATGCTAATTTGCTCAGTGTTCCTGTGACGGTCTTTTGTTGTATTTTAATTAATTTATGTAAACGATCTATTGTGGTCTTTGATGTTTTTAAGCGATTCAAACTAACTATAAAATTTTTTTAAATAAATATTCAATTCAATTTCCAATTTCATTCAGCAGATGCTCAAAGCTAAGGTACAATTCTGCAAATTTAAAACCTTTATTTCTAGGAAAATTTCAGTAAGCGCTGTTTATCCCAAAACTTCTATATGCTAATTCAATAAATCAAAATTTAAATTTTTCAATTCAAGAAGAATACACAGTTTGATATCAAAATATCATAAGGGAAAAACTTGAAAAAAACCTCAAATTTCAATATGATGCCAAATATGACCATTTAATGGGAATCATTACCCCAATTTTGCATACTTGTACATATATATGTTTGTGCAGCAAATGCTTCCACTGGCAGCATTTATGAATTTTGTAATAAAATACATGAATTTCCATCATTGCCCCACGACTGCAATAAAAGCACTCTAAGTGGCATCAATTTTACATTGAATGCATTGCTGGACTTACCCAATTTTTTGGCTTAATTCGTCCATTTGAGGTCATTTGGATGGTTGTATTTTGTGGTATTGTAAAATTCTATAAATTCGATATGGATGGCATGAATATCTCTCGAATGATGCTAAGGGCTTTGATGTTTAATTTTTGCTTTGTTTGCTTCACAGCAAGTTTTTGTTTCTGAAGTGCTCTTTTTGTGCCAATATTCGTATGTAAATGCAAAAATTAAAATAAATCTTTTGGATCTGGGTTCAAACAAGTGCTTTTGTCCTTTTTTTTTAAAAAAAAAAAATAAGATGCAAAAATTTTATAGCCGTTTAAAAAAATTAAATGAAAACCCAATTATTTTGAATACTAAAAAACAAGATCTTTAAGTTTCTTGGACACCGAGGTCAGGGACTTGAAATTTTTTCGCATTTCATTCAATAAACCGTCAATTCGACGTTCAGTGACGAAATTACAGAGTTCAATAGTAAAATGTCAATAATTTAGAGCCTATAAATGTATTTATAAATACCTGCAAAATATATTTTTTACGAAAATAATTACCAGGGACCTAAAGATCTGACTGGTCGTGACACAATTTAACACACAAAACTCGGAGCACCGACTAAAATATCCACTATCTTGAAACAATTTATATGTTTAATTTAGTTCCTTAATCACAGAAATTTGTTTACAAAAAATGTACGAAATAAGGTGATTAGCAAAATATTCTATTGTGAAGTGAAATCACAAACATAATATTAAATTATAGAATAGCGTATAATTTTCACAATTGCAAAAAAGGTATTTTTCTTTTTTGAGATCGAGCTGCCACAACCCTTTTAAAAAAGAAAATACAGAAATAATCCTATGAATTTTAATTTGGATTAAGAAGTATAATCTTCAGTTGCTTGAAACAAAATACCTTCATCATTTTATAAATTCCAATGTCAAGTGCAGCAGAAAAATTTGCTGGAGTTTTTTATGTTTTTGTTAATTCCATATAACCATGACAATTCTTTTTTGGTTTGGAAATAAGAGATTCAATTCTAATTGTGAGAGGTATTTGTGGAGAAATAAAAAAAAAAAACAAAGTCATATCTGAAATAAGGGATTAATTCTTTGCATTGGTGCAATTGTGATGCAACTGTTGCTGTAGCATTTTCTGACATTACTCAAAAGAAAATTCCATTTAAAAATGGAAAGTCAGCAGATATTTTTACCACATGTTCATTAGATTCAGTGACAGAGGTTCTTCATAACCAAGGATGCATTTTTTAAAAGATGATGATGATAGTGCAAATCTGGATTACCCAACAGCATTTGGTTTAGATTTTTAGCACAAAAAATTGCAAGGAATTTGGAATAAATTGAATGTATTTGATGTGTTTTTAATTACACTAGAGAGCTTAGGGTCGCACTAAAGATATCGAAAACATTTAGTTAAATACCGATTTCAACAACTCATATTGCAAATCCCTAGAATGTGCATCCCGATGCGGTAGCTCTGTGCCTGTTCGTAGATTGAAAGATGCAAACCGGTTGATCCTCTTTTCATTAAAATAATTAATTTTTTTAAGCGGAATGCGCCTATAATGAGGCAAAATAAATGTTATGATATGAAGTGACATTTTGGCAAAAATTAATAAAATTAGCCTCTGTTTCCACAAAAAAATTTACCTGATATTGTTCAATTCATGGTATTAGGTTGAAAAATGGTTATCAGTCACATAACTGATTACAATGACACATAATGTATACGACATTACTTTTGTCCCTTTATGAACTTAATCCACTTTCAAAAAAATCCATTCAAATATTATAAAAAGGAAAAAGTTGTATGCCCTTGTTATTCTTAACATTTTCCCGAAAACTTGACTTAATCCTATCTGACTTTTGAACCCAAATTTTTTAATTCTTGGTTGATTTTTTTTTCCATTGTTTTTTTCAGATAGTGCCAAAAAAATTCTTTTGAACATTCTACTGCACATAGAGTACTGAGTGCGCAAAATTTTTTAACCTTATTTTTTCAGCTGGGTCCTTAAGATCGCAAAATTCGTTTTGAGAGATGACTTTATGTTCGAAAAATGCGCGAAACCCCTAATAACTATAAATATTAAAGACCAAGAAACTATGTCAACATTAGAGTCTTGGTCTCGAAAAATTACCAAGCCCAAGACTCAAGACCAAGACTAATATTGTTCGTCACTACTTTTATAGATGAGTTTGACGACGATTTCTGAAGAGTCTGTGAGCAAGAACAGTAAGCAGAAAAGAATGTATCACAAGCAAGTTCCCTTCGAACGCCATATGATGCGAAAGCAAGTACCCAACCACAGACTTAAAAATCCAGAAAAACTTTCTTCATGAAACTAGTTTATTTAGATAGTGGTTTCTTGTTTAAATAACAATAACTTTTTAAAGCAAAGTAAAGCAAACTAAAAGCATTCAAATATATGAGCCGTTCAAAATGAAAATGGTCCAAGTCCAAAAGGAGACAAAAGTAATGTCATAATATTAATTGGTTGACATTTTGTTAGGGATGAATAAAATTGATTTCTGTTTGGACAAAAAATTTACTTGATTATATGGAATTTATCAAAATTAATTTAAAAAAATGATATCGATCAAATAACCGATCATTATGGCACATCATTTATATGACATTATTTTTCGTTTTGGACTTCCACCATTTTCATTTTGAACGGCTAATATATGTTCATGTCACGTTTATTCAACTTTCAACCATTCAAATTCACCACCGAATTAACTTTCTCAGTTCAACTTTTATACAAAATTCCAATTTAAAGGCAGAAACACGTAGATGAATTGATGAAAACTCGTTGAAATTTATGACTCTTGCGCTTTTTTTTGCCACTTGTGAAACACCGAAAAAATGAAAATTCAACAAGTTCCATTCACTTGTAAGTGTACATTCATTCGGCTGGGGATTTTTTTTTTTTTTGAAATGTGGGAAAAGCTCAATCCAATTTTAGCTAAGGAAAGAAAAAAAAAAGAATTAAACCATATGAATGTAAATTCCATGTACAATGGAACAAATGTAATCTGACCTATGATTTGAATGAACTAACAATTCAGAGGAAACTGTTAAAAATACAAAACTGAAATTGAAACTTAATTCCGACTTTTTGCTCTTGTTACAGTTTTGTTTTAATTTGTGATACTTTTTTTTTCAAATATGATCCTATTTATTAGACGGTATAACATTCAATCACCCGTAGTGAGACTTCACTGTAAAGAGAAATTCACAATTAAATTAAGTGAATCATTAAGTGAGTCATTTATGTAACATTATCTATACTTTTGGACTTTTTCACGTGATAATTATATTTTTGCTCCTTCAAAAGTTATATATCGACATTTTCTGACATCCTTAACTATTTTCAATTTCTTCAGAACTCTTCCACTATTTTGCAATAAATTTCCAGTCCTAATATATAATTCAACAACAAACACCGAATCTGGGGTTAGAAGGAATCTTAAAAACGATATCTGCATAAACTACCAAGTTTGGCTAAAAACACGTTTTTTATTCCTAATTTAATGTCCTTGCAAAATTTTTTGGCGTTAAAATATTATAAATTTCTTTTTGTAGTACAGGTAATATTTGGTTCCAAAAATCGATTTTTTTAGGTTTTTCAACAACGTAATCCCAAAAATGCTTTTTTAATGAAAAACGAGGCATCTTATCGTTGGGCTAAAACTACAACAAGATATTTACATTTTTATTAATTTGAGAAAAACGCTTTTAAAGTTTTTTGAAATTAGATTTTTGTATAAGATTTTCTAGTTTTCTGCTTTTTATTTCTCATATAAAATTGGATAGGGACTACATTTCAAAAAAACTGACTATACTAAGGCGTAGCGCTATTTTTTATTCATGTTTCTGTATACTTTACTCAAAATATCAAAAATTTAGATGTCTAGTTGTAGTTTTAACCCGACGATATGCAAAAATCCTTAGAATTGCCCTAAGGATACGTGTGAAATTTCGCAAAATTTTTGGAAATATTTTTATTCTCTTATGTTTGGACCAATTTTTGAGGAATTATAAAATGCTTCAAAAAATTTTCAAAAACTTTTTCGGCGTTTCTAAGCAGTTTCTGCCTTATACTCTTTTTTCTTGAGATGCCAATGGAGCGCTTTTGACCAAAATTCCTGAGTCGGTCAACATTTTTCATCTTATTCAAATATATCATAACACTTAAAACTTTCCAGCATTATTCAAGATTGGATTTTTTTCATATTTAGACTTTTTAAACGTTTTTAGAGGCTTTCAACATATTTTGGTATTTTACTTTCTATAAATTTATCGGATTTTGAATTGAGTTTTATGACTTTTGCTTCAGATTTCAACCATTTTAAAATTTGACGGACTTATCAAAAATTCATAATCTTTTGAAACTGGTTCATCTAAAGTAAATAATTATTTTAAAATTAAATACGCTTAACTTAAGATTTTAAATTAAAAAAAAAAAATATGTTTTATGTTTTACTACGTTTTATAAAATTTGGCAAAGTAATCTTATACTAGTATAAGTGATGTTTACTTAAAATAAAAATCAAATAAAAATAGAAAAATAAGCTTTTTGGCAAAAAAAAGGAACATCACTTCGTCTGCTCTGGTTTCACCATGTTAGTTTAGTGCTTAACAAAATTAACTACTTATGATAATTTGTGCTTGTCAAATATCAACAACTGGAAAAGTTTTGTTGGAAACTACTCTTCATCGCTAAAATAACTAAAATGAAAATTTGAGTTGAAAGAGAAACCTTAAAAGTTTTACTGGTGCAACATTTTTTAAATGAAAAACTTTTTAACCAAAAATCTAAATTTGTTTTTTCAATATATCTGAAATTGTATAAATTAAATAACAATGTTATATACAAAATTAAAGACTATTATTTTCTCTTAAACATGTGCATGATGTATTATGCAAATTTTAAGCTAATAAAATGTTTTTATGGAATTTCTCTCACGTCATTATTCTTGAATTTATTCCACATTTAATAACATTAAAACCACCTGTTTGCTTCAAGTTACACCTGTGTTTCTGAGCTAATGAGCTGTCAGTGAAAAGCGCACATAAATATAGACATATATTCATATTCATATAGACTTGCCTTTGTAGGCCATAGCTAAGTAATTATTAGTCCTTCTTATTTGGCTTATACTTTTGTTTGTATTCTCTATCTTCGCTGGGTATACTTTTTCAATAGAAATGTTTTTGCGGCATTACTTTCAAAAATAAAACTTACAGAGTGAAAAGTTAGTTATATTTTATTATTTATAATATTTTTTGGAAAAAATCTTTTAACTGTCAAACCGTTGAAAACAGAATTCGTTAATTTTACTTGTGTAAAAATATTTCGCAATTGCTTTGCTTCATATTTTTCTCAGAACTTACTTTTTTCAATTACATCGTTTGAAAACTCATCTGATTTTATTGTGCTGCTTTTCATATTTTTCTCCATTAAAATATCATTTTTTTTTTTATCAAAACGTTGATCCACGTCCAAGGTGCTCGTGAACAGTCGATAGGTTTTTTGAGTATGTGGAGAAAATCTGTGATTGGGGTTTCATTTGTATTAGTTTAGTGGTCTGAAAAATGCAAACTTCGAAATCGTAGCTGATCATCCCCGCGATATATCGCAAAAATACTTATCTCATATAAAATAAAAGAAAATTCAGAAAAAAAAACGCAACAAACAAATATAAAAATAAATATTTTTAATGTATTTTGCAATGCTGAATCCGAATCCGGCCTTAGAATTGCTGTATCTTATACGGTTTTTGAGATATCTTAGCCTAAACAAGGAAAAAAAGCCGATGCTATGTTTTATCACTGTGTTTTGGAAATATATAACAGGACGTATATCCGTAAATTCTGATGCAGAAATGGAAAGCTTTAATCAATCTTCTAAACCTATTTCAAATAATGTCCATTTCTTTATTTTTCTCGGAGATATCCTAACCTAAATAGTTAAAAAAGTGCAAAAAACGTGTTTTGTCATTATTTCAGTCTATGATATTTCGGAGAAAAATTAAGCTATTGACGTAATTTAAATGAGGTTTTAAAGCAAAACATTGAATCTTTTGGATAATGTATCGAATTTTGCGTATGAATGTTCTATAATATAGTTACATAGCTTCAAAATATAGCAATAACGGTATTTTTTCCTTGTATATGCTAAGATATCTCAAAAACCGTATGAGATATAGCAATTTTAAGGTCGGATTCGGATTGAGCATTGCAAAATACATTAAATATATTTATTTTTATATTTGTTTGTTGCGTTTTTTTCCGATTTTTTTTTTTTTTTTTATATGGAATATGTATTTTTGCGATATTTCGCAAGGATGATCAGCTACGATTTCGGGGTTTGCATTTTCCAGACCACTAAACTAATACAAATGAAACCCCATTCACAGATTTTCTCCACATACTCAAAAAACCTATCGACTGTTCAAGAGCACCGTGCGTCACAATCACCCACTGCTTACTACTTACTAGCAAAAATGACAAGTGAGAAAATTGTTATTGCACATTTTCCGCTTACATTTGAAGCTTAAATTGAAAATTTCAAAAAGAAAATGAAGGGTTATATGGGAAATGCCAGTGAAAGATGTACCAAATGCATCAAATCAAATAACTTGTTCTTATGAATCAATGGTAGATTGCGCTGGTATTTTCCAGAAACTTTAATATCTACATACTAGATTTAACAAGATCTCAAAAAAGTAAAATACAGATGTTCTTGTTATGTCATTATTTCTTCACAATTTTGAGTATTAAAAATATCCTATCACTCAAATGTTGACCACTTGTTCTACATTTGCTATTGTCAAATGATGCAAATATTAATTAGTACCATTTTATCAACCAGCATCCGTACCATAGCCTTGGAAACGAACAACCAACTCAGCACTTTAGCAGTGAAATACAATTTTGAGTAATTTGTACATGGAAGTGAATATTGTCATTTGCCATTTGGCACAAAATAAGCCGATTATCTGCCGCTTTTCACATTTATTCATGCGTACTCTAGCGATCTTTTGTGAGTTTTAATTAAGGACTCTCCTCGCACTTGAAGCCATTGAAATTTGCATTTCTGCCTAAAGTAGCATGGCCACTTGTTAAAATGCGAATACAAAATGAAATCCTTTAGGCAATTGCCAGCAGTTGTAAATTGTGAAATACATGGCACTTTCATGCACATAGTGTACACGATGTGTTTTCAGAAAATTGGCACTACATATTTAAAACTTTTCATATTTATAAACTTTGAAATCGCTAAATGAAAAATTTGTTGTAGTGCTCGTATGTACCTAAGTATATAAAAAAAGATAATTGAAATTAGTTCCATCATCAGCTGTGATGCTTAATATATGCGAAGTCTCATAACATCATAATTTTCAAACAAAATTTTATCATGAATGATTTTGTTTTCGTCCTTCTTAGTACATAATTTGTTATTTTTTCGTGTTAGTACACTATTTGCCAGCTATAATCCATAACAGCCCACTGTGCATATTTTCGTGGTAAAGTTTTTTACAAACCCTTTTGTTTTACGTTATTCTTCATTATTATTATCATTACTATTCTATTGTATCACCTTCCGGCAGGTTATATACTAAAGCTTAGGCCATACTTTGATTAGGTTGTATAATGATCAAATTGAATCTGAAGTTTATCACAATACTATCTAAGGACTGCGATTCATAAAATTGTCTGATACATTTTATCCAATAACCTGTTTTCAAATAACTCAATTTAAAAAAATTTTTCGCAGTAGGCTTTAAAATTAAAATACTTAAATTATTGTTTTAAAACTTTTTCTCTAGTCCCTAGTCCTTTTCTCTTGTTACTTAGAAATAGCAAACGAGCTAGAAGTTCGAAAGTCAATAATAAAAATTTTTCAAGACCACCCGCAGCTTACTATCAATAGAATTGCTCGGAACAGCAAAGTTAATGTGAATATAGTATCACGAGTTCAGAAAAAAATTTAAGGAAGGCTTAGATTTTTTTCAAGAGCCAGGTTCCGGAAAAAAAGTGTCCATTGTTGTAATATATATTCTCCGTAGTGGTGGCTGCGGCGTTCTTCTGCTGCACTTTACCAATTTAGTAGAAACGTATCAGCACTTTAAACTTCTGCTGCTGCACTATTCCAATTTTAGTAAGAAAACACTTCAACTTAGACTTCTTGGTAAATTATTATGTTTTATTTCCACACACTTGAAAAAATTATACTACCCCCGTTCTTCATTTGCCTACGCTATTTATTAATTATCATCGGAAAGTTAGAAAGAGCTTTTAGTTGCATGAACCGAGCTTTTCTCCTCGTTTCATACCTGAGCTCGTTCTAACTTCCGGGGGAGAGTTCACGCTGTGAGCTTGCAAAGCTAAACACCAATCGGTTCGATCATGTACGCGACTTCCGATTCCCAAGCTTTTGCCAGACACATTCCGTTCAGGTGTCCATAGCAATAGCATGTTGTTTGTGTATTTAGTATTCTAAGTTGCTTTAACTAAAATTGAAATCACACGATTTATCACGTACGCGAAGCAAAATCTAAATTTAGCCAAAAGAAAAAAAAAAAAAGTACTTAAATCTTGAAGAAATAATAATATGTATAGAGAAATAATTACTTATTAAGTAATTGAGGTTATATGATTCATGGCTTAATACATCATGATTAAAAAGAAGAAACCAGTCCAGTAGACGACAACATCAGCCGTAAAATCCGTAAATGAAGACATCAGAACCACGTAATTAAATCCGAAGGGGAAAATACATTGTAAACAACACTAACTATTAATATAAACACAAAACGAGAGGTCAATAAGAACCAATCGAATGCAGAAGAAGCCGATTCTTCAACGGGTTGTCAAAAATTTTATATGACAACCAAACAGCAGAAACCAGGAAATCCAGAAATGCTCATTTTCCAGATTATCAAGAAAACAGACAGAAATCAAGAATAAATCAATACTGAGAACACTCTTTAGACAAACTGCAAAAGAGTCATCATCAGAGCAACTCACCTATAAATAACTTAATACATCAAACAAATCAAGCAGTGAACTACTACAATTATCTCCAATATCAGTAATGGGGTTAGCCAGTTAAGCCGAAATACTTGAAGCAAGTAAGCGGAGTTGTAGAACAACCCATCAAGAAAGCCAAGTCTATAGCATCAAAGTCAACAAAAAGAAATCCCAGTTATACTTAACAGAATCCAGCATCTTAATTATAATAGTCCGAAGTAACCATAAACAAAATGGACCAAATTATAACAGGAAATGAAGAGATTGAAGCTGAAATATTTAAAATACCAACAAGCTGAAGTAAATACGAGAATATAAAGAAGAATGTTATCAAAACAGGAAAAATAACAGTTTGGCGATGAAATAAAATGAAGAAAATAAGAAAAGTAAACCATCAGAGGAAATGAGCATAGCACCCAAGGTGAATCAACTGACGTCTAGTGCAACGCCGAGCACATAGCAGAACCACTACAACAACAATGTATTTCCCAGAGAAGAGATAACTCCAACAACTAACAAGAAGACATCAATGCTGAGGTGAATCAACCGTAGTAACCAGAGGTCAAGCCATGAACCAATTAGTGAAATCAACAAGTTTTGTTTCATAATACAATATAATTAAGGTTTATACATTTAAAGTATTAATTAATAAGCAAATTTGAAATTTTGAATCCATTCAAAGAAATCAAACATTTTTTATTTCTTTTTACTTAATACAAAATAATTAGGGTCTATACACTTAAAGTTTTAATTGATCGAACTAAACTTGAATATTTAAATTCATTCTAATAAATTAACATTCAATAATAATGTTAAGCTAACTATAAGATTTAAAGTAAAGAAAATATGGTCACGAAAAAGTTACCTAACGATAACTTTTTCTTTTCCTAAGAGGGGAGGGATGTTGTGAGTTTGCTAAGCACCTAAAGCATAAATCAGTCATAAAAGAACCACTTAATATTTTTATTAATACACCCTAAGTAAATACAGAACATTCTTTTGATTGCACATCGATTGATCGAGTTTCAGCTAAAGCCAAACCGTGGGATACCAAAATGAAATGTATCCAACGTCGTCAATCGTGGGATTTAAATTTTAGTCAAAACAAATTAGAACACTAAATACACAAACACCATGCTTTTGCTATGGACACCTGAATGTTGTAATATATATTCTCCGTAGTGGTGGCTGCGGCGTTCTTCTGCTGCACTTTACCAATTTAGTAGAAACGTATCAGCACTTTAAACTTCTGCTGCTGCACTATTCCAATTTTAGTAAGAAAACACTTCAACTTAGACTTCTTGGTAAATTATTATGTTTTATTTCCACACACTTGAAAAAATTATACTACCCCCGTTCTTCATTTGCCTACGCTATTTATTAATTATCATCGGAAAGTTAGAAAGAGCTTTTAGTTGCATGAACCGAGCTTTTCTCCTCGTTTCATACCTGAGCTCGTTCTAACTTCCGGGGGAGAGTTCACGCTGTGAGCTTGCAAAGCTAAACACCAATCGGTTCGATCATGTACGCGACTTCCGATTCCCAAGCTTTTGCCAGACACATTCCGTTCAGGTGTCCATAGCAAAAGCATGTTGTTTGTGTATTTAGTATTCTAAGTTGCTTTAACTAAAATTGAAATCACACGATTTATCACGTACGCGATTCCCGATTCCCATGCTTTTGCCAGACACATTCCATTCAGGTGTCCATAGCAAAAGCATGGTGTTTGTGTATTTAGTGTTCTAATTTGTTTTGACTAAAATTTAAATCCCACGATTGACGACGTTGGATACATTTCATTTTGGTATCCCACGGTTTGGCTTTAGCTGAAACTCGATCAATCGATGTGCAATCAAAAGAATGTTCTGTATTTACTTAGGGTGTATTAATAAAAATATTAAGTGGTTCTTTTATGACTGATTTATGCTTTAGGTGCTTAGCAAACTCACAACACCATTACCAAAACAAAAAGAAGAAAATCGTCACAATTCTAAAGGAGAACCTCAACATTTCATGCAGAAAACTGGCACAAAAGGTGGATTGTTCCGAGTTTTTAGTTCGTAAAGCCAAAAATAAGGCTGACTTAAAGACGTTCAGGGTACAAGAAGTTCCTGAAGGAAATGCTGCGTAGAACACGGATGCAAAACAGCAAGCCATAAAATTAAAAATTAATTTTTTTCAAAAATTTTAATGGTGCATCAGTGAACACGAAATGTTTGTTTTAGCCGATATTTCGCAGCTTCTAGGCCAAAAATTTTACGCTGCAGACGGGAATGTGGAAGAAAATTTTAAGTCAAAAAAGTAGTCAAAATCTCCTCGTAAATTCCTGATTTGGCAAGCAATCCGTAGTTGTGGCAAATGGAGCAGTTCTTTTGTAACCATTGGAATAGTGTACTCCTTAGGAATGCTTGTAAAAAAGACTTAAGCCTTTCCTTCTCAAAACTCGGGAAAACTGACTAAGTACTCTTTGCTTGTATATGGACGATATGTGATGATTGTTATCCAATTTCATTAATTATCTCTGCTACCTTACGAGATAGAAATATTCTGGTTCCTCCAATCAAAAGAGCGTGGTCTATTTAGTGCGATGTAGAATATGATTTAACTTTACAAAAAATGTAAGTAAAAATCCTCTTATCAGCAATATAATAGTTAAGTCTACTCATCATATCAAATAAATTTTTCGTAATCCTCAGTGCAATAGTTCGTTAAAAATTTGGGAGTTCTCAAAAAAAATATATAACACTAGACAACAGCCAAAATGTAACATTTAGCAGACCATATTTTCTACACTAATTTGAGGTCGCTGAGTCCGAAAATTGCATTTATTTTTTTTTTCCTAGGGGCCGTTCTCGAGATAATCGAACTTTTTGATTTTTGAGGTTATAGCTCCATTTTTTCGAACATATTTTGAGAAACCCAATTTTGATCGAATATAATTTTACATTATTATAGAGAAAAATTCTTAAGCTTTCAACAAATGTACTAATATCTAAGATCCTATTCAAATTGGCTGAGTTATAGCAACGAAAAGTTCATTTTTATAGTAGTTTTTTACACTTTTTTGTGTTTAAGCCAAATTAAACACGGTTTTTTGCCAGTAGCTTATACAAATATGTATTTTTTTATATTTTGGTTCAATAGTGTATTTAATAGCAAATATTTGGAGTTCAATTTTATCAAAATCGGATCATTTCTTAATAAGTTATTGAAGTTTTAGTGAAATAAGACCATTTCGATTTTCATAGAAAAAATTAATTTTTTCAAAAAAAATTTAAAAAATAATTTGTGTTGCGATTTTCGGACTCAGCGACCTCAAATTAGTTTAGAAAATATGGTCTGCAAAATGTTACACACACATATTAATTATTTGTAATGTAGTGTAATAAGGATTTTTCAGCAAAATATTTTCAAATGAGTTTTTAACCTGAATTATCTTTATATTAGGTATCTTAAGAAATAACGTCTTGGCGAGATCGTCACGATAATTACTTATAGAGAAAGGTAAGATTCGTAGAAGTACTTAAAAAGAAAAGAATATGGCCATTCAACAAAAATTGGTTTAGCGACGGCATTTTGCACCTGATGATATTTACCAGTAAAGTTCTATAGCAGATCTACAGAAAATCTCCAGAAAATCTGTTGTTATCCTTATATGACAAATCGTATCATCTTAAGCATACACTAGCCTAATATTGCACTTATTCAACAGCAAACTAGTTAATTTGAACCAACTTACATCGACTTTCTTCTTACTTAGGGTCCAATCTACAAGTATCTGAAATCAGTTTTCGGTACTTATATTTTGCATGTGTACTAAAGTCCATCTGGCGCCCACTCTATACGAAATTAAGTAAAAATTATAAAAAAATTAGCAATTTGATTACCGATTAATACATTCTGAATAGAAAAATAATTTCCGATGAGAAATTAAATTGTCATTTGAACATTTTGAATGGGGCAATGAATCACTTCAGCAAAACGGTTAACACGATTAAATTCCCCGTACCCGAGGTAATTAAGAATTATCTATATATTTCCCGTCAGACCACATTTTAAGGTAGAACAGTGTATGTACTTTTAAAACCCAATGACAATTTTAATTTTTTAATGTTTCGAAAAAATTTAAATCATATATCCTTCAGCTCTTTTTTAATGTTTACATGATGGCAAAAAAAATACCTTACCAAAGCGCTATAAATAACTCCTGGCAAAATTCAATAATTAATAATGAGAATTTCAATATTTTATTACAGTAACACCCATTAACAGATAAAGTATTATCCATTTCATAGGCCTTGTGTCTATTCAGTTCACTGCTACCTTAACAAGAGTTTGTGCAAAAGAACATTTTACGCTTATAGGGGCCCATTCCATTGTAAGCGTTTATTCAATGGCTTTTTGATTTTATTGGCCATAAATACAAAATTATGAAAATCATTGTCGTACAAATACATACGTGAGTGCGTTTCTTTCATGTAATTGTGGTGAAAATCAATTTTAATTTTAATAAAATTTATGTCAACGTGTCATTGGCGTAAAAGGTTGCATTATTTTGATGTTACAGATACATTGTACTTAATAATGTTTATCCTGTCAGCCATTCATGTGTAACATTTGTTTAATGTCCTTTTTTCATTGTTGGTAAATAAATTCTCAAGGCAGGAAAGTAAAGAAAAACCAATATATAACTACATAGTTAGGGAGTTACCTATGGCCTGGCCGAACATTAAATACCCTACAATGCAGTATTTTGAAAAATTTGCATGAACGAGAGATGCTACGACCACTTCTTCAAATTCTCACAGCTTTTGCTCAGAGCTTGCATTTAGTGTTCTAAGGGTCTGAGTGAAATGTGGTTTGATTATCTCAAAAAACGCTTTTATTTTAACATTTCATACTTTTTCTTATACAGAAGTTGCCACGCCCTCTAGTCTGAGTTCGTCTAGCTTATGATCAAAGTTTGTTGTTACTGTTCTTAGTGTCTGAGTGAAATTTTGTTGGATTTTTTTGAAAAACGCTTTGAGTAGAGCATTTTGAAACTTTTGCTTATATGGGAGATGCCACACCCTTATGTCCGAGTTCTCCTAGTTTTTGCTCAGAGCTTGAACTTACTATACCTAGTATTTATGTGTATTTATGTTGCATTGTCGTGAAAAATACTCATTAAGTTACATTTTGGATATATTTTTGTATGGGCGGTAGGCGTGTCCGTTGACTGATTTGGCTCGTTTTCAATCCCCCAAGCTATCTTTTGCGACGAAACAACTGTGCTTAATTTAATCGAATTATCTTGGTTGGTTTTTGTGTGAAAAATATTTCCACGCACAGACAGACACCCAGCCAGACAGACAAACATTGCTATTCGACTCAGGAGGTGACGCTGATCAAGAATATATATACTTTTCTATATCTGCCACGCCTCCTTCTCTGCGTTTCAAACGGAAGGACAAAGTGAATATACCCTGGGTGTAAGGTATAAAAAATGTGAAACCCGGGTTCGCCTCCCAGTTAGAAGTGCATTTTTTTTTTATAAGCATCATTAACATTATTAAAACCGAATCCGGTTTGAACTCGTAGGCTCGAACTCAAAACGGATTCGCTTTTTTATAGGAATTTTTCCCACAAACGGGTCAGTAACGGATCCGTAACGGATAAAAAATACGAGAATATGAACCCGTTACGGATTCGAAGCGGGTTCGTTTGGTACACTGGGGATAAGAAAAATTAATTTTTAGTATTCTGGCACCAACTACTTACATTAAAATGTTCAACAATTTGTGTTCTACAAATTCTTATTGATTTTATCCTCAACTGCTATTTTGTGCATGAAGTTTGAGGTCAACTTAGTAGATGAGTTTGAGTATACCATTTGCGGCTTAGGGGAACATAAACTCAACAATCAACCAAAACAAAAACGTGAAATCTTAAATGTCAAATATCAGTAATAGCTTGCTTTTTGACTACTTTGCTATAATTAGGTACGACAAAATCTGAAAACTTAAAACTCTATCTCTATTTGCGCAAAAAAAAAGGAACCTCATCTTCTAGAAGAAAAAAAAAGACAACCTATTAAAAATACGAAAATTCTCAGCTCACGTTTTAGATGAAATGTTTCAGATTTTCATGGGAAATGATAGGTTTAAATTTCAAATTAATGCTTGAAAGTTTGTTACTCAAGTCTCATCTGATACTGATCCCAAGAAAGAAAAACGTAAGTTTTTTTTTTTATAAAAAGAGAAAGTTTGATTTTTTTGCTGCTTGTTCACACATGTGAGGTTGTTAGTGGCGCGTCATGCTCTACTTCAAATCCATTGCTTGAAACATCAGCAGAAACTGGTTGATTTAAGTGCTTACACTTAAGCTGGCAGCAACTTTAAGCATGCAGCCTGCTACAAAAAAAAGCCAAAAGCCAAGGCAAATAGTTTTGGGCAAAGGTTATGTGGGTGGCTCGCTGGTTAGGAACTCTGATATTCTGCTGTGCTATTTGCACAGCAATTACCGAATATTTTATATGATTTTTTCGTCTGCTACTAAAGTTGCTACATTCCTTTTCATGCAAGAGTTTTTTCTGACCATTTTTCCTCTTTCGATATATTTTACTAGGAAAAGTTAGAATTCAACCTCATTTTACTTATTGCTACAGAAAGGCTGTAATTTATAGTAAGTAGTTCTCACTTTTATCTTTTTCTCCATCTGTGCATGTGAGATGCAATCACCAAGATTGTTCTCTGATCACCACTTAGTAATTTGTTAAGCATAAATTTTACGGAAATTTCTACAAATTAATGGGAATTTATAGTCACATGTTAGCAGTTCTTTGTTATTTCAAATTTATAAAAATTGGTGGGAATGTAACTTTTTGCATACAAAAGACGTCATTCTATGCATAATAAAAGTACTATAAATGCTGTAATTGTATGTTTGTTATCTAATTAAAATAATGAAAAATGTTACTAAATCATATATTTCCACTAACATGACGTAGATGTAAATAATATTACACGATCTTACTTAACATCGCAAAGTTTACATTGTAACAAATGTCGCGCATACATCATATAGTTCCATATATGTTCATACAATTACTTACTTAAATGATGTTTTCTTATAGCAACCACATATTTATAAATGATTAAGGACAAATAATGTAAGGGTGAAAACTTTTCACTGCTGTCAAGTAAGAGTTAGTCTACCCCAAGGCAAAAAATTTGATTAGTAATGTAAAATACAAAACAAAACAACATTATTTTATGTCTTGTTTAATATGTTATGCTGTATTACACAAAACTTTTGCGATGATAAGCATTTACCTAAAGATTAACAACACAACTTTTTTGAATTCTGAAAAAACATAAAAACTCCCCCTTTTACCAATGCAACATTAAAATCAACTGATGTTCTTAAGAAAGTATTGTGCGTTGTTAACAACAATACAAGAACAAGAAGCAACTCAGTGGCAAAGACCGCAGTTTGAAACAAAAATCTGTAACTTTTCTGTCAACAGTGAATATACAACAGGGAAAGGATCGTACTTTAAAAACAACAATAATAACTAAAACAACAAAATGAAAAGTCAACCATCCACGTCACGGGTATTTGTACACTAAGGTGGGCCAACCACCATATTAAAAAAAAAAATACGAGTGCAACACAGTGCACATGAAGGAAGTGAAACTTTTGTTTGGAAACTGGCCGTGGCTCTATATTGAGGTGTCGGAAAAAAGTAGAAGTGGCATTACCCACAAAAGTTCATCAAAATAGCTTGTAAACTTGCAAGATATAACGTGTTAAAATTACACCAGTATTCATTTCCTATGTAAAATCGGCTGCTGATTCCAAAAAATACATATATTTTTTTTCGCGTCGTTTTCAAGATATTGGTCATTTTCGGTTTTTAAATCAAAGAAAAAGGTACCACTTACTTATATATATGTCAAGAAGCATTTTCCATATTTAAACGTACTATACAGTATTAGAAATACTGTCAACCTTTTAATAAAGTTCAATGCTCCTATCCCAGCCAGTGACCCGGGTAGAGCAATGTTTTCAAAATTTCTCCGTCGATACTAGTTTAAGCATTCATTCAAAAAACTATACACACCCAATTATTTTTGGACAAATTTCTCCAGACACAATGATTTACACGGATGGTTCATTCTCAGAAGGTTCTTCATCATATGCTGTAACGAAAGAATTGTCTAATGGATGACCCAATGACTCTTGCCACTGTACTCAGGGATATTTCATGCCGAACTTCAAGTCTTACATTTTGCAATCAGATATGCTGCAAGTGAAAATACACCAAAGATATTAATTTGCTTTGACAGTCTTTCAGTTATCAACGCCTTAGCCAACCGAACAGGAAATATTTTCAACTATGTTGTTGGCAGTATAAATTTTTTCAATGTTGTTTCAATCTTTTGGACTCAAGGTCACATAGATATTCCTGGAAATGAATACGCTAACTCTGCTGTTAAGCAGGTTTTATTGCAACCTTTAGTTGCTGTCACCTCTTGCTTAGATTTGGCAATATTAAATTGTTGTTTTAATATTCAGAGAAAAATCCAGCAAATAAAATTAAACACTTTGAACACCTTTTTAAGCACTTTTCTTAGTGAGACTTAATTATTACTCAAAATTATTCAAAGAAGAGTGCATTTTTATAGCCAGAGAATTACTTTAATGGAATGTGTATTTTGTTCCACTTCATTCACTGTTCAGTACATTTTAGTTGAAAAGGAAAAACCAACCCATTCAAAAATTATTGAACTGCATTATATAAAAGATTCCTTCAAAATTATTAAAGAATGTTTGTCGAAACACAGTTTATCTTTAACCCTATGGCCCTGTTGTCCGGTACCTTTATACTTTATAAATTTATTTATAAAGTAAAATACTTAAATAAATAAATTAATATTTCATATTTTTTTTTTTTTTTGCGATACACTTTAATTTACAATGTGTATGGTAAAGGGAAGGATCGCGAGAAATTACAACAAAATATAATGATTTATGTTACAAATATAGCGAAGTGCAAGCCAGGAGCAAACATTAGGTGAATTCGAAAAGAGGGTGTTTTACCTCACTTTTGCTTAAAAGTTTCAAAATGCTGTACTGAAAGCATTTCTTGAGATAGCTCAATCAAATTTGACTCCAACACTTAGAATGGAAAGTGCAAGCTTCGAACAGAATTTATGTCAATTCGAACTTCCTAGCTTCTGCCTGCTGTGTTGCCTTCTTTGTGGAAGCGTGAGTGCCAGGCTTTGGTGCCGAATGATATTGTGTGTAAAAAAAAAGAAACAAAGAAGGGAAGACAGCAGGGCTGCTGGAATTTAAAGAAGGCCTTCTGTTATTCCAATTTGACTGCTCTTTCTCCTACTGGGTGGCAACGATTCCCAACAAACAAAAACGTTTGGAAAATAACTTATTATACGCTTATTGAAGCAAACATTTCGTTTGGAAATTAACTTGCAAAGTGTTTGGAAATTCTTGAATTCTAATTATTTAATAATCGAAACTGGACCCTTCATAGCAAGCTTGTGAAAATCATATGGAGCAAGCTTTTTATAAATGTTTTTATACAATATTTTCCAAATTTTTTTATTCAATATTTTGAAATTGTTTTTTTAACTTCTCAATTAACATTTTGTTAGTGTTTATTATGTTCATAAAACAATGTTTTCCAAACATTTTTATATTTAATTAAAAATAAAAAAAAATGTATGTTTGCTGAGAATCGAACCTATGACCTCCAAGTTATGAGCCGCCAACCTTATCAACTGACCTAACGTGCCAGTTATGATTCAAATGCCTTGTGTTTTACTTAGCTCAATAAGTCATTGAAAAAATAAAATAAAAAATTTTTCGAATGTTTGGAAATCGGTTATTGAAACGTTTGAAAATAAACAATTTTCCAATTGTTGATTTTAACTTTGCAAATCAATTTTAAAAATAATAAAAAAATAATATTTTCCAAACGTTTGAAAATTGGTTATGAAAACATTTGAAAATTAACTTTTCCCAAGCTTAAAAATTGAAAAGGTTATAAAATTGTTGGTTGGGTTTTTAGAAAACAAATACAATCACTTAATGAAAAATACAAAAATTTGTATAAGTATACATATAAATCTGTCAAATTCAACTATGCTTTCCGAAAAGAAAATTAACTTTTAATTAGAGTTTACGAATTTACAAAGTTCAAAACATTCTGCAGAATTTAGTATTAAAAATATTAAACGCATCAATCAAGTATGCTTTATTTGATTCAATTTCACAAATTTTATTTAAAAAAAAAAACCCAATATTGAAAACAAATAAATAACGCATATCTTTATTTACATTCACTGCACTTTTGATTTCGTAGCAGAGTTTCAGGCGCTGAAGAGCCATTTTCCACTTTTAATCGTCATATTGAAAGGAAAGTATTTACAATATGAATACATGCATATGCATGTAAGTATTTGTGAATAAATAAACTTTTGCGTCTCACGAGCTTATCAGGGAATCATTTGTTGTTATGCGCGATGGTACTTATTGAACGCACTGCGAGTACACAGCTGGTCCTTTGGGTAACATCCAAGCGGAAGGTAAATATTTCCTGAAAAACAAACCAACAGGCGTCTTTAGTTGTACGCAAACGTATGTTGTGACAAGGCGATTAAGTGCAGTTGCTCGTGTGATGCATGGGAGAGGTTTTTCATGTATGCAATTAAAGTGTATGTTAATGTGTATATGAAGGAAAAAAAAATAAACAAATTTTCATCTTAAATGTATGGCACCTTAAAAATACTTATGTAGACAGGAACCATAAGATTTGCTTGTCAGATATACGAAAACGAAAGTGAAGTTTTTTGTCATATATAAGAAATTTATATACTTTATGCATGCGTATGCTTAGAGGACGTATATCAGACATGAGAAAATACACATATGCATCATCAATTTAATTCATGGTTCACGTCTTTATGTCAACGATTTTGCATCAACGCGTGACTACCCCTATCATTTCATTTACTGAAAATTATTTTGTAATAAATAGCTCAAATTATTTAATCAATTTCTTTATTTCTTCTTAAAAGGTTGATTAGCACAATGTTTTAAAACTCTTGCTGCTATGAAAACCTAACACAGTCCTACCTTTGTGAAATCATGCAAGTTTTTGGAAAAATTTTTCGGCACTATACATAATTTTTTTGGGTTTTTAAATACGCACAATAAATAAAGACCACCATATTCGTAACTAATTTGAAGTAATAATAAAATGCGATTAGACTTTATAAAAATTTATCTTACAAAAACTGAAAATTTTTAAAAATTGTTATTTATGATGTAGAAAAAAATTAATTGAATTAACTTAAATCTAAAGCAAGAAAGTTTTCGCTGCAACTAAAGAAGATGTTAAGTAATCAAAGCTAAGAAAATACATAGATAAATATAGTTTAACCTTTCTTCCCAAAAGCCTTCATCTGGCACATTAATAGCTTGTTAACCTAACGCTATTAAACATTTTAAGCCCAATAAAGCTCTAATGGGAGAATTTAGTCATTGTAACCTTGAAACGTGCAACGATATTACTCAGTCATGTCACCCACATGTGTTACAATTTCACTAATATAATGGGTTTCTTAACTTCAGCCATCCTTCCATGCATCCATCCAACATATGTTACGCACTGTGATGAATTGTTAAGATAAATTTTTGACGTCACTTGAGGTAAATTCATGCCTTCGGCTATGAATTTTAATACTTAAAATAAGTTGGTCTTACATTAGGGCGGAAGACTAAAAATTTAAAAAATCACACCGATTAGTGCGTTGAAACTGCCTTTTTATATCTGTCATATTTATTATGATAAAAAGGTACCCAACTGTGTTTATCTATAAAAGCTCTTGTTGAAATAAAATTTTTCTAGGTTTAAGTAAAATTGCTACAATCTTTTTGGGTAATTTATAGTGGTGATTAGTGATGAGCAAACCAAGACCAAGACCAAGATCATAGCAGTCTTGGTCTTGGTCTTGTTCTTGCACATTAAGTCTTGGTCTTGGTCTGGAAAAAATTTCTAAAGATTGTTGAGTATTCAAAATTTCCAATCCTTATTTTTACAAATCAGTTGGGTTTTTAAGATGCCAAATTTCGAATTGAGATGCGATTTTATGCTTGAAAGGGGCGTGAAACCTCTATTAACTATAAATTCGCAAGACTAAAAAGCAGTCTTGGTCTTGATGAACATCGTGAGCAAGACCAAGAGCATAACAGTCTTGGTCTTGGTCTTGCAATGATATCAGCTTCTTGGTTTTGGTCTTGTTCTTGCAAAATTACCAAGACCAAGACCAAGAATCAAGACCAAGACTAATTTTGCTCATCACTAGTGGTGATTCCGAATCTGGCAACCATTTTTCACTGCCAGGTATATGTAATTAGTTATTTTTGCTTTAAAGTGCAGAAAATACTCTTTTTTGGCATATGGCGGACATCCAGGAGATAATATAATTCACTTTTCCAAGGACACAACATATTCAAGATTTCTAGATTTTTAGTAGAACTAAGAGGCACTTACCCAATGCATTTTTAATAGCTCAGAAAAATTGACAATGATCACAATAATAAAAACGATTTAAAATCAGGAATCATTCAAATACAAAAAAAAAAAAAAAAAATTAAGGGGATACCATTGTGGATCTCATTAACTGAGAACATGATTTTGAGGACTGTTTTGAAAAGTGGACACAAAATAGTATTGAAATGAATCGCTCTTGTATAGAGTATTTGATGTTATATTTCTAAGCACTAATCAGCCTAATGGAATGGAAAAGTCTGCAAAAAATCTGTTGGCATACATTTGAATCAAATCATTGCAAATACAAAAAGCTGTTATTGGCAAAGCATGAAAATCATTTTAGTACCTAATAGGAGTAACATGAGTTAAATGTCAAAAACTTGAACTTAACTTTGTCATGAACTTTGGAAATATAAGTTCAGCTACATATTCTTCTATCGAAATTGAACTCGCTAACATTTTATTTTGGTTCACCGTAACTCAGAATCAACACTGCAATGTGTTATTTCAATTTTACGTCTTAATTCAATGACACAGCAAAAATCGTTTACTCTTTCGGAGCAGATTTCAGTTGCGTTATTGTGCAGTGGGAAACTGTAATTCCAAACACAACGCACAACAAATCACAGCTCATTTTCAACCGCATGCACACGCAGTCTTGTGTGGAACTGGACATGTGGTTGGCTGCTATTTAACAACAAAATTTTTGGCCATTTAAGACCATAAATAACATTTGTATCCTGCTGATTCTCGCACTCCAAAGCATTTTTGGTTCACTGCTTTTTGGTGCGACATCAGATTTTCCCAAATCCAATGAGGAGAATAATGCGAATGGATATGACGCTTGGATATGTGGACTAGAGTTGAAGCAAACTAAGTTTAAAAATTATTTTTGAAGAAAAGTTGTGAATTTGGATACATAATTTTTAAGATAATTTGTTACAGCCTCAGGAAAATTCTCAAACCTCAACTCAGAAAAACTGGTACAACACTTTTTTTGTTACTAAAATATAATGCGTGCTGCGTGTTATAGAAATCGCATAAAATATTTTTTAGCAAAAGAAAATTTTGTTATGTCTGAATATTGCGGTTAATTTAAAAAGTTCATGGTTTTCATATTGCAATTAAAAGTTTTTGCTTATCAGAAATCTTTCATTCTGCTTCAACAAATGCATAAATAAGGGACATCTTCAAGCTGGATACAACAAGAAATTAAACTTTTTAATTACCACAGGATACAAGTAAACAACAAAAAATAAAAAACACAGACAAGTTTTTAAAAAGGACTAATTAGGGTTAAATGAGTGTTAATTTTAATAAATATGGAATTTATTTGTGGTATGAATTCCAGTTTTCCATACAATTTGGCTAATTTATCATAATAATATATCATGTAAAACACTTTTATCTTTTACATATAATTATATCATAATCATCATTAAATTGTTCAAGTTTGTGAAACTTCAACAGAAAATTTCTTAAACTCAATTGTCATTTCTCTAAAATTTGCACATACCTTGAGATAATCTCTTTATTGTCTTAATCAGTAAGCCTTCAAGCCATTTAAATAATGTAGTATCGCAGAGATCAATCTTTATAAAATGTATTTTGAGTAATTTTTAACGAGTTTTTGCATTAATTTTAATAAAGATTCAATATTGAAAAACTCTTTCAGATTCAGAAAATTTTGTAAAAATTTCACCTCTGTCTCATTTTGTTAAATCTTTGTCTTCCTGATACAATATTGCTGATTTAGTCATCTAAAATCTAAATATCCTACATTTGAATTGGAAAAGGTGGACATACCAATAAAAGCAGGCCATTTCCTTGGTGGCCCAATCCGGCACAGGAAAAAACCTATTTTAACGGGTGGGGCAAAAATAATAGTTCATTATATGGTCTATAATCTAAGACTTACGAGCTGTACGTTATAGTCAATGGTATATAATTTAGGTGTCTATATTTTTTGACCGAAAAACAGGAAAAACTAACCAAAAACCATCATTTGGCAGGTTTTAACATAAAAAGTCCTCAAAAAGCAAGAGTATCCTGCCAAAAGCAGGATAAATGGACACCTTATATACAACACATTATCTGTAATCGATCTCTTATAGTCTATGAGTTATTATCTATGGTCTATGATCAGTTTTTTGAAGTCTATAGTCCATAGTAAATGATGTATAATCTTTTCTTCATTGCCTATGGCCCGTAATAAATGGTGTATGATCTGTCCTTTATGCTCAATGCTCCTTATTATACCTTCTATAATATATGATCTATGATGTGTTCATTGTGGTCGATATTCCCTAACGTAGGGACTATTATCTGTCCTTTATGGTCTATGGTCCGTAATCTTTGGTCTATGATCTGCCCTTTTTGGTCTGTGATCCATGAACTAAAATTGTTGTATTTAGAATAAAATGGAAGAAATTACACAATACACAATTCGGCCATTTTAAATCCGGACAGTTTTGGCACATTTCCGGTACATTTTTTAACCAGCGACTGGAAGATAAAATTCAGGACTGTCCCGCAAAATCCGGGACGGTTAGTCACCCTATACTAATTGTTACATTACGAATCTAAGCACGACATATTATGAAAAAAATATTTTTGTTTCGAAAACAATTTTTATCTCTACAATTTGCACACAAAAGGCTAAGGACAAAACCAAAGTCTTGTTATCGCAGTCAGATTTATTTTCGTATGGTTAATTTTGATATATTTATCCACATTTCGTTCATAGTAATTATCAAAAAATATTTTTCTACTGAAATCCAAAAAAAAAAAAAAAAATACTCCGCAAAAAAGTGTAATTTATGGTAAATATTTTCTGAATAATGTTAGCGACATTATCTTTCATTTTTACAAGCATTGCAACTCTATGCTCCTCCTAGCAGTTAAAGGAGAATACATACAAACATACGCGGGTTGTTGGAGGAGATTTCGTAATATTTTCATTCAAGGTTAATGTATCAAGCCAAAGTCAAGTGTTATTAGCCTTTTTAATGATAGAAATTTTTATGCGTCTGGTTTATCACAGGAAGAGAAAAAGTTTGTTTTTATGTGTAATGTATTTATGTTTCTTATTTCTATGCTAGTTATTTAATGTTTTTTTTTTAGTACTGGGAAAGAACTGTTACCACAAAAAAACATAAAGAAAACTAAATGGTTTACTGCACAGAATTGCACATTATGGTCTTCAAATCTGAGATTATTTTGTCATCATGCATTTATATTTTTTAGTGTTTGAGTAAAATTTGGTTGGATTATCTCAAAAAACATTTTCAGTGTAGCGTTTTGAAGCTTTTGCTGTATGGAAGATGCCACATCCTCTTATTTGGATTCACCCAGTTTTTTTTTTAAGAGCTTGCATTTAGAGTTCTTAATGTCTGAGTAAAATTTAGTTCGATTATCTCAAAAAATGCTTTCAGTATAGTGTTTGAAGCTTTTGCTTATATGGGAGGTGCTTCGTCCTTTTGTCCAAATTCACCCAGTTTTTTCTCAGAGCTTACGCTTACAATTCGTAGTATTTACATGCCAGCCAGCCACCCAGCCAGACAGACGGACATGGCTATATCGACTCAAGAGGTGAAGCTGATCAAGAATATATATACTTTTCCATACCTGCCACGCTTCGTTTTCTGCGTTACAAGCTGAAGGACAAAGTGAATATACCCTGGGTGTAGGGTTATAAAAAACAAAATACGGCAGATAAGTTATCGATATTATTCACCTAATGTGAAATGTTACAAATATAATCTGCAGCCCCAATCATATTCATAAGAAGATACATTTATACGAAAGGGCTGAACAAATCTTGTTATTTACATATCACGTTGTTATAGCGAGTTTTTGTACCCAACAAATGTATTCCAACTTAAACTGTACCAAAATCAGATTGTGATTTCTGGTTTCATGCCTCTTGTGGCATATTATTTTATTTGCATAAATGGGCATAATATGTGAAGTCGCATTACCTTAAAAGGATTCCACATTTTGATACATGTTGGGAACATAATTTTTGTTGAATATTTTACAACAAAAGAGCGCCACCACATTAGCAGCTCTTTGCATGTGTACGTGCCGCCTTGGCTGGCATCAAGATTTCTATGTATTGCTTATGGTTTACCACGTGATAAATTAGTGGCTGTAGTTGGATATTGTCTGCTACATTCCATGAAGAATAACATTTTGTAGCTTTTGTTAACCTTTTAAAACAATAGTAATTAATTTTGGATTTCATATAATCTAGTGCGCCATACTGCTAAGATTTTATCCTAATTCCTATCAGTTTTAATTTAGAGTTTATGCTTCATTTGTTACCAAAATTTTATATTTTTATGTTGTTACTTGTTTCTAGTCAATAACGCATATGAATAAAGCGGCATAATTAAATATTAATATATTTTTTTTTACTTTTCTTAGTAAAATATCAAATTTTCGATGCCTTCGGGTGTTCAGCAATTCATTAGTTGAAATCCAAATATTAAATTAACGAAACAAGTCAAGCGTTGCTCCCAAAGCCAAATTTTTTGTTTTTGCCAAAATATGGCTTTGGAAATTAATTACAACAACAACTACAAAAACAAAAAGTGTCGCTCAGATCTGGTTTCGGAGATATAGCAATCGGAAGATCGGGATATAGCTTTTATGAAAACAAGTATAAGTTCTGAGTCCCTTGATGGATATTAAAAGGTATTATATGAAAGGTATTATAACTAGCTACCAAATTGGTGTACAAAAGTCTTAAATCCGAGATTTCGGTTTCGATATATGGCCATTTTAAGATAATTTTGACCAGGTTTTTTTAAAAAAACACTATTTTTTCCAAAAAACGTCTCATCAATCTCTATTTTTAGTAACAAAATATGAAAGGCCAATCTATTTTCTGTTATTAACTATGCCATTTGTATCTGATTTCCTATACTTGTAAGGTTTTTCCAAAAAAAAAAATAAATAAATAAAAGAATTAAAATTTGTATTTTATTTTATAAGATGTCTTCATCTACAACATTATCATCATCATCGTTCTCTGCTTCATAGGAAACGACTTTATGCAATTCTCCCTCATATTTAAAAAAATCCTCCATTGGCTCAACCCCTCTGCTTTTCACTTTTTAAGGAACATGAATTTTGCAATATATCTTTCATAAAATCGTTTTCTTCTGTTAAATACATGCAAAGCGTTTTTGACATATCGCCACAGACCCCCAATCGTATTTGTGTGGTCATCAGTTACTAGATCTTTAAAAGAAATTGAGTGGTTCACCGTTAGGGGGTTAAGGCCTTCTTTTTATAATCAGTTATATAACCTGACTGAATGATTTCCAAAAATTTCCAAAAAAGAAAGTGGCGCAGGCGAAAAATTTCGCGCGAAATTTTTAATAACAATTTTTCTCCTTTGTAATATGAAGTAGTAGCAAACCTCACGTTTTTGAATAAAAATTATCATTTTGTTGTGGTTGATAGTGGTGTTGTTTATAGTGATGTTGTTGTTGTTAGTAGTAGTTTTGTTGTTTTGTTAGTATTGTTGTTGTTAGTAGTGTTGTTGTGTTGTTCTTGTTGTTGTTGTTGTTAGTGGTGATGTTGATGTTGTTGTTGTTAGTGTTGTGTTTTTTGTTTTGCGAGTGTTGTTGTTGGTTGTATTGTTGGAGTTGTTGTTGTTATTGTTGTGGATAGTGGTGTCATTGTATTTGTTATTGGTGGTGTCGTTGTTGTTATTTAACGACTCGAACGACAGGCCAGATATTGTCGTCAAGGTTGCTATTCCTTGCCTCCCAATAGGATGGTCTCTCTGAGACATTGTTGTTGTTGTTAGTGGTGGTGATGTTGTTGTTTTTGTTAGCGCTGTTTTTGTTAGTGATGCTGTTGTTGTTGTAATATTTGCTAAATTTCATGAAAATTTCTTTAGTTTAATTTTAGTTTTTCTATAAAAAAATGCCCTAATGATGCAAATTCAGCTTTAAATGGAATACCTTATGAAGGAAAATAGAAAAGGCTTCCATATTTTGTTACTACAGGTATAGGTTATTAAGGTATTTTTTTAATTTATAATAGTTTTTAAAAAAAAACTGGTCAAAATTTTCACAAAATCACCATATCTTGAAAACCATAGCTTGGATTTAAAACGTTTTCGGAATAATTTTGCAGCCAGTTAAAATATCTATCAATCATCAATATTTTTGAAATCCATCAAGGGACTCAGAACTTATGTCGGTTTTTGTAAAAGCTATATCCCGATCTTCCGATGACCATATCTCCAAAACTAGGTCCGAGCGACACTTTTTGATTAATCTTTTTTTGTAAGAATTATAACTTTAACAAGAAAAGCTTAGTTTAAACCAAATTGGGTTCTGGGAGCAACTCTTGACTTTAGCCAAAATAACGATTGAATGTAAGGTAGAACGGGGTTAAACAACCACTTTTGTGTTTGGCACTCTGTAAAAACTTTGTTTATGATAATAATTTGAAAATCTAAACTGTTCCTGGTTCGTTAAACCCTTTGTTACAAAATTTATCCGAAAATTTTTTATCAAACTCGCATTGTTTATCCGGTATTTGCATTTGAACAAAAAGTGAGAAATGGTTTTTTTACCCCACCTGGTGGTGACCAACATTGTTATTTTAAGGGTTTTTATTTTATCAGAATTTTACAAAATGTTACACAAGAACAAAATCAACTTGAAAAAGTTTCTCTTGAGCTTCATTAATCGCTGGCGTCACTTCCCTCAACGTATACTTCTTTTCTTGGACGATCTCTTTGGAGCAACGAGTATTGTTTTTGGCTGCCGTGTCTTGGTTTTTTTGCTTGGAAAATTCCTTTAGAGTCTTTTTTTCCGACCTTACCATGGTTGCCAATGCCTGTTTCTTCTTCTGGTTATTTAACCCCACGTGCTTTTTTTTATTTTAAGGCGAACACCTTTTTAACCAATTTAAATTTTGTAAAACCCATTACAGATTTGGATTCAGCATATAATTCTGCTATTAGAAAATACTTACCTTTTTTTCTGCACTTCACTGATTTGTGAAATTTTGAACTTTTGTCGACTGACAATATTGCAGCGAGGACGCTTCAAATCTTTCTTTCGTCAGAGCTCAGGTTATAACACACGTGCGTTAGTGGAACCTTTTGCCAAAGTTGCGTTGTATTGATCACTATCTACTGCACCAGCGGTCGTTCGATTCGACTTTATTAAAAAAATGAAGTATATGTTCAATATAGCCGACGTATAAAATAATAAAAAAATTAATAAAAACTTTTCATCCGCACTGAGATTCGAACTCGGATCACAATGCTCCGTAATTAATTAAAATAAAATCTTGGCTGTTTAGCTCTAATATAGATGAACTTGAATCACTTCTTCACATCCAAATGTAGAATCATAAGCAAAATTTTGGTGCGCTTATTATGTCCCGATTTCTTTTAAATGTCCTTGTAATATATAAAAAAAAAAAAAATATTTTTTTATATCGTTTATAACATTAAAACAATTTTATATTTAAATTTTATTTTTTATGTATTCCTTATGCAAAACCATGTCACTTTAATTTTTAACGTCATTTAAATTTTAAATTTAAACTTAAGTTTATGTAATCACCATATATTCGACACTTGTTCTTTCAGCTACAGAATATAGGCTTATGAAACATTATTTAATTTGTCAAATGTGTATAATAAGAAAATTCAATGTTAATTTCTGCATATGTTATGTTTCATTATAAAACTAAAAATACAAAAAAATATGTAAAAAAGCATTTACCATAGTCGTCTATGAAACCTTTTGACGTTTTTGTGTAAAATTTGTATATTAAATTAAATCCTTTGAAATTTAAAAAAATTAAAAATGGGCTTTTTCTTGTACAAATGTAATGCATAAAGAGACAACTGACCCTTTTCTGGTCTCAAAGTAATGCATTAGGAGACAATTGACCTTTTTCTGGTCTCAATGTAATGCATAAGAAGACAATTGGTTACGTCCAATGACAAAAAATACAAAACGTAAAAAGAACATTATATGTGATGGGACCAGAATTTGGACTAGTCGGTTTCTCCCATGAAGTAGTTTGCAAAATAGTATTGGACTAGTCCGTGGTGGTCCTGCAGGGTAAAAACCTAACATACACTTACTATGGCAATTCGTAAATATAAATACTATACAACTATGCTACTATACAACTATACTACTATACTACTATGCTACTATACTACTATACTACTATACTACTATACTACTATACTACTAAACTACCATAATACTATACTAGTATGCTACTATACTACTATACTACTATATTACTATGCTACTATACTACTATATAATTTTCAATATTAACCACTACAGAATAGACCCAAAACCAATGTATAGTAAGGAGAACCCTATTTTGCTTAGGTCGACTTAAGCTGTTCATGCTTGAATTGTAGGGATTTTTAGCAAAACTAAATTAAAATAAAATGATGTGAATTTGATTGCATCTAAGTACAGAGGTCGTGTCAGTAAAATTTGAAAATTTTGAGGGTTAGTTCAATATTTCACCCCTCCGCTACTAAAAAGAATTTAAATAATGTTGTAGTTTATGTCACGTAAGTATATATAAACTGATTGCAAATCCACCGCCAAATTAACCTTCTCGGTTCAACATTCATACAAAATTCGAATAGCAAAAGGGAAAACACTTAGATGAATTGATGAAAACTCGTTGAAATTTATGGCTCTTATGGCTCTTGTGCTTTTCACCGACATCAAGTGCCACTTGTTATGTACCGAAAAAAAAAAGTTCAACAAGTTCCAATTTACACGCTCTCACACGTATTCGAATGGAGGTTTTTTTTAAATTGAGGAAAATCTAACGAAAATGTAGCATAGGAAGGAAATCAATATATTTAAATCTCTCGTTTGCAAATGCGAGGGGTAGTGGAATGAATTAAAGTTATGGTATGAATGAACTATGTATTTTGTAACTCAAAAGTTCAATAAGCATCTAGCATACTATAAAAATGAAAAATTGAAACTAAAAACACAAAAGAAAATTAATTTTTTTAGTTCCACAATAAACCGACAAATTCTGGCAATCGTAACAACTCTAAGGGGAAGTTAGCCAAGCACATAGATATAAAAAATTCTGCTTATTCCGCATCAACTCTTTACCACCTTTATATAATTCTTACCAACTTTTATACGTAAGTATATTATTTATGAGCCTCACATTCCGAGTTTATTTAGCCAAGTCCATGTATCTATCTTTGGAAATAATATTCAAGGAAAAATTAACCAACACCTTATTGAACTTTATTTCAAGAATTAATTTTTCGTTCACCAATTCTTATCATTTTGCTACTTTTAGACAATTTCTTTCAACTCTCCGCTGTAATCTTTGTATGCAGTGGCTGTCAGAATCGTAGCCATATTACTGACTTGAGTTAGCTTGGTTCAGTTTCATGATAAAATTTTATGTGGAAGGTTTTCATGTCTACATCACGCTGCCTTGATGCTTTTGCTATACATTGTTCATCATTATTATCATCAAATTTTATTATCATTCGGTCAATTTTTTACCTATGGTGGAGCTCAAAAATGATTTTCTTCCTTCTGTTCCATTTTTCATATCGAATTCTTTCTTGTAGTAGGTACATAATAAAATTTTGCAGGTAATCACCAAAGTACTCTTGCTTTTAACAGCAAAAGTAGTTAAAACACAATATGTTGTTATTAAATTTTTTATCAACGTTGAGTATGCTATGAACCGAATTGAAGTGTGGTGTGCAGTATAATTAATATAACATATTTAATGATGTCTAACATCAGTTTATTAATTGGGATCTTAGTTGATAATAAAGCACAGAACTTACATATAATTGCATTTTTGCAAAGTTCCTTCCCAACATGCCCCGTTGACAGTTTATAGAAGTGAAAATTTAGTATGGAAATTGAGATGTAAAAAAGTCTATAAAATAAAATATCCATTTTAAGCAGAACCACCACATCCAATGTCTTTTAAAAGTACAAATTCTCATCAGAAATTCAGTATAATTTTAGGCTTAAAAATCAGACGGAAACTACTGACATATTAAGGTTGATATAATTTTGATGACAATTATGCAAATCCTAAATCTCTCTTTATGCAAATTTTTGTCACGTAGTTCTATTTAGTTTTTGCAAATCTGCGCATTTCTCATAATGAGACCATAACTTTGCAAATTATGAGTAAATTATTCCACCACTAGTAAAATTCGTTTTCAAAATGAAGGCAAAAACAATTAGATCAAAGTTTTCGCTGTCAGCAAAAGAACTTGTGGCAAATATTTCATTAAATTTAACCGTTTAAGCAAAAAAGTGTGAAATTAAAATTCAATTTGCATTTAAGATCTAAAAATTTTTTGGTATAAATTTAAACTTTAGTATTTTTTCTCACATTTTGGTTTTATAACAGTGGCAAGAATGAGAAAATACTTATTGTTTCTTTTGTTACTTTTAAAAAAGAATTGCATATACCATCTATCACCGCAATAAATGAGCTTCGGTTAAACAACCACAATTGTTGCAATATACAAAAATGTACACTTTCAGAGCTATTTAATTATACAATATAATTTTTGCTTTTCTGCCACTACTTATATTGTTAATAGCATTTTTTCCCTTCTATTAATTTTTTATTGCAGCAGGAGTGTTAACTTCCGTTTTTCCTCTAAAGCACTGGAGAATGCTGGCTGAATTTTTTATGAGGCAACACTTACCAATCTTCCTTCTCCTGCAAACAGTTGTTGGAGTTTGCATCAAATGCATTTTAATTTTATACCACGAAAGTCATGATAAAGACTCACTAAAGTTTTTCAGACAGTGATGCGTTTATAACAAAAAATTTATTTAAAAGCATTGCATAAATTATTTTTCTCTAATAACCATTCTATTCTATTCTATTCTACTCTATTCTATTCTATTCTATTCTATTCTATTCTATTCTATTCTATTCTATTCTATTCTATTCTATTCTATTCTATTCTATTCTATTCTATTCTATTCTATTCTATTCTATTCTATTCTATTCTATTCTATTCTATTCTATTCTATTCTATTCTATTCTATTCTATTCTATTCT
Organism: Calliopum simillimum; assembly: GCA_951812925.1. Lineage (NCBI taxonomy): Eukaryota > Metazoa > Arthropoda > Insecta > Diptera > Lauxaniidae > Calliopum > Calliopum simillimum. The sequence goes on along the minus strand of OX638372.1, from coordinate 41,994,601 downwards.
ATTCTATTCTATTCTATTCTATTCTATTCTATTCTATTCTATTCTATTCTATTCTATTCTATTCTATTCTATTCTATTCTATTCTATTCTATTCTATTCTATTCTATTCTATTCTATTCTATTCTATTCTATTCTATTCTATTCTATTCTATTCTATTCTATTCTATTCTATTCTATTCTATTCTATTCTATTCTATTCTATTCTATTCTATTCTATTCTATTCTATTCTATTCTATTCTATTCTATTCTATTCTATTCTATTCTATTCTATTCTATTCTATTCTATTCTATTCTATTCTATTCTATTCTATTCTATTCTATTCTATTCTATTCTATTCTATTCTATTCTATTCTATTCTATTCTATGCTATGCTATTCTATTCTATTCTATTCTATTCTATTCTATTCTATTCTATTCTATTCTATTCTATTCTATTCTATTCTATTCTATTCTATTCTATTCTATTCTATTTTATTCTATTCTATTCTATTCTATTCTATTTAAGTTAAAAACGATAAATTAACACTACCTCTTTCTCACCACTGTACTGAAAAAAAAATATTGCGCTTAATTTTGGTGGAAATGAGTAGTGCATTTTTCGTATGATAAAAGTTTATTCTGAAGTAGAGGTATATAGATAACACTCGTGCCTGCGGTTTTAATATTTTTACCGTAGGGAAATTAAGCAATTCAGCGTTTCCATTATTTTGGCATGAGGTATATTTTTCGTGGGAATGCGTTTAAGTTCCAAATACTCGCTTTATTATCAGCGTTGCCATTGTGACACTTTCGGTGTCACATGTGACACTTAGGTTTTGTCTGTGACACCGAAAATATGTCAGATTTTTGTGACACCACGATTTTTCACAAGGTGTCACGGACTATTGGGCTATTTTATTTTTTTAGTAAGTGTGGCTGATTGAAAAAGTACTTTCGATCTCCAAAAAGTACTTTACCGCATTGAATTAAGAACATCTAAAAAAATATGGGTGGCAACATCGTGAGCACTTATGAAATGTCAAAAGCAGATTACGATTAAATTTTGTCAACCGTTGCCGTTTTTGCCATTGCAGTTTTTGCAGTTGCTTGAAAAAAAATATGCAGATTTTAAATCAACTTAATAACTTGTACCTGGTCAAATGGAAACATAATGAAAATTCCATAGAATTTTGGAGTGAAGTATTAGCATATGAAGACGCTGAAAATGATTACCCATTTGAAGATATAGGAACCTTTGCCATGAGCTTTTTGGTTCTTGCCTTTTCTAACGCTGAGGTGGAACGAGTTTTTAGCATCATGAACCTAATTAAGATAAAAATCCGAAACCGAATGGGCCTGCCGTTATTAAATGCTTTAATTCAAATCAAATCATGGCTGAAGTCTTTGAACAAATGCTGTCATGATTTTGTGATTGATATTGATGATCAAAAACTATCTATTGTAGGCAGTAAGAAATGCTACAATGAAAGGAACAGTGAGGATGACGAATCTGATGAAGCTTTTATTATTTATAATGAGGTTTCACAATTAATGTGATTTAAGTAAGATAAGAAAACCGAGTTTTTTGAAAATGGCTTGTTACATTAAATTGAACTGTGATTTTGAAGTGTTAAATTGTCAGTCCTTGAAACAAACTGTTTAAAAAGCTTTTTAAAAAAGCTACTTAAGATAGAATATATATGTATATACTCCTAAATTCTGATAAAAGTTTGTAATGTTCTAACACATGATTTTCGAATTCGTATTGAAGACTTACGAAATCGTTTTGGTCTTTTCTATTGAATACATCCCTAAGTAATTTTTGTCTTCAAAAAGAGCTAGAAACTAGTTATGTGTGATTTTTCTTCAAAAAAAGTTATAACCACTAAAAAATGATAAATGAAAGTTAAAAATCGTTCTCTATATGGTATCATTTTCAAATGGTCATAAAAAAAAAGAAATCACACACCAGTTTATAGCTCATTTCTAAAACGAAGAACCATTCTTAATGATGCATAACAGAAAAGAGCAAAACAATTTCATGCGTCTTTTATACAAGTTATTAAAAACTTTTATGCAAAACAAATTTTCAGCAAATTATTTGCAAATCTTTTTGAATAAAAGTTTCTAGATCTGAAAAAAAGCCATAAGTACAAACCATTTTTATATATGTTTTTATAAATTTCTTTACATACTAATTTATGTATTTGTTTTTGAAGTTTGTTTATGTTTTCATTAAATAAATTAAAATTGTTGTTTAAAATTGTCGTTTTAATATTTGTATTTCCAGAACCTTAATTTGGAGACGATACGACGATAAAAACTAAGACTACTTACAAACAATAGTTAAAACTCCTATATGATTAAATATAATATATAAAAATGAAGGGTGTTATATGACACCAATTTGTACAATCAGAGGGCGTTATATGACACCTTTTTTGAATCGCTGTAACAGTCTCCCTTTTGAGTTGATGGCAACGCTGTTTATTATGCATCACAACTGCTGGCTTATGTTTGAGTATAAATGTGCCATTTAGATGCTTTCGGAATTCATTTAACTGAAGACCGATTTATGTGACTAAACACTTTAAGGGTAAGTTTGATGTTAACTGCGCTTCTTTACTGCCCAAAATCTGCTATATTACAATAAAATGTAATGAAATAAAAAATTAAAAATGGATTATTAGAAAAAAATTTAAATAGATCAGTGCAAAGATTTACAAAGAAATTATTTGGCACTGATGTGCCTGTACTACCAGGCTGACAGTCATAGCAAGAGAAAGCGAAGGAACTATGATTTAGATAATTTGAGGCAAATAGCAAGATATCATTGGACAAAGAAAAGTCTGTTTATCTTGTCGTCGTTTCTCGTTCTCATTTTATGTTCTGATTCTCTTCTGGTATGGAATTGGTACTAGAGCGTTATGAGGTCAGCAGAAAAATTCAATCAATCTCTTGCAACTTGAGAAGACATCCATGCGAATATTTGACCAACTGACCAAATAAAATACTTGCTATTTATTTAAGAAAAACAATTTAGCAAAATAACGTCAAGTGTCACGACCTTTTGCATAAATTCACGTGATTTTGCGCTAATGTATGTGAAAAATTTTTTGCATTACACACAACGCAACTACAAGTCCAAGTTCACTTAGATTCTATTCTGAGCTTGCAACGGCAATTTCTCGTGGCTATCTGAAATTTGCCTGTATTATTTCAATTAGCGCTTCCACTGCAGGTTTTTGAAAACAGTGTTTCTAAAAATATTACAAATGTTTCCAATTTCACAACAAATAGTACAAGGACAAGATTTTCGATTATTATTTATGCCAGACATTAGTACTCTTACATTGCCAATTTTCAGCTGCTCGTTCTTCAAACTTTTTAAACTGTTGCACTTGGCGTTTTTTCCCGAATATATAAAAACATTCATTGCGATATTTTTGTTCAGGAAGAAAAATTGATTTCCGCTTTAAACTCAATCGTATGTATAAAGCAGAAACGGATAAACGGATTGCACCATATCGGAAAGGAACAAAACTGTTTGTGGGATATCCCTTTTTTTTAAGCACAATTCTATTGGAAAACTTAAGGTTCATGAATCGCAGTGCATTACCGGACGTATATATGCATTCTGGTATGTGCTGCATGTCCGCCTGCAAGAATGAAAACATAGTTAACGATTGTGTGGTTGGGGCATTCATTTTATGATGTCTCCACAAAAATATCATAGCAATATAATCGAATAGCAGTAACCCATAGCATCGAATGCATATTTATTCTTGCATTTTTTATCAAAATAAAAACGAAATACATAAGACGTCAGTTTTTTTTTCTTTAAATAGGTAGATAATAGTATAAGATTCGATTGCGTTAGTTTTAAGCAACTTTTGCAAAAAAGTTTTAAAGATTTTACTAATGTTACGCCCTAGTTCCTTTAACTAAAATTTATCAAGGTTTTGTTCAGAGTATGCACCGCTGATTCTTAATACTCTTAATATTTTCTTGTGTAATTTGGTTTCAATAGCTGATAAAAATGCTATCAGTATGACATTTTTAAGGAACTTTCTTGTATAGATTCTTTCCATGCCCATAAATAGTTCTCTTAATATTGCATTTTAAATGTTTTCTTCCGTTAACCAATTTTGCTCATTTTTAATCCCCCTATTGCTTCGATTTCTGTTCAAAGTTTTTATATAAAGTTTATTTATGTAGACTTAACATAAATTTAGTTTAAAATTTTTATCTCACTTCATATTAATTTCTTATACAATTTTTGAAGCATAAGAATATTCTTCAATTTCTGTGACCTTCATTTTCAGCCTTAGTCACGTCTTTTAATGCGTGTTTCCCCTAACATTTAAAAAAAATTCAACAAATGATTTTACATTGCAACAAAAAGCATCCGGTGTTTGCTCAAAAGTAGCAAAAAAGGAACGGACCGCAAAAACTGTGTCATATTTTCAACGAAACTAACAAACGTATCCTGCAACAGGGTAAAATCTGGGCAAAATGAGGATGAGGATTACGTGACTTTAGCACTTTATCTTTATATGTATGTATGCACTTTCACAGTAGTATGCATGTTAAGGCGTATTCCACAACATGCCCTCATTTTTTGTCATAATCTTAAAGTGACCAAGCATTGCAGCAACACTGTAAGCTCAAAGTCTTGGAAGCTGTAGTAGAGCTCGCAAACTATCGATAAACGCGACCATCGATAGTTGACTACAGATTGGTGTCATTTCTGTTCAAAATTCACCAATTTCGACACAACATGATCAAAGAACGCTATAAAATTTGATTCGAAGTTACGCATACCTGCCGATAAGTCTACTTTTTAAAGGCCTCTGGCTTGTTTACTAGATTTTAAAATATTTTATATCTGGATCGAGGACATACAAGTAAGTAGAAAATATATACTCAAATTTTACTAAAAATCGAAGACATCAAACATTTTTATCTGTGCGATTCACGTGAAAAACCTAAATAATTTCCCATAAAAATTGCGAGGACTTAGTTTGAGATATTGTTCAGTGAAATACACTCTATCAGTTGGTACCTTGGAAGTATCGCAAATATAACATATATATGTATATAGCCAGTCTCTTATTTGACTGGTTTAGGAAGCAAATAAGTGACCAACATTTTTGTGTACATTTAAACTCATACCTACTATATTTATTTCAATTTCAACAATCATTTTCTGATTTTAAACGAAATATCGAAAGCAAAATATTTACAATACACTGTTGCATAAAAGCGTATGTGTATGAATGCATGCATGCACGTACATACATATATGCGTAAATAAACTTGTGCGCTTCGTGAGCTCAAGAGGACATCTTTGTTGTTTTTTAATACTGCGACAATGAATGCAGCAACACAACACAGCTGGTCGCTATGTGTGAAGCCAGCAATGAGATACAAGTTTCCTGGAATATAAATATTTGAACATCCCTATGAACATACGCACATGAACAATACAATTCAGTGGCACTTCCATAAGACAATGTTGCATCAGTGAAGAGTGAAGAGAGTTTTTAAACAAAAGTGGATAAGAAAGTTATAAGAAAATTTCTACTTGATTAAATTGTGTCTTGATTGCTCTAATAAACTCTTCATCATATCATGCGTTACACATTTTTGGGTTTATGTAACTCAATGTTGTATTTCTACAAAATTTTGACTTTATTTTCTGCTCCGCTTACTTTAGAGATCATAACTTTCGGTGTTAAGTCATACAATTTTGTGTATCCAAATGTAATTTTGTATTTCATGAACGTCGTGAACTCTATGAAATTCCATGCCCGATTATGACCGTTAGCGTGCATACTGTGTATTAAGAATTTACTTCAGAGAAGCGTGACCACTTAAAATTTCAAAACTGCCTCTGGTCAATGAATTAAATTCTCTCACAAGGGCAGTTATGGTACATAATAGCAAGAAAAATGTCGTCCAAAATAAATATTCAACTAAAAAGCAAAACCGAAATAATGTTTAATTGGCGGGACATGTTTTGCAAGAACACAAAGTGAAACACTACAAATGTTGAACTAATAGAATTATCGTTAAATATCCTTAGAACACAAAATATTATTAAGTAACCCAATAAATATTTTTAGCTATAAAAACTAATCAATAACTTTTCCCAAAGGAAAATAAGATACGAGCCAATTAAATATTTCTACTTACGTTAACCCGTTTTAGGCTACGCTGCAAAAATTATTTTATTTTTGATTTCAAGTAAATTTTGAGAGTAATTGGCACCCCCTAAATCCAAATCCAAATCCATCATCAAAAATTTTTGATGCCCTCACTCGTTTTACCATTAAAACGAAAAATCAAGTGTTCGATTAATCGAACGTTGACCCATACAAATACGATCAATCGTGGCTGGTGAACTTTTGATAATTTTTGCGAATTTTAGCATCACGAGGTTTATGGGTAGCTCCCTTTTAACTGGCATCGACGATATTCACCTTCCGGCTGACGGATTATAAGGTGTTTACCAAACTCGTTTGGTGTATTTTTGTGAGATCTTTTGGTATGGGCCAAGGCTTGATCAATCGAACACTAAATTTGACTTATACCTGCGCCTATCACGTATTGATAAGTGTTGATTATTAGATTGCAAATAATTGCCTTAACTTTTGGCTATAAGACCTCATCATTAATTTTTTTTTATTATCATTATTTTGTGTTTTAAAATTTTTTTAAAAAAGGTCTATTGACAATGTACTTTTCAACCACTTCTTTCAAACTACTGGAGGGGGTGAAGGAAGGGATAAATAATATTTTTGAACTGCCAAAAGATCAAAGTAATATCAGGCACTAACTAACTTTTTGATATCATTTACTTTCATAAAATAAACTAGTAAGGGTGATACCTTTGGCCTGGCCAAACATTAAATACCCTACACTGCAGTATTTTGAAAATTTTGCTTATATGGGAAGTGCCACGCCCTCTTGTCCGAATTTGCCTAGTTTTTGCTCAAAGCTTGCGCTTACAATTCCTAGTATTTAAGTGATTTTATGGTTGCATTATTGTGAAAAATACTCCTAGAGTTGCATTCTGCATATATTTTTTGTATGGGCGGAAGGCGTGTCCGTTAACCGATTTTGCTCATTTTCAATCCCTCGAGCTAGTTTTTATGGCAAAGCCACTAAACCAAATTTCACGGAATTATCTTGGTTAGTTTTTCTGTAAAAAATATTTCCATAGACAGATAGACACCCAGCCAGCCAGCAAGACGGACACGGCTATATCGACTTAGGAAGTGACGCTGATTAAGAATATTAATACGGAAGGACAAAGTGAATATTCCCTGGGTGTAGGGTATAAAAATTATTGAAAATGAACAATTTTCGATTAATCGAACAGCTGCCAAAAATGTGTTAAAAGAACCCTAACATCCTGTTTCAGCACAAACTGAAGAAATAACAAAAAAAAAAGAAAAAAAAAAGATGAAACTCTACAAATGTTTTGGTAACTGCAAAAGCTTATCAGAATGTAAAAAAGCCGTCAATTGGAAACTTTGGATTAAAGTAAATGAGTGACATGTAAGGTCTTGTCAACTCCTTACAAGAATAAAACAAAGATTTGAGCAAAAATTCAGCAGTGTTACTTTAAATGGTAAGTTTTCCCTTCTTTTCACTTTATTTGACAATAGCGTATGGCATTCATGGGTTAAGTCAAATAATATGAAAATATAAAAAAAATTTAACTGTGCTAATGCGGGACAAATCCAGAACAAAAAATAAAATACAGGTCATTCGTATTCGTCAAACAAATTCTGGCGACAAGTAGCCGCAATACAGAACTCTACCCGGAAATATATAACGGTTGGTTACTATAGTTATAATGGAAATCTATTCAAGCGGTTAAAATTTTGCGGAAAAAATTGTGTTAAGTAGGGATAAGACAAATGAAGTGACAGCAAATTATCCAAAAATCGTACTCACAGAGCCTTGGGACGAAGATATTGGACCTTAAATAAGTTCCCATAAGTTTCCATTTGGATCGTATGTATTAAAATATATATTTAAATTAAATATAAAATTAAAATATTGATTCTGAATAACATTATTAATACAAATTGCTGTGTTTTACAATTTTATAGACCAACGCGTATGTTACGCCCTTCGGTTATACCAGGATTGAACTCCAAGGCCTTACAAATGATAAAATCTTTCGACCTTTTCTGCATTATTCGGACAATAATATCAGCATCTTTCTTTTGACTTTATGAACAAATTCCAACTTTTTTCAACATTTAGAGTTTTTTGTTTTAATTTTGTAACTTTGTAATTTTGTACTTTGTCAACATATTTTGGAGAGCTTGCATTTTATCATGCTGATATTAACTCAAAAAAAAAAATTTGCATTTTGTTTTTAAATGATTCAAAAAATCTGTTTTGTTGGTGATACAAAATCTCCTTGCAGCCGATAATGCTGAGTGCATGCATAAAACGTGACTTAAATATCTGGACAAGGATAATGCATTTTTCTGAATATGCGCTCTCATTCAAATGAAAGTTTTAAACGTTTTTCATGTTTGGTAACCTTAGCTGTTTATTAGATACATGATTTGCCTCAAGATTTCGTTGTGCATCTTTTAAGCATTGAAAAATACAAAAGGGTGTTCGGAAGAACTGAAAATTTTCAGAGAAAAATGCAGAAAATATTGCTATTCGCTGCAAGGATAGATGTATAGTTTTTAAAAATTGAAATCGAACACAGGAAATTTATTCGATTGTTGAGTGATTCGCGATCGAACGCAGCTGCACTGAACACTGAATAATACGCATAGAAAAGCGCAATTTTTGTAGTGTAGTTGTTTCCACGCTATGTTGTGTCCTTGCTACTACCAAGCACCAATGTGTTATGTATGAATGAAGCAAATGAATTGGAATTGAGTACCTAGTAAGGTTGGATATGATGTTTTGTTGCATATCCGGTTTTTCAAATTTTTGTTATGGTCAAAATTTAAAGTTCTTTAAGAATATTTTCTAAAAAGCTACATTTTTGTACGTGGGAGTATGTGTATATAATTCATTGAAAAAAATCAATTTAATTTAATTGCTTTTATTGTTTCCAATACATAAAATGCTGTCTAAATACAAAATTGCAAAGTTTTTGTTTTGCTTAGAGTCAAAAACACATTTATTTGATTAAAAAAATGGAAATTTTTTACATTTTCAATTAAGCAAATGGATAAATATTCGATTTTGTAAACGATACTTTTTTTGTTGTATTTATTTTAAAAATTTAAAACGGAAAACAGATTGATGGTCAACATAGATACATTTGAGTGTTATTGCTATTTTGTGTACATAAACACATCTACATGTGTAACAGAAAGTGTTAAAAAATTGTTTGCCTTTTTCTAAATTATAATTTGTAAGGTAAAATTGGTTTCGATTGGTTCTACAATAGAGAACTGCGAAAACTTCCAATGGTTGTTGTAATAAACTCAGATGCTAAAATTTGATTTATTAGAGAGTTGTAGATGTAGTTGTTGCATGCAACATTCAAGTTGTTGCCATGGCATTGCCTAGACAGTCAGACTTTTGTGCTCTAAGCAATTATTCCGCTTAAATCAACACATTGTTTGATAGTAAAACAAATTAGATCAAAGTGGTATAAATAATACAAAGGGGCATAGAGTCGTATTTCTTCATATTTCTGTATACTTAGCTCAAAATATCAATATATCGTCGGGTTAAAACTACAATTAGACATCTACATTTTTTATGTTTCGAGAAAAGCGATTTTTTAGTTGTTTTAAATTCAATTTTTGTATGGTATTTTGAAGTTTTTAGCTTTTTCTTTTTTGCATAAAATCGGATAGGGACTTCATTTCTAAAAACCGACTTAATGGGGACGTAGTGCTGTTTTTTCATGTTTTTGTATACTTAACTCAAAACACCAAAAAATGTAAATGTCTAGTTGTAGTTTTAACCCGACGATATGCAGTTTTAAATTAAAAAAAAAAGTTTTTGTAGCCGATATAAAAGTTTCTTATTAAATGTGTTGCCTTTGTAGGTTGTATTTTTTCACTTAATCTAAAGTACCTGGAGACCGATCCCTGCTCGGTCAACAATCTAATCTTATTATTTTAGTTGATGATTTTATTCATAGCTATTTTTTTTTATGAAACTTGTATCTTTTCACTTCTAACGGTCATGCTTTCAAAATGATAAATAATCTGATGAGAATGATAATAAGAAAAAACTCGGAAAGCATCGAATGGCATAGAAAAATATCAAACACTCAAATTTTTTTTTGGCGAAATAGAATGCCCTAAAATAAATAAATGGGATCTGCCACGCACTCAAAATATTTTGTCTTTTGTATGGCGGCTGAAATATCTTATCTTCAAAGGATCATAAATCGGAAAATTAGAATCCTATTGGAAAAATCTGAAAGGATATTTGGATAAGGAAGAGTGTAACTATCTGATGCTATTAATAAAAAAGAATTTCACATTTTCTGGTAGCTACGCTGTAAGACTGAACACAGCGTTTTCTTCAACTTCAAGCAAGGATATTTCAAAATCCTGCAGGTATAATGACAGTTCTGCTAAGACGGATTTAGCGTCAAAAAGTACATAAGACTGCATATAAGAATTAAACAGTTCATTCCATTTTTTTTGTGTGCCTGAGTTATTAACAAAAATTTTTATTTTGATAAAAAAGTGGGCGTGGCAATTATTAAACAAAGCCTTCTTTTTGTTATGCTTTAGATACTCCTGATCCAGATTTGCATACCAAATTTCATCAAAATATGTTGTATCATTTGCGAGAAACAGCATTTAATGTGTTTTACTTGTATGGGAGGTTCCACGCGCACTTTCGATATTTTGCCTACTTTCAGGTCGTAGGTGCCTAATAGCAAGTAAACTCCCTACAGTTAAATTCAGAGAGATTGCTTTATTAGTTTTCTTTTTATAGCACATTATATTTTTGTGGGCGGTGCCACACCCTCAACGATTTTTTTTAATATAATGCCATATGACATATTAATACTTGTTTGAAGAGGTAACAGATCCTAAATTTTCATCAAAATTGTCGGAGTCGTTTTCGAGTAATATTGAATCAAAATTTTCAAGGGCTGAAAAGTGGGCGTGGCACCGCTTCGAACCCGCCCATTTTTTGTTTGTTACAAGATATTATTAAGCAGTACCTACATACCAAATTTCATTAAAATACCTTGTAAAATTTGCGAGAAGTAGCATTTAACGTATTTTGCTTGTATGGGAGGTTCCACGCGCAACGACGATATTTTGCCCGCTTTCAGATCAGAGATGCCTTATAGCGAGTATGCTCCCCACAGTTAATTTTAGAATGATTACTTTATTAGTTTTCTTTTTATACCGTATTATATTTTTGTGGGCGGTGCCAAGCCCTTCAACGAGTTTTCTCAATATAACGGCATATCACATATTAATTCTTGTTTGCAGAGGTAAAATCTCCTAAATTTTCATTAAAATCGTTGGAGTCGTTTTCGAGTAATATTGAATCAAAATTTTCAAGGACTAAAAAGTGGGCGTGGCACTGCTTCGGTCCCGCCCACTTTTTGCCTGTCACAAGGTATTATTAAGCAGTACCCGCTCACCAAATTTCATTTAAATACCTTGTATGGTTTGCGAGTTATGACCAAATCAAATTTAAAATTTAGGGCGGTTCCACGCCCCCTGGTGGGCATTTACAAAGTTCAAACCTAGCTCATTCATCATTGTATGCTAATATCTAACACTGTTTCAAGTTTCATTAAAATCGCTGTACCCGTTTTCGAGAAAAAGTTTTGCCCGTTCCAAACAAACATACATAAGTACATAAGTACATAAGTACATAAGTACATACAATTTTATCTCGTATAAGAAGAGAAGATATGTACTTTTAACCTTATTTGAATAACAAATTGGATAATTGTGTGCAGTCGTCGCTAAATGCCGTTGCATTAGTTGCCTGCAATTGAATTTCAGGTAAAGGAAATGCAAATTTTCCTGTTAATACAGCGCTGCAAGGATGACACTTGATGATTTATCCATGAGTTGCACAAATACTAGCAAAACAATTGAGTTAAGATGTCACTTCCAAAGAAACATTAAAATTTATGATATTAGTCGAATTCTTGAAGGAAAAATGTGTTATATTAATATGTTTCATTTATATAAGTAGTTGTTGCAACATAATAAAATTTTAAACATAAATTTTAATAGCCATATGCAGGTCACGAAAATAAATACTTTATTATACTTTTTTTTTTTTAATTACAATCCCAATGTGCACAAAAACGGATGAGGATCCGTTTCGAATCCATTACGAGTTCATAAAGGTATAAAAAACGTTATCCGCGGTAACGGATCCATTTCGAACCCGTAACGTACATCAAAAACGAATTCAAAACGCTTTGTTTAGATAAAAAAAAAAAAACATTTTGAAGCGCTTATTAGCGAATAAAAAAAAATTTAATTCCGCAGTGCGGGCCCGTTTCGAATCCGAAACTTATGTAAAAACGAATTCAAAACGGATTTGCTTTTAAATATGTTAATGCTATATATTTACAGAAAAAAACCGTTTTGATGCGCCTTTTAGCAATTAAAAAATAATAAAAAGAAAAAAAAGGAAGAAAAATAAAGGGTAAAAATCCACCTCTGGTAGGATTTGAACCTGGGCAAATCCGTTTCGATTTCGTAAATACTTCAAATACGAACTCAAAACGGATTTGCTTTATTTAATTTTTATGAAAAAAAAAAAAATATTTTTGATTTGTTTTTTTTTTTTCTTTTTATTTTATTGCGTATGATTTTTTGTAAACTTTTCAAACTCTGTTTGAAAAAATGTTTTTGATTCCAAATTTGAGTATATAACATTTTTTATCAAAAGAAGGGAAGAAAAACAACACAGAATACTTATAAAAAAACAACAGAAATTTGTTTAATCAATACAAACTTTAAATCTCAACGTCAGATAAGTCTACATCAGATAAGTAAACATCATATCGGTCAATAGCCTAGTTGTCTAACGTCTCGTGTATGAAAGAGTCATACCCCGGGAGCCTGAGTTCGACTTCCGGCCGGGCTAGTAATTTTTTTTTATTTTTTTGTTATTTTGTGTTTTTTTAATTAAAAATAAGCGCTTCACCCTGTTTTCTTTTTTTTTTATAAGCAGCATTAACATTATTAAAAGCGAATCGGTTTTGAATTCGTATTTGATGTACGTTACAGGTTCGAAACGGATCCATAAAAGAAGAAAAAACGATTCGTTTTTTTTTTAGGAATCCTTCCCGCAAACGGATCAGTAATGGATACGTAACGGATTCCGTAACGGATAAAAAGAACGAAAATATGAACCCGTTACGGATCCGAAACGAGTCCGTTTGGCACACTGGGAAGTTATGAATAGAAATTTTTAAAATGTAAGATTCCTATCACTATTCTTAACAATTTTATTTGGCAGCATTTTTCGAAATGCAAAAACCATCCCAATGTGCACAAAAATGGATGAGGATCCGTTTCGAACCCGTTACGAGTTCATAAAGTTATAAAAAACGTAATCCGCGGCAACGGATCCATTTTGAACCCGTAACGTACATCAAAAACGAATTCAAAACGCTGTGTTTAAATAAAAAAAAAACATTGTGAAACGCTTATTAGCGATTAAAAAAAAAAAAATAAATAAAAAGGAAAAAGTTATCGATCCGCCTAGAGTAGAATTCAAACCCGGGTAATTCCGCAGTGCGGGGCCGTTTCGAATCCGAAACATATGTAAAAACGAATTCAAAACGGATTTGCTTTTAAATATTTTAATGTTGTATGTTTACAGAAAAAAACCGTTTTGATGCGCTTATTAGCAATTATAAAAAAAATATAAACAAAAAAAGCAAGAAAAAAAAGGGTAAAAATCCACCTGTGGTAGGATTCGAACCTGGGTAAATCCGTTTCGAATCCGTAAATACTTCAAATACGAACTCAAAAGGGATTTGCTTAATTAATTTTAATGATGATAAAAGAAAAATATTTTTGGTTTGTTTTTTTTTTATCTTTTTATTTTATTGCGTATGATTTTTTGTAAACTTTTCAAACTCTGTTTGAAGAAATGTTTTCGATTCCAAATTTGAGTATATAACATTTTTTATCAAAAGAAGGAAAGAAAAACAACACAGAATACTTATAAAAAAACAACAGAAATTTGTTTAATCAATACAAACTTTAAATCTCAACGTCAGATAAGTCTACATCAGATAAGTCAACATCATATTGGTCAATAGCCTAGTTGTCTAACGTCTCGTGTATGAAAAAGGTAATTCCCCGGGAGCCTGGGTTCGCTCCCGGCCGGGCTACTATTTTTTTTTTGTTATTTTGTTTTTTTTAATTAAAAATAAGCGTTTCACCATTTTTCTTTTTTTTTATAAGTAGCATTAACATTATTAAAAGCAAATCCGTTATGAATTCGTTTTTGATGTACGTTACAGGTTCGAAACGGATCCATAAAAGTAGAAAAAACGATTCGTTTTTTTTTTAGGAATCCTTCCCGCAAACGGATCAGTAACGAATATGTAACGGATTCCGTAACGGATAAGAAGTACGAAAATATGAACCCGTTACGGATCCGAAACGAGTCCGTTTGGCACACTGGGATCGGACTTTTTAAATTTAAAATATTTTTTATTTTATTCACCTTTCCGTAGAAAAAAGTTTTCAAAAATTTTTTTTTAAAAAATCAACCTTTAAATTTTTTTAAACATTTTAAATGCTACAAGAATCAGAAAACAAAAACTAAAAAAAATAATTTTGGACAAACTGTCGGAACTTTAAAAAAAAAAACTTCATCAATTTCTCGCAAAAACACCGCTTGGACACTCTGAAGTTCCATGCTCATAACTTGCAAGTTTCGAACATTTTAAATGGAATCGGTCATCAGCCTCTTCGTAAACATGTAATATCCAACTTCACAATACCATTTATTTTTGATCGTTCCATTCATATCAAGGTTATGGTAACTAGTACTGCTATCGTCAGAACATGGCAAACGAACAATGAAAAATATTTCAATTTACTCTGTAGCCACGCGAATGCTCCAATGCTTTATGCAACTGCATTCGAACGTGAATCACTCAACAAATGATTTCATTCCCTGCGTCAGATTTCAGTGCGTGAAATTTACATGTCCGCAATGAAACTTGGAATATTTTCTGGTATTTTTAATGGCCTTGTATAAAAGAAAACAATCTTACTGAATGTAAAGAATAAGAAGAAAAAATATTACAATAAAACTATGGAAAGTTTATCTAAATCAGAATGCTAATTTTTACTGGTGAGAACATGCAAGTTAAAAAGCGATAATGACAATAAACTCTTGATTTAGTTACAATAGACATATTAAGTACTGCAGTATGTTACAAATTTTGTATGTTGTATTTTACAATTTTTTTATATGCTACAATTTGTTTTTGTTGCAGCTTGCGATACATTAAATAAAAAAGAAATAAAAAAGAAATAATAAAATGGCCCTAGCTTTTAAAATAAAATTTCCCAATATCAAATGTTTTGCACGCTAAAAAAAATGCATGGTTCAAAGTTGGTGCTTAACAAAGTTGTTAACTTAATTTTAAGTTTTTTTCTTTTTAATTCAACAGCACTGTTACCACAGTCCCCTAAGTACTATTTCTAAAGTTTGCTTTTCGTGTTGAAAATCGCTGCAGAAACATTTTGCCATTTTACCAAATAATAAAAAAAAAATGACCGATTCAATGATTGTTGGGAAAAGAAGTCTTAGTAACTTAAAATCTTTACCAGAGCTCGACGCCAAACTTCAACACTTTGCAGTTACGATAAAAGGAACATCACGATGATAAGCCTAACTTGAAAAAAAAACCATCACAAAATGCATTTGAACTTAAAAGTTTAACTTTTATTTTGCAATTTCAGCGAAAGTAGAGTGCTCGTTGTTCCAAGCGTTTGGGAGAAAAGAAAATTACTTTTAGTTATTCCATTGTATATTTATTGCCAAATTTGGTGGAAAATATAAAACAGTTCTTTTTTACATCTCTCCTCGCTTCACATGTCGCATTGCAATATGAACATATTAAATTGAATAAGAGTGATAATGCCATATCGTCCCTATACAAGTGAAAAGTACTAAGTCAGTTTTGAGTTACATATTTGGTATTTCTGATCTAAAATATTGTAGTCTTTAGTTTGCTAAGACCTATTTAGCCATACTTTTGTTAAAAAGTGCTTATTTTCATCATAAAAGCAAAAGCAAAACAACATTTTCCATACAAAAAAACAAAATTCAATTTTTTGAACCTTAAATATCTCAAAACTTGAAAAATTGACTTAAGGGGAGATATACACCTAGAAGGCCAAAAAAAGGTAATTTTTGAGATTTTTTTGTAGGAACATTATATTAAATTTCGGATCGAAGTATAAACTAAATAAAAGTATACACATTTAAGTATATGTTAAATTTTTGTTTATTACAAAATATTGAAAATATTTCGAGATATCACATGTTCCTTGAAGCGCCGTGAAAAAATCTTCACACACGGTACCCACTGGCGTTTCTTGAAAAATCATCTGAAAGCAAAAAACTTCAAAGATTATTAAAATAGATACTATAGTTTAGTAGTTGTCATAGCCGATTTTGAAAATATCTGTTTATGACAGAATGCCGAACGTTTGAACATAATTAATGATTTTTGGGCCAAAAATTAAAAATTATTTTGTTTATAAAAAAAAAACTAAGTAAGGAAAAAAAAATCCTATGACATCTACTAGAAAATAGTGTATGGATTAAGCACAACCAGTTTCAAGGCAATCGGTTCATTGGTTTTGGAGAAATTTTGGGTACCGAGTTGAAAAAGGTGGTTTCGAGAAAAACGCGTTTGAAAATTTAGGAATGAATAAATGATAAAATTTGTCAACTTGTATGGAATTGTCGATACCAGGCCCATAGCGTATTTGACTTTCTTTGTCTGTTCCTGCGCTTACAGCTCGGCTTTCGCTATGCGAGTTTCACCTTCTTGCGTAGCGAATAAGTGCGCTCCTGACCCAACCGATATTCCCAACATGTTCATAATTTCGAGTAGTGAGGTGACACCATTATTGAACGTGCATGCTACCAGAAAAAGAGCAATGTTAACAATTTGGACCCGCTGTTCGTTGTTTTTGGAGCTATCTTCCAACCTTCGGGACAGAAATAATGTTGAGGATTGCTGTCTGTTGAGCTATAATGGTAGAATGTTTCCCATATCGCTTTCACAGTTTCTGCGAATAGCTAAACCATAGTAAATACTAAGTTTGTTTTTTTTTTGTTTTTTTTTACGTTCACGTTTACGTGTTCGGCTGTAACTCGCTTATTTATCAAGATATTATCTTGCCGTTTTCACCAGGTGTTCTTAAGACCTCAAGCTTAAAGAAAATGCGAAAAAAATAAAATAGATTTTTTCAAACGTCTAGGGTATATCTCTCCTTAATACTTTTCACTTGTATAGGGACGATATGTTCCAGTTGATAACTTTTCCGAAATTCTTCATTTCCGTACTCTTTTTTTTTAATTCCTGAAAACAATATATACCTTAATATATAATTCAATTTTTCCCACACCCAAATGTTTGACGTTTATCATTTATTGCCCACACTTTTTTCGTCTATCTAGATGGTAAGATTTAATGGGAAAGACTTTGTTTATCCAATCGTTTTTTCTTTTAAGGAATTATAAGTTGGACTACGGACTCAATACAGAAAAACTGTTACCAGATTTAGAATCAAAGACCATAAAAATCAAAGACCGAAAAATTCTAAGAAATTCGAAAAACAAGAGTTTAAGAAAATTCCATTTTACAATTTCTCTTTTTATTCGACATTTTCACCATATTTTGATTTTTTCAATATTATTTGATACACTGAAAATTCCAACTTTTCACTACCCTAATAACACTTCAACCTTTTCATATACTGATGATTGTTTTTGATTTCTACAATAAATATTTGATATTTTCAACACATTTCGATTTTGCAGTTCTTCATTTTAACATTTTTCGATATATGAAGCAATACACGCCAAGCGTACTAGCTGAAAATTTTTTTGTCTCCGATTTCGCTCAAATTTTACAATATGGTAGTCCCGGTGTACAAAAACAATAATCCGGGAGGGTTTGGTCCTAGTATTATTTGTTGTTGAAACACAGTAAACATAAATTTTTTTTTTATTTTTAATTAAATATAAAAATGTTTGGAAAATGTTGTTTAATGAACTTAATAAATACTGACAAAATGTAAATTGAAAAGTTAAAAAACAAATTTAGAAATATTGAATAAAAAAATTTGGAAAATATTGTATAAAAACATTTAAAATAATCTTGCTCCAAATGATTTTTACAAGCTTACTATGAAGAGTCCAGTTTCGATTATTCAATAATTAAAATTCAAGATTTTCAAATGTTTGGAGTTAATTTCCAAACGAAATGTTTGCTTCAATAAGCGTATAATAAGTGATTTTCCAAACGTTTTATTTTTTATTTTTTGGGATGTTCCTTTACTTAACGCTACTTGTGAAATGTTTTGTTTGCTTGTTTCCGCGTTTATGGCTGTTCGTAGATCTAAGCTTAGTGGTAAATGGAGTAATTGATTTTTACACAATGAGTGTGTAATTTTGGTTGATTGGCAGATTTCCCTCAACTTTCACAAACTTGTCCAAACAATTTTCCGTGGTGACTACTAGAGAATGACATTGTTCAGTTTCACTAAGTGTTTTTCTTTTGTTGGACCTATGTCGTTATAAATTTGATGCGTTGAAAGTATGGCAACATACATTTTAGCTGTGATACACTGCAGTCAGTCAGCAACAATGCGCTATGTTTAGTAAATCGAGCGTGTATGGTTGCAATTTTTGTTGGCGGGAATTGTGGCTATTCATGAGAATTATAGTTGAAAGTTCTATACGTCTCTTTTACATGGGTGAATATGGGACTGATTCAGTAAAAAAACGATTTTAGAATATCTACGCGTGTCAAAAAAGTGAGCTAATATTTTTTTTAAAATTTTTTAAGGTCATTTAAAGGTGGTGCAACGTCGATCTATGCAAACTCTCGGCTTGATACTGTTTTCATTTTATTACGATCTCAAAAATGCACGGAGTAATTTGCACGATAAACCAAACCCTTAAAAAACAATTCTTCGAAATTTTACCTTACTGCAAAACTATAAATCTACATTTTGGGTAAAACTTGTTGTTCAAAAGTCATCATGAAATCACGCAAGGAACTATTTTCTAGAACATCTTAGCCCATTATATCTTGTTCTAATGGGTATTTTTGACCCATTTCATTAGAAGTCACCAAGAAAAAGAAATGCTTTAAACCTGAGAATAATGCTTAAAAAAATTAAATAACTGGTTAGCAAAAAAAATTTCTTCATTTCTTTATATCTATTGCACTTATATTACTTGATACCTATTACCTAGACTTACTTCAGTTTTAGGTATTTCTCGTCTTTAGTGAACCCTTATGAAAGTATTTTTAAAATATTTTGTGGAACACTTTAGCAAAGAAGGAAAGGGTCAAAACGACCCATAAGAACAGATTATAATGGGTTAAAACATTTAAAATAATTTTTTCTTGTGTGATTTCATGATGACAATGGAAGTTTTATTCAAAATGAAGATTAAGAGTTTTATAGTAAAAAAACTATGTTTCGTGGAGTTTAAGTTCAAATTTTAATTTTTTTCAAAAAAAAGAAAAAAAAAAATTAAAATTTCGTACGACTCATTCCGAGTATTTTTGAGTTCGATATAAAATAAAAACCTCTCGATCCCTCGTTCAGATTTTTGCGCGTAATCGTGGATACCCCGAAAAAAGTTGTTTTGAATCAGTCTAGTGGATATATTATTAATTTTTTCTTTGTTGGCTTAGTTGACGTGATTGTATTTTGTTTCATGCTGTCATTTGTCATGTCGTACACATATAAGGTGTTATGTTGTATGCAGTTACTTAACATGACCTAATAACGTTAGCGTGCTTCGTGCTTTTACTAAAAGTTTATAAAAAATTCTCTAATTTTACCAAATTTAAAGACAATTTTGAACTTTACGTTTTCGACATTTCAAAAGAATTTTAAGTGCTTGTCAATATCCTCATCAAAATTTTTCTTGTACTTGGACACGTGTGAATTTGTTGCTGGCTGATTATCTCAGAAAAACATATCTTTTACATTTACATAAAACTTTAAAAATTAGTAGGTATCTAGCACCAAAGATATTATAACATACAGATATAAAATATTATGAAATATACTTTAGTTTAGGCACTAAAACAAAGAAATATTAGGTTCAAATGCATTGTCATTGACTAAGGTAGTACATTTTGTTTATACAGATTGAAGTCAAAGTACGAAAATATAAAAATTAACCTTCTAGGAAAAGCTTACGAGTTTTCCCATAAATCTGTATCAAAATTTAAGTTGAGTCTTTTCAAATCGATATCGAATCATTTTTAGACACTTGAGATATTGTTTTTTTTTTTTTGATGATTTCATGCCAATGTAGCGTTTCATATCTTGACAAGCTGTCGAGAGAAAAGCAAAAAAACGTCTTTGAATTTATGACACATAGTAAGAATTATTTTGGTAAGCATCTGATAAAAATTTTAAAGAAGTTTCTTTTACAAAGTTACCTTTCAGTCTGTGACAATAATTTCTTGTCTGAAAACAATCTCCTTATCATCGTTATTTTTTATGTAGCTACATTAAAGTTTTTGTTCACAGCCATTATTTACCTTAAGAAATTTCTAACAAACAATGAAGCTGTCAAAATATTTTCCCTCAATGAGATACCTCAAGATAATTTAATAAAATAGCCAACTTATTTTGTTCGTTCAAACAATGGAAATTTTTTTTTTTATTTTTATTTTTTAGATGATAAAAGATTACGACATTTTGTGTATGGAAATTTTTGGAATATTTTTAAATCTTGCGTAAGTACAAACACTACTCGCAAGTATAAAGTTTTAAACGGATGTGAGTAATATTGTGCAATCATATACTTACATAGATAGTATGGGAACTGGTAGCAGAAACAATTATGTTGTAACATCTTCAAACAGACCAAGTTTTTTTGAAAATTGGAGTAAATCAGTTAATATAAGATATTTTTGCCAATTATGGTTTTTAAAATGGCGGCTCTTCAAATATTTAAAAAAGGCAAATTTTTTAAAGACAAACGCTTTTTTTATATGGCTTTTTTTTCTGCTATCGAAATGCAGCTATCCTAATGTGAATTAGGATATTTTCAAATAGTCCGGGAGCCGGCAATACTAAAAGTGCCGTCATCGCGGATTCTGAAATTTTTAATGCAAAATGGTGGTTTACACTAAGACGAATAAGAAAAGCTTGGTCAGCATGGTTGTAGCCTGGCAGAAATATTTTTTGTTGATTTTTGAATTATTAAATTTTCGGAATGTTTTGCCGTCTTAGCGGATTTTGATCAATCTTAATATTAATCGATGATAAATTTCATAACCATTCAGAAAAAAATCTGCCGACCAAATTTTTTTTGCCGAAAATGACCAGCAGACCTATTTTAATGGTGTTACAGTGGGTACAATTACTCTGTAATCACGGAAATTTGTTTTTTTTTTTTTTTAATTTACGTGTTTTAATGTCAAATTCAAAAATATCTTGGTATGCGAGCTTAGAAACTGCCGGAAGTAACCACTATGGCACCATTAAAATAGGTCTGCCGGTCATTTTCGGCAAAAAAAATTTGGTCGGCCGGATTTTTTCTGAATGGTTATGAAATGACGATGACGGCAAAATATTCCAAAAATTTAATAATTCGAAAATCATTTAAAAATATTTCTGCCAGGCTACAACCATGCTGACCAAGCTTTTCTTATTCGTCTTAGTGTAAACTACCATTTTGCATTAAAAATTTCAGAATCCGCGATGACGGCACTTTTAGTATTGCCGGCTCCTCGCCTATAAAGTATAAGTCGTATGAAAAAAAAACTTCAAAATCTTTTCTAGAGGAAATTTTTAAAGCTACAAAATTGTCATAAGAAAAATTTCTGTAAAAGTTAACGATATAGACGGAGAGCCAGCGCTTGGCTGACCCTCCTTATAGTATCAAAGCTGATTTTTTTTTGTGGGTGTTCTTCCAATAGTAGGTATGAACTTTTGTTCCAGTGAAATCCTGAGAGGTGGTGCCTTCGTAAGATATCGGGTGCAAAATGTCGAGAAAAACAGTTTTTTGCAAATATCTCGCTAACGGTTATATCTACAAAAAAATAGTGCCCCACAATTTTATAGCTCAGAAAATTTCATATCGAAAAGTGATGCAAATTGTTTTCGTGCGAACCACTGTTTAGAAGATATCCTATCTTAAGGTATTTTCCGCATTCAAGTGTTCATAGTAATATGAATGTTGATTTTTAAATTACTATAGTTACGTATACGTCATAGAATCATGGCTGAATTTTTTTATAGGTATTTTTTAATAGGGACTACTAACTTTTGTCTTAGTCAAACCATAAGAGGTGGTAACTTCGTGAGATATAAGGAGCGAAAGGTCGAGAAAAACAGTTTTTTTGAATGTTGATTTGGAAATTAATGTAACTATGCCCACGTCATAGTATCATAGCTGAATTTTTTTGTGAGTGTTAACCTAATAGTGGGTACTATTTTTTGGTTTAGTCAAACCGTGAGAGGTGGTGCCTTTGCGAGATATCGGGTGCGAAAGGTGCATAGTTCAAAAAACAGTTTTTCTCGACTTTTCGCACCTGAAACCTCACGAAGGCACCACTTTTCACGGTTTGAAAATCAACATTCCTATTACTATGAACACTTGTATGCGGAAAATACCTTAAGATAGGATATCTTCTAAACAGTGGTTCGCACAAAAACAGTTTGCACCACTTTTCGGTATGAAATTTAATGAGCTACAAAATTGTGGAGCACCAATTTTTTGTAGAAATAAGCGTTACCGAGATCCATATTTTCTCGACCTTTGTGCCTGAATACCTTTTTGTACGACAGTGAAATCGTTCTCGAATTTTAGTGCATACTTTCAAACTTCAAAATAAACCGAATAAAAAAAAATGTTGGATTTTATATGTTGCATCGGAAGTTCCAATTTCACTGGACCATATCTCCTAAAGCTATAGGTCGTACAAAAACAATTTACACCACTTTTCGATACGAAATTTGCTGAGCTACAAAGTTGTGCAACTTAATTTTTTTGTAGATATAACCTTTAGCGAGATATGTGCAAAAAACTATTTTTTTCGACCTTTTGAACCCGATATCTCACGAAGGCACCACCTCTCAGAATTTCACTAGAACAAAAGTTCATACCTACTATTGGAAGAACACTTACAAAAAAATTCAGCTTTGATACTATAAGGAGGGTCAGCCAAGCGTTGGCTCTTAGCCTAATATAAGAAACTACTTTTTGTGGCTTTTGGCCGCAAATATCGTGATATGACATTACCTATATGTTGTTTTCTACCTTTGGAATGTTAAAATAAAGATCTATGCAAATTCATTTGAATAGACGAAAAATCAAAGCAGAAAATACTCACAACTTTAATCTCTCCTGTAGAAGAGCATTTACATACGACTTTCCAGTTTTGGGTTATTCAATCTACATACATCAAGGAAACTTTCAGCATACAGTATGCAGCATATGTAGATAGTTTTATTTTCTTTTGGTTTTGGAAAACTATGACATATCAAAAAAAATAAAACTTCTGGGATTTTGATCATATATTTAGGCAAAGCTCTTAACTAAGATTTTAGAAAACTCAGCACTTTCATCATGAAAAGCTGTAGAAAAATACTGCATACTCAAAGAATCTCAACATTTAAGGTTAATAATAAGTTGCATACTGCACGGTGTAAAGACTTTAAAATTTCAGAAAAAGTTTTCAACACGAGGAAAGTATAAAAGTCATCTAAAGACTGCCTTAAGGATGAAAAGAAAATAACTCCTAACTAGCAATGGTGTAACCTTTGGCCTGGCCAAATATAGTAGTATTGTAGTATTTTGAAAATTTATAGTTCTTAGTGTCTGAGTGAAATTTGGTTCGATAATCTCAAAAAACGTTTTCAGTATATCGTTTTGAAGCTCTTGCTTATATGGGAGTTGCCACGCCCTCTTGTCTGAGTTTGTCTAGTTGTAGCTCAGAGCGTGCATTGATAGTCCTTAGTATTTGAGTGAAATTTATTTCAATTATCTCAAAAAACGTGTTTTGAAGCTTTTGCTTATATGGGAGGTGCCACGCCCTCTTGCCCGAATTCGCCCAGTATTTACTCAGAGCTTGCACTTACAATTCGCAGCTTATATGTGTATTTTGGTGCCATTTTCGTGAAAAACACTCCTAAAGTTGTATTTTGAATATATTTTTTGTATGGGCGGTAAGCGTGTCCGTTGACCGATTTCGCTCATTTTCAATCCCACGAGCTAACTTTGATGACGGAGGCGGTGCACCAAATTTCATTGAATTATCTTGCTCAGTTTTCCCAAAAAATGTATTTCCACACACAGCCAGCCAGACAGACGGACACGGCTATATCGACTTAGGAGGTGACGCTGATTAAGAATATATATACTTTTTTATATCTGCCACGCCTCCTTCTTTGCGTTACAAACGGAATGACAAAGTGAATATACCCTCGGTGTAGGGTATAAAAAATCATTGTTTTTTATTTAGGAAACAGAATGCATACGGAGTGATGCTCCAGGTTATTTGTAAAAGGTGAACATCATATCATTCAGTGAACTTTAAATTGGACACCAACGCACAAAGTGTAAGGTGCAAGGGACTAAAGCAACCATACACAAAAACTGTTACGAGTACATTGATTCAATTCAATTCACTTGTTGTTTTTGGGCATGAACCATGGCTTTAATGAAAATTTGTGTGCCAAAAAAAAAGTGGAAAAGAAAATATTTGAATCCATCCATGCCTCCCACAGTGATGACTGCCTGTGGATGCAGTTATTTTCATCTTTATTTTTTACTTTGATTGCATGTCAGTATTAGTTACGGAAATATTTCATTTGTCAAATTTACACACATACAGATATACGTAGCACGTATTCATTTTAATGAAATCTTTTCGAGTTGTGATGGGCGTTGGAGAACGTCAGGTGGTTCATATGCGTTGTCAAAAAATTATTGTCATATGGACATCACAGAGCAAGAGCGATTACTTTAACAAAGACAGAATGATGAAACCCTTTGTTAGGTCTGAGCACTTTTACAACAAAGAAGACAACTTGACTAAGAAGTTCCCACAAAAGTTTAATGAAATCATTCTCTCATGGATGGCTTCCAAATGCACTGCTGTGTCTATTTGTATATGAAATTATTACAGCATAGAGTTTCCATTCTTCTACTTTTATTGGATAAAATAACCGAAAAACGTTGGCAAGCGTAAACTTAAAACGAGCTTACATTACAAATGGAGACAAAGTTCATATGTTCGAAGGGGCAAAAGTCAAGAGATACTTAACCGCATAAAATACCCAGAATGGTGGGGCAAAGGAGCGCAGGATGAGGCATTTCAAATGCAACTACACATACATAGAAAAAACCCATTAAAGTCAAATAATTACTATGTGATTGCTTTAGGTCAGTAGTTTTTGTAATCATTGTTGTTGGTAAGTTTTTTTTACAACCTCTGCTTACATTTGTCAGTATTTTTGTGATTTTCTTTTTCGCATACTTAAGCAATCTTTGGGTTACATATTTTTTGTTATTGTTTTATAGCATTCCTACAACTTTTTGTGGAATAAGATTTGTGTCAAATATGTGGGTATTGTTAACAGATATCCAAAGCATACTTTCGCATAGCATACATTCTATAGTGCTGCACATTTTTAAGATATCAAAACAAATGAAATGAGATGACGAGGAAAAAAAAGATAAATTGAGGTGAAATAAAATACAAATTACTATAAGTAAAAAAATTCTCTTCACTGGAATTCATGAAAAAGGAAACATGCGGCTTTGAACGATACCGGAAGTAAAAAAAAAGCAAAAATTATCTAAAACAAAGTTAAACTAAGTACAAAGGCTGTTACCAGATTAGATAAGAAGATGATTATAGCTATCCGATGCCAGTGGCAAAAGTAAGTTATAAGTACTTTTTCCCAGATGTGCGGAATATGCCTGGAAACAGCATTTTTTGCGAATGATCGACGAAAATTCTTACCAGCCCTACTAATTCATCGTCATTACCACCATCCTTCCCATGTACGTCCGTCAAGTCGAAATTAAATATATATAGACTTTGAAAATATATAAAATTCACATTGTATGCTTCAATACTGTAAATAACCGTTTAATACCACATGTTAATCGAAACTAAAAATAAGTTATACGTGTCTTCTCGATTTTCTGAATCAGGTCGAGTTTTTTTTTAATCGGTATTGAAGTTTTCTCTAGATGATATTAAGGGGAATATTTTTGTGAAAAACTTTAACCCTCGACATCCCTAACAAAAGGGTAATTTTTGACCATTTCTCAAAAAGGCACAAAAATTTTTGAATAAGATTTTTCTGTAAAGTAAACGATTAAAGAGATATTTGCAAAAAAAAAATGCACACACACTTATAATCAATAAATCAATATTTAAGTATGTTACATACTGAGCCATATGGATTGGAACATTTTTTGAGGTCAAGGCTAACTACGAAGCTTTAACACTTTACTTTACTGCATTACCATAAATTAAAACTTTGTTCATGAAACTTCGGAAAAATTTTGGTTAATAAAAATTCTGTAAGTTTCCTAAAACAACTACCGTTTTGGGGCTATTTTGAAAAAGAGGATTTTTTCTAAATTTTAGGTTTGTTGATAAAACATCTCGTAAACTATATGTCATGTGAAAAAAATGTAGCTGAAAGTGGAAGTAGTTCCCTATAAAAACGTGTTTTTGCTTTGAACGTGTGACTCACCGTTCATGAGTTATTGTAATTTTAAGCTCAACACATCACTGTGCCTACTCATGAGCGGCATGCACAATTTACTAATTTTTTCAAATTTTGAATTAGGATATCTCCTGAGTTATAGGTTGTACGGAAACAATTGAGTGATTACTTTTATAGAAAATTTTATAAGCTACAATATTGCCCTACAATATTTTTCTCTAATTTAATCGTTAAAGAGATATTTGTAAAAAACTGGTTTTGGACGCCATTTTTCCAATATGGCGGCGCGAGCGAACACGACTCGAGGTAGCAGAGTTGATATTCTGAAAGAGCACATCGAAATCTATAAAATAACTCATTTGCAAAAATCCCGCAAAACTTTCCAGGTAACATCATTTTATTCTCCCAAATGATTGTAAACACATACTATTTTCCAAAAACTGAAAAAAAATTTGGCAGATGTTTTAAAACACGATTTTATTGCTGAATCTCAAGGAAAATATTTGAATGACGTTAAAAATTTTCTTCAACCAGGTAAATTTCTAGTCACCTTTGACTTTTCTAAAAATTACTTATTCATCGTTCTGTATGCGATACAATCACAACAAATTTACCTGGTTGAAGAAAATTTTTAACGTAATTCAAATACTTTCCTTGAGATTCAGCAATAAAATCGTGTTTTAAAACATCTGGTAAATTTTTTTTCAATTTTTATAAAAAATCATCGACATTTTCAGTCTCAAGAAGCAATTGACATCTGCAAAATGTTATTATTTAAGAAAAATTATAAAAAAAAGTTGGAAAATTTCGCAGAATAAATTAAACACCTGTCAGTGGTAACCCACTGATTAAAGGAAACACTCTCAATGCCGTGTCTTTGTAAGGACTCTTTCAAATCGTTCAGAATTTTAACGGTACCTGGACAGTTTTTACAATTACCAAAAAAAAAAAAAAATCCGCTGTGGGATTGGAACAAACCATAGCTTTTACTTTTGTTTAT
This sequence comes from Calliopum simillimum, assembly GCA_951812925.1. Classification (NCBI taxonomy): domain Eukaryota; kingdom Metazoa; phylum Arthropoda; class Insecta; order Diptera; family Lauxaniidae; genus Calliopum; species Calliopum simillimum. The sequence continues at coordinate 41,966,675 of OX638372.1, read as the reverse complement.
TTGTTTGTTTGTTTTTGCGTCAACTTACAGCTAGCCTGTCTACCTATTAAATCGTTCAGATTTTTTTTCTGGTAAGACATCACAAAAATTTTCTTCTGCAGTTATTAAGCTGATAGTTTAACGAATATTTTTTGTCAAAAAATTTTCTCCTGCAACACCGAGAAGTCAGTTAAATTATCATTTGTTTATTGTAAAATTAATTATTTATAAGCAAGTTATATTTTTTACGTGAATTATTTTTTATTTTGTTCTTCTACTTATTCTTAGCATACAATTCAATTTTCATTAAAATCCAGTAATTATTCGCTGATATATTGTAATTTAAAAAAAACGTATCTGAAATTTTCAATCACTCATAAATTTTTGAAAAATTAAAATTTTCAAAAACTTATTTTGGGATTTTACTTGTAATCTCGAAAACTACCAAAATATGTTAATAGATATATCAAAATCTAATAGTCGATTTTTACTGGCCCGCATAAGAAATTTTGACTCTATGTGGCTTACCAAAGAGGTACACACACCTCTCCGCATTTCACAGTTTATTTACATCCGGTACAAGTTTGCCCATTGTAATGCTCGGGGCGGTTGTTGGCACTTTCCAAAAATAAAAAAATTCGGAAAATTGTTTAAGCAAACAGCTCTGATGAAGGTTGTACTTACTAAGGTTAGTAGAGATAGAAGTGTGATACCTTACAGTACTTTTATTGCAACAGCCGAAAGTCTCATGAGTCTTTTCTGTTTTAAATATCGAATGGACTATTAAAGGTAAATTGTCTTCAAAAGAAAACTTGGTTTAGTACCCTACATTTGCATGAGCACTAAGAAAGCAAAGTTATTACATGTGACAACCTATTGGAAAAGGAAACTTATCTTCATTCAGAAAATGTAGCAGTACTTAGGTACAGCTAAAAATAAGAGATAGGGTCAAATTTTTTTTTTTTTTTAAGGTGGAATTTAGTGCTAAGACATGTCCTGAACATTTTACAATTGATTTTAATTTGATTGTCAAATTACAAGTACCAATAAAAGCGGTCTTATCGAACCTCTATCCTGCAAAAATTGTTAACTGACAAACTTTGAACTTCGGGCCTCCTGTATCGTTCCACAATACTTCTATGACGACTGTAACGTAGGTTTTATTAAGAAAACTTTAGGCAGAAATTAACTATATCAGCAAAAAGTCAAATTTGACATTTTTTCATGTTCAAAATGTTTCATTGTATTTTGATTTTTATTGGCAATTGCTTGTATCAAAACTAATCACCACAAGTAATACGTATGATATTTGGCAAATACATACGGATACTCGTATAAAGTAGTGTCCCTCAAGTGAAAGTGAAATTATGTTACAAACTTGAACTCATTGCTCCTTACCTTAATGCTCTCTTTATATGCAATCACTTAAGTTAAGCACAAATACACTAAGTACTGTTTGACCTGAGTGGGTCATTTAATATCCAATTTGTTGCTGAGTGCTCACTGCAACTTGGTTTGGATTTTAATGCAATGAAATCCCATGAACTGAATCAACAAAATGTAAGCGATGGCAGTCGTAAACGGTTGCAAACAACCAAAATTGTTGATCCATGAAATTGCTGCACCAGGAAATCTATTACAAATTCAATTCATTAGGCAGACAGACAGAATATTGAAAATTTAATTATGATAAAGACGAACAATAGAAGTCATTGCAATAATGTGATAAAACAAAATTATTCAATGGATGATTGGAATGTTAAGTATTAAGAAAAATTGTAAAATATTTGCTATTGCCCAGAATGAACTGGTTTTTATGGAAAAAATTTTAAACGGTAAACTTTTTTTTAACATAAAGTGAAAATATATTGTAGAACATATATTTTCCTGTAAAAAAGATTCAGGACTTTTTATCGAGCGACACACCGTTCATGAGTTATCGTAATTTGAAAGTTACACAATTGTACATACGCATCAAAAGAAACACGGCTAGTGATTTAATGTAAATAGATGCTTAGTAATTAAAGTTAGTCGTTTCGCGATTTTTTTGGATTTGTTATTCAAATTTATTTTCTAATTTGGTATTCTACTTTTATAAATATTAGATATGCACATATACACACATAAATTTGTTTATTTATAAAATGTAAATGTAAAACACCATTAACAAATATCATGAATGACTGCCAGCCAAATGGAGAATTATAAATGAAAATTTAAATATTTTATCAGAATGACACTCGTTCGCAAAGTATTATCCTTTTGGTAGTCGCTGAGTGTGAAGTAAAATGTTACATTAACAGTTTTTAAGCGCTTTCACTCAGTAATACAGCCATAATTGCGACAAATAAAAAATTTATAAATATTTCAATGATTTTTTTATGGTATTGGCCATAAATTTAAAATCATTAAAATCATTCTGGCGTACTTATAAGAAAATTAATTCTTTTATATAAAATATATATTAAATTAAATTTCATGTTTTAAATCATTTGAGATAAGAGAATATGACAGCAATCAATTGATGGTAAATCGAGTGTTTTAATTTTCAAAATTGTATTATAGAGATTCTCAATGGTACTCAAATCTGAGGACTGGTCAGGCTAACTAAGAACTTCTATCCAATTGTTCTGAAATCTGGCTTTATAAACTTAAGTAGTGTGTATTTGGATCGTTATCCTGTTCGAATTTCCATTTATGTAGCATCTCTTCATCGGCATAAAGCAGCATCTTATCAATTGGTTTGTAAAAGTACATGAAACGATCCATAGTGCCTTCAGTCTTATGAATTGGCCCACTCCCTTGACCAGAAAAGAAACCACAGATCATTACACCACATCCTCCGTGCTTCAAAGAGGCTTTCCAATACTTTGGATTCTATCTTTTCCTTTTGGACTGCGTACTCGCCTTAATTCATCCAAATCTTTCACATTAAGCTTATGCGTAGTTCTTGGGTTGGCAGCATGATATCAAGTTCTATCAAGCTCTAGCTTTCAACAAACTTGCTAGAAATTTTGAGTTTCTTAGAAATATGCCAATTTTTCCGTAATTTGTTTCTTCCATAAAAGTTAGTGATGCACCAGAGTATACAAAAACGATCAGAATTAAAGGTTTGTAGCCGAAAAAGAATTTACTTAGAATTAAAAACAAAAACTTGTCGAAAAATTCGCATTTGCTACAACTTAAATCACAATTTTCGACATTAATTACACTGTTCAACACAAAAAAAAAAACATGAGAAAATCCAAAAAATTCTTAAAGTAGACGTTAAAAAAAAACCCGTGTCTCGTGGTTTTTCTCCAGCACGTCACATTTTTTTTAATCGATTTTTGAAATTTTTTTATCCACTGTATATGAAAAAAACAAAAATACCGCATTCTTGTGTTAAATCGATGAATTTAACTATATGATCCTTACATCTGAGGTGTAATATGTCTTGAGCAATCTTATGCAAAATATTGCGGGAAGTATTTTTGATGAAAATTTTAACCCTGTACAACCCCCACTTGTGGGTCATTTTTGCCCTTTTCTTAAAAAGGTACAAAAATTACACCTAAAATAAGGGAATATTGAATCAGTTTGTACCATAGAAATATTTGCTATACAATTTTACTACAAGTTGCTGAACACTAAACTAGTAAGGGTGTAAAATTTGGCCTGGCCAAACATTATGGGAGGAGCTACGCCCTCTTGTCCGAGTTCACCCAGTTTTTGTTCAGAACTTGCATTTATAGTTTTTAGTGTCTGAGTGAAAAACTTTTTCAGTAAAGCGTTTGAAGCTTTTGCTTATATAGGAGGTGCCATGCCCTCTTGTCCGAGTTCGTCTAGTTTTAGCTTAGAGCGTGCATTTATAATATTTAGTACTTGAGTGAAGTTTGGTTGGATTATCTCAAAAAACTGTTTCAGTATAGCATTTTGAAACTTTTCCTTATGTGGGAGGTGCCACGCCCCCTTGTCCGATTTCACCCAATTTTTGTTGAGAGCTTTCATTTATGATTTTTAGTGTCTGAGTCAAATTTGGTTCGAATATCTCAAAAAACGTTCTCAGTATAGCGTTTTTAAGCATTTGCTTATATGGGAGATGCCACGCCCTCTTGTCCAAATTCACTCAGATTTTTTTCAGAGCTTGCGCTTACAGTTTTTAGTATTTATGCGTATTTTGGTTGCATTGTCGTGAAAAATACTCCTAAAATTGCATTTTGAATATATTTTATGTATGGGCGGTAGGCGTGTCCGTTGACCGATTTCGCTCATTTTCAATCTCCCGAGCTAGCTTTGATGACGAAGGTGGTGCACCAAATTTCATTGAATTATCTTGTTCAGTTTTCCCAAAAAGTGTATTTAAACACACAGCCAGCCAGCCAGCCAGCCAGACAGACGGACATAGCTATATCGACTCAGGAGGTAACGCTGATCAAGAATATATATACTTTTCTATATCTGCCACGCCTCCTTCCCTGCGTAACAAACGGAATGACAAAGTGAATATACCCTGGGTGTAGGGTATAAAAAGCAAAATTTCATCCCGAAAGCAAAAAAATCATTAAAATCAGTAAGCACTTCTAACAATCTTTTTTTTCCAAAATTCCCCCCACTGTAAAACTCCAAAACTACATTTTGGACAAAACTCGTTCTCACAAGGTCATAACGAAATCACACAGCAATCATTTTCTTAGAACACATTAACCTATTATATCCTCTTTGTATGGGTCTTTTTGACCCCTTTTTCTATAACTGGGCCACAATGGGTTAAATAATTTTGCAAAAAAATCCTACAAAAGAATTTACTAAGAGCTACCAAAGACGAAAAATTCTTAAAACTTAAGGTAAGCGAGTCAGGGATGTAACTTATATTCAATTTGAAATGTTCTAATTGATTTTAACGATTTTTTGGTTTCAGGCTCAAATTTCGTCCTTGACGTGTTTAAAAACTGGTAGTGAAATTTTGTACCAAATATTTCTGAAGTACATACTGACTCAATAATCTCCTGTTTTAGGTGTCTTTTCTGAACCTTTTTAAGAAAATGGCAAAAATGACCCACATTTAGGGGTTAACCAGGGTCATCGCCTCTAGTTAAATTCATCGATTTAACACAAGAAAGCGGTATGTTTGCTTTTTTCATATACACTGGATAAAAAACTTCAAAATCGATTAAAAAAAAATGTGACGTGCTGGAGAAAAACCATGAGACACTGGTATTTTTTTTAACGTCTACTTTAAGAATTGTTTGTATACTCTCATGTGTTTTAAAAAAAGTTCGAAATTGTCGAACAGTGTTATCATACTTCTATGTAAAATACAACGTCTGTCTGTCTGTGTCTCCATAACTCGGGAACCATTTGTCCGATTGCATGATTTTTTCTTATAGATTTTTTGCATGAAAAGAGGATACATTTTGTTTCGAAACACCCTCCGCCTCGTCCGGATTCTTGAAAGATCCCATAATTCAAAAATCATTTTTTCTTTCGAAGTCATGTTAACAGATGAGATTCCAGTACAACCTCGTAATTTCAAATACACTTGGCTTCACCCGGAATATTAAAAAATTCTGGCACCGGGATAAATAGCATACGCTGAAAAATTTCCAATACAGCGATCTAAAAACAACCTTTTGAGACTGTTTGACACATATGATACATACTTTTTAAAGGGTTTCGGGAACGGGCGAACGAAGTCGCTCCCGGCCAACTAGTTTTTCTATATTCCAACATTTGTACGTTCACAAATTTACGTCGAAATCTTCTTATTTACTTGCCTAATGACAAATGTTTTTCAAAATATTTTGGTATAATCTATTGGAAAAAAGTTTTTTTTTGGCCAAAAATTTAGCATTTTGCCACTCTATGCGATATGGGAATACTCAAATTAATTTTATTTCGAATAATTGTTATTTGTCTATTTTAACATCCATATTTCCGACAATGTTCAACTTCAAGAATAACAGCTTTATATCAATCGAAAGTTGCAGATATAAACAAATTACAAAAAGCTGTGGATAAAAAACAAGACTTTCAAACGAATCTTGACAATAAAAAGTTTTTCCGGTGGTCAAACTCTCTGTCTCTAATTTGAAATTGTTTCCGGTTCTTCCTTCATTTCTTTGCCACTACCAATTTCCTGCTAGTGAGTTTTATTTGCCATTTAATAAAAGTGTCAAATACAGAGACGCTTGTAGCAATACATATACACACAGGTAAGCAAGTATATGTATTAGGTTTGTTCAAAAATATTGGCAATATACTGGCTCTTGCATTGAGTGCAACTTATTTGAAACTAGAATATGAAGAATATTAAAGATACCTGATTTGGACGTAGCGGCTCAAACTCTATTGAAATATAAACTTGTATAAATATTGGGTGTACAACTTAAAAACCGGAATTTTTTAGCGAAATTTGATGCCTTATTGTGGAAAAGTGTTACAATATATTTTATTCAAAGTATTGTCCATTGGAAGCTACAACATTTCAGGCAATTTATAAATTCCATCCTAAAAAAATTACGCCGGCTTGGCGGCCAAAAATGAATCGAGCCAATTTTCGATATCTTGAACTCAAGTGAACCGTATTCCTGATAGGGCATTCTGCATTGATCGGAACAAATGGTAGTCTGATGGTGCAAGGTCTGGGCTATAAGGCGGGTGAGGCAAAATTTGTATAGATTTCCCATCCGTTGTTTTCCAGGTAATTTTTGACTGGGGCAGCAATATGTGGCCGAGCGTTATCGTGGTGGAAAATGATTGACTCGTGTCTGGTCGCATACGTTGGCCGCTCTGCCTGGATTTTCTGCTGTAATCGGATCAATTGTTGACGATAGAGTTGAGCATTAATGGTTTGGCCACCTGGCAACAGCTCATAATGGATCGCACCTAGCTAATCCTGACCAGGACGTTCTTTGTCTTCGACATCAAAATCACCACTTTTAAACCGTCGAAACCACTCACGACAGCTTGATTCAGCTGGAGCATAGTCCCCATAAAATTCTACAAGCAAACTATGACTTTTGACAGCAGTTTTCTTTGCAAAAAAATTATCCAACAGAACCTCCAGCAAATGCTGTCTTTTTCTCAAATTTTCGAAGTTATTCATCGTGAAAAATAATAATGATAAAATTGTTTTGTTGACTGATTTTGACAGCTGTCAAATGTACCTTCAAAATGACATATATATAAAGTTCGAGCTTTCACGATATTTGTTAGTACGGACATCCACCGTCAAATTCCGGTTTTTTAGTTGTACACCCAATATGATTAAAAACAATTAAACACCTATAAATTCTGCTGTAAAGTATAGCAATAGTTCACCACACTAACTGTCACATTAGAATGATCATGCAAAAATAATGGTGCTTCTGATGGTGCTGTCAGATTTAATAGGAATGTAGGAAGCGTTTAGGATCTGATGAATGTCAAAATTACATATATCGGTTTCTTAATTATTTAAATATAATTTATTTTTGTCTTGGGACACATATGTCCCTATGGTCCTGAAAGGGTTAAAGCACATGAGGTTTTTTGTAAAATATGATTTCTAATAAGAAATTCCTAGCACATATTATTTTGGCTTCAAAGACCGAACAAATTCATTTATATTTTTGAAGTGCCACTTCTTTTTGTTGAACTGCAATAACAACACTGTGTTTATTAAATTGCAACGGCTGAGTGCTTTTTTGTTGACCACAACTCAGTATTCCTGCAAAAAGCAATGTCAAAGTATATGTCAATGTCTATGCTATGATATGTATTGTCAAAGAGAAAGTCTGTTAGTTTATATTAATTTCATTTCAAATATTTGTTATAAAATCTTTAAAAAGATTTTTAGAAATTTCTAAAACAGTGCACTTTTAATTCAAATTAAAAACTAGTAAGGGTGTAACTTTTGGCCTGGCCAAAAAATAAATACCCTACACTGCAGTTTTTTCAAAATTTTGCTTACAAGTATAGTTTTTAGTGTCAGAGTGAAATTTAGTTGGATTATCTCAAAAAACTCCTTCAGTATAGCATTTTGAAACTTTTGCTTATATGGGAGGTGCCACGCCCCTTGTCCGATTTCACCCAATTTTTGCTGAGAGCTTTCATTTATAATTTTTAGTGTCTGAGCCAAATTTGGTTCGAATATCTCAAAAAACGCTTTCAGTATAGCGTTTTGAAGATTTTGCTTATATAAGAGGTGCCACGCCCCCTTGTCCGAATTCGCTCAGTTTTTTCTCAGAGCTTGCGCTTAAAATTCGTAGAACTTATGTGTATTGTGGTTGCATTGTCGTGAAAAATACTCCTAAAATTGCATTTTGAATGTAGTTTTTGTATGGGCGGTAGGCGTGTCCGTTGACCGATTTCGCTCATTTTCAATCCCCCGAGCTAACTTTGACGACGGAGGCAGTGTACCAAATTTCATTGAATTATCTTGCTCAGTTTTCTCAAAAAGTATATTTCAACACACAGCCAGCCACCCAGCCAGCCAGCCAGCCAGCCAGCCAGCCACCCAGCCAGCCAGCCAGCCAGCCAGACAGACGGACATGGCTATATCGACTCAGGAGGTGACGCTGATCAAGAATATATATACTTTTCTATACCTGCCACGCCTCCTTCTCTGCGTTACAAACGGAAGGACAAAGTGAATATACCCTGGATGTAGGGTATAAAAAGCTTTATTTGGTACATTGTTTGCAGCAGGCATTGAAATAAGCTATTTCTGCAGTAATAACTTCAAATTTGCAGTAATAGCTTCAGAATATTGTAAAAACTTGTAATAATAATTTTCACCCAAATTCATATTACTTTTTTTTTGCGTTAATCGTTGAAACTAAATACTCATTTTATAACCGTTTTAGTTGTCTAACCTCACCAATTTGGGCTAAAATGTAGCAATCACAATAAGTACTCGGCAACTCTACTTTAAATATATTTTTATAAATGCATTCCAATAAAATTTCGCTATAAATTTTCAATTTTAAATTGAACCATTACCATGATATCTGTTATTTAATATTAATCACTTGAATAAGACATTAAAAAAATTTTGCTAAAAACTGCAAATAAAAATAAAAAAAATTCTGCAGTAATAACATTTTAATACCCTACACCCAGGGTATATTCACTTTGTCCTTCCGTTTGTAACGCAGAGAAGGAGGCGTGGCAGGTATAGAAAAGTAAATATATTCTTGATCAGCATCACCTCCTGAGCCGATATAGCCATGTCCGTCTGTCTGGCTGGCTGGTTGGCTGGCTGGCTGGGTGGCTGGCTGGGTGCTGTGTGTTGAAATACACTTTTTGGGAAAACTGAGCAAGATAACTCAATGAAATTTGGTACACTGCCTTCGCCGTTAAAGATAGCTCGGGGGATTAAAAATGAGCAAAATCGATCAACGGGCACGCCTACCGCCCATACAAAAAATATATTCAAAATGCAATTTTAGGAGTATTTTTCACGACAATGCAACCAAAATACACATAAAAACTACAAATTATAAGCGCAAGCTCTGAAAAAAAAACTGAGCGAATTCGGACAAGAAGGCGTGGCACCTCTCATATGAGCAAAAGCTTCAAAACGCTATACTGAAAGCGTTTTTTGAGATATTCGAACCAATTTAGACTCAGATAACAAGAATTATAAATTTAAGCTTTTTGCAAAAATTGGGTGAAATCGGACAAGGGGGCGTGGCACCTCCCATATAAGCAAAAGCTTCAAAACGCTATACTAAAAACGATTTTTGAGATAATCCAACCAAATTTCACTCAGACACTAAAAACTATAAATGCAAGCTCTGAACAAAAACTGCGTGAACTCAGACAAGAGGGCGTGGCACCTCACATTTAAGCAAAAGCTTCAAAACTCAGCTGCAAACCACCGGACGGGTCCACGGGTTGCGGATAGTGGAATGTACTTCTAAAATAGATGTTAGCCGTGAATGAGGTTTACCAAATAAGCGGTCCCGGGCAGGCAGCGATGAGATGACTATGAAATTGGCAATTCCCCAAACAACTATCCTGAAACATAACCAATTTGTTCTTATACTCTCTTAGGAGTTACGGGAGAATAAAACAATTTATTGAAATAAATACTTGTACTTACAAAAATATCGCATGGTATTTATCAACTAAGTTTTTAATAATATACTTGAAATGCAGTGTAGGGTATTTAATTTTTGGCCAGGCCAAAGATACCACCCTTACTAGTCTTATTTCAACCCCTCGTTTGCAGTACAAAAAGTGATAATTCTACAGCAATTTTTGGCAGTTCTATGCTTGTTTTTGTTATTGAAACTACGAGTAAGTTGCCACCTTATTCAATGACAAGAAGAAGCCAAATTTTTTCTTGAAAAACTTGTCTATTGTATCAACTTCTTGAAAATGACATGTTTGACATGTGCTGCTACTGCATTTATCATTTTGATTGCACTAGCGCCAACATTTAATCCATTCAAAACAATTATATTGCAGAACTATCCTAACGTAACTACAAACACACATATCTTCATATTAAGATATATGCATGCCCAGCAAACGTTTTCAATCGCGGAAGAATCGTACTTGATTCGCCTAGGCGAGCAAATCAATCGTCCGCAAATGATCCCTAGGAAGAATCATCTGGCGACTCTCCAAGATGAATCCGCGAATGATCCCCAGGAAGGGTCCACAGACGACTCAGCAAAATGTTTTTGAACGCGAAAAAAACTTGAAAAAAAATTTTAAAATGTAAAATATATAATGGCGATATAAAAATAATTTCATATGAAATTGCAAATTCTTGTACAATTATCTGTCAAAATTCATGTGCCGTTAAAAATATACCGTGTAGTTTGACATTTTGCTTCGTGAAAAATACCGGGCCTCAGAATTATTGCCTTTTAGAAAAAAAATAACTCATCTGGAAGAGTTGTATTGTAGGTTATTCGTGAAGAAGTTCGACTTAAAACTATCTTCCAGAAGAGTCTTAGGCGATTCTTTTTTATTCGTTTTGGACCCTTTTTTTGCACCAATCGATGGGGAAAGTTCGACAGTATATTTTGGACATAATCAGAGTTGGCTCGGGGTCATCTAAGTGACCGATTTCGGTCCAATTTTGAAAAAAAATGTTTTTGCTCCAATCGATGGGCAAAGGTCGAAAATATATTTTGAACGTTACCAGAGGCGTCCCCGACCCCTCTAAGTGAGCAATTTTGGCCAATATTTGAAAAAAATTTTATTGCTACAATCGATGGGGAAAGGTGAAAAATAGATTTTGGACATGACCAGAGTTGACTCCGAGCCCTCCAAGTGACCGATTTTGGCCCATTTTTGTAAAACATTTTATTCCTACAATCGATGGGGAAAGGTCGAAAATATTTTTTGGATATAACCAGAGTTGGCTCCGAGCCCTCCAATTGACCGATTTAGGCCCATTTTTGTAAAAAAAATTTATTACACCAATCGATGGGGAAAGGTCGAAAATAGATTTTGGGCATGACCAGGGCTGTCTCTGACCCCGCTTAGTGACCGATTTTGATCCAATTTAGAAAAAAAATTTTAATGCTCCAATCGATGGGGAAAGGTGAAAAATAGATTTTGGACATGACCAGTGTGTATTCGACCCCTTTAAGTGACCGCTTTGGGTCATAAGAGTCCAAAAGATTGTATGGAGGAATCTTCTTTTACTCGCGCTGAAGTTTTGTCGTGTAAAACTCGCCTGGAAGAGTTGTATAATATACAATGTATATTCATCGCGAAGATGTTTGATTTGCAATAATCTTCCAGAAGAGTGTAAGGAGGAATCTTCTGTTACTCGCGGAAAAATTTTGTCGAGGAAAGCTCGCGTGGAAGAATTTTAAATGCATTCCCAAAAAATTGGAAGACTGTGTGCGATTGAAAATGTTTGCTGGGTGGTTGCGTAAAAGTGATTGAAAAATATTTTTTCTTATTTCCGGTAAACAAACGATGTGGGTGCTTACTATTTTTATGCCATACACCCAGGGTATATTCACTTTGTCCTTCCGTTTGTAACAAAGAGAAGGAGGCATGGCAGGTATAGAAAGGTATATATATTTTTGTTCAACGTGACCTCCTGATCCGATATAGCTATCTCCGTCTGCCTATCTGGATGTCTGAAATCATTTTAATATTATTTGGGAACAAGTTAATTCTATGAAATTGAGTACACTGCCTCTGTCGTCAAAGCTAGCTCGTCTAATTGGAAATTAGCGAAATCGGTCTAAGGCCACGCCTACTTCCATATAAAAATTATATTCAGAATGCAACTCTAAGAAAATTCTTCCTTACAATCCAACCAAAATACACTTAAATCCTTAGGACGGTAAGCGCAAGCTCTGAGCGAAAACGAGGCAAACTCGGTCAAGAGGGCGTGGCACCTCCTATATAAGCAAAAGCTTCGAAATGCTTTACTGAAATCGTTTTTTGAGATAATCCAGCAACATTCTACCCTGTCACTAAGAACAGTAAGGGCAAGCTCTGAGCAAAAACTAGGTGAACTTGGACAAGTAAGCGTGGCACCTGCCTTATAAGCAAAAGCTTCAAAATTCTATATGTTCTTAAAAACGTTTTTCGAGATAATTCAGACACTAATAATAAAATTTTCAAAATACTGTAGTGTAAAGTACTGAATGTTTGGCCAGCCCAAAGGTATCACCGTGACTAGTTTAATTTAAAATTGAATTCTACTTCGTAAAACTGAATTTCTGTAATAAAAAAACAGATTATATCTAAATCGAATGCATAGTTTAAAGAAATCTTATTTTTGTGGCAAATTAATTCAGAAGAGGAAATAAATTATTTATCTATCATTTTTCTTAATTATTTGCTCAAAACAAAATCATTAGCTCAATTCCTATTATCAAAGCTAAGTATATCTCCACGGAATTTATTACATACAGGCGAATTAAGTCATTATGATAAGAGCATGCTACTGCTGATATCAAAAATACTCATAACTAATCTTTCGAGAAGAAATTATTTCAGCTTCGATGATAATCCTTCGAAATAATTTGAAATGATGACGGGTAATTAATACTCAGTTAATGATATTTATTTCATTTCCAATTTTTGTGCTTAATGTAGCATAAATAATATCAGTGGTATACAGGAAAATGTCTTAAGAAATTAGATTGGTTTTATTCGTCATGTTGTGATTATTGTTTGGTTATATTTATTAATCAAGGGAAAAAAGCAGAATAGTTTTTCCGAGAATATAGTTTAGTTAATCACTCAGATGATATAACCTAATATTCTCATTTAATAATGATTTTATAATTGAAGAGTTCTCCTACCTTAATATATTTTGTGTTCATTTGCTTTTCCACCAACAGCATGCCTCTTTTAAATCCCTACAAGTTGATTTGGCTGATATCTTTCCATTTCCAGAAAAATGTGTTTTGAAGCTATTGTTCGTAATGCAAAGAGTTTGGCTCAATGAAAGTATTGACTGCTCCCGCAGTTTGCCATTTGATTGTCTGCATGCCATTAAAAATTTAAAATTCGCTGGACTGTCCGACAATTAGATTATGTCGTTCCCCATGTTATCCGTCCACATTCACTGAAACATACGAGTACCTCTAATGCAGATTCAGCCTCGCCGGAATAGATAATACTCTTGCTAGATTTCACATGATGGTTGGAGTTCGGTAGAACACCGAAAAATTTAAGATTCCTGAACAACTTTTCATTGTTTCATTTTTCGAAATTCACAAAACTGACGGAGGTATAGCCATCGTAAGATCGGGATAAAGCTTTATGAAGAACGGTATAAGTTTGGAACCCCTTGATAGATTTTAATAATATTGGTATTATATGGAAGATATTTTAATTGGCTACAAATTAAAGGCAAAAAAGTTTTGAATCCGAGTCTTGATTTTCGAGATATGGCTAATATACAAAAATGTTGACCAAGTTTTTTTTTTAAAGCACTATTTTTCCAAAAACTGTATTGTTAACACATAATTTTAGTATCAAATTTCCTTTTATTTAATAAGTAATTTGTATACGATTGCCTTCAAAATCACATTTTGTTATAGGAAAACATAGAAGTAAACCAATGGAATTTTCATGCAATTGTAATATTTTCGGTGCAATTGTAATGGTTTGGAAAAGTTTTTATTATCATTTCACAATTTTTTTAAACAGTCGCTTAAGTTTTGTTAAGTGTTTAAATTGTTTTTGTTCTTGGTTGTTCCCACTTCATTTGTATATATCTTTCGAAATTCAGAAATACTTTTAACGGATTTAAATATTTAGAAGACAACTTTTTGTCAACTTTTGTTTACGTCAGCTGTGACATTCGATAAATCGCTTATTTTTGTCTTTCTTTTCACGAATTTTATATTTTTTGGATTAGTTTTTCATATTTTTTTCCAACTTTTTGGCAACATTTACATTTTACTGTCATGTGGCGTTATGTTTTTTTTTCCATCTCCATTACTCTGTTATTTATTTTACTTATCTGGAAAACTTTTTTTTGGAAGTGTTTTGTATTGCGCCGTTGTTATTTAGGGAATGGTGCCAACTTTGCAAATTTTTGCTACCTTGTTAGTATTGCATGTTTTTTCAGGACATTTTGTTTTTGTTGTGACATTGTGGAAGTTAGAGTATTAAAGGTGTTTGCGTTACGCGGTCTGGTTTTGTTAATTTAGTGCTTGATGTTTTAAAGCGATGATAATGATGTTCTACATTCCATTAAATACTGCTATGTACCACCTTTCAAAAGTAATATGATTAAATATATGTAAACAAGGTGAAACAATTTTGTAACATTCACAAAAATTAAACAAATCAAACTAACCTTTTCACACTAAATTATGTTTAAATTAAAAAGGAACTCCGTCAGAGCTCATTAATTTTTTCTACCAAAAAGGGTTCTCATTAACACTTTTAATGAGTAGGTGCTTTTATTTTGTTTACTTTCTTATTCGCTCTTGGTGATTTAACTTGCACTGAGATTAATTATCTTCCATGATTTGCATCAACTAAAGGTCTATGTCGAGAAACACTTTTTCACCTTCAGATTATGCTGGATGAATTAAGATAATAAAATAATATTTTTTTTTTTTGTTTTTTAAATGGTTAAAATTCATTTTATTTTAATGTTTAAGAAAACCAACTTCACAATTCAACGAAGAAAGTTGTTGAAAAGATAATACTTCGAATGCCCTTTTAAGTTTCGACACAGTCTAGTTTATATACTTACCAATGTTACTTATGTATGTCAACTTTTTCCAGATTAGTGATAGAAAGAATACCATCTGTCTGCCTATCTATCTGCCTACTTATATGTCAAACTGTCTAGCTATCTGTTTCTCTAACTGTCTGGTTCTCTAACTGTCTGTCTATTTATCTGGCTGGCAATCTGTATGTTTATCAACTTGTATGTCTAAATGGAGAAAAAAATTGTTCGTACAACTTTATTCCTATTAAATTTTACTAGAATATCAACATGATATAGTCGCAACTCCCCAATAAAATGAATTTTGCCTTACTGTTTTAGTATATTCAGAATTTTCGAATAACCTTGCAGTTTAGTTTATATTTTTTTTTTGTCAAATAAGTAATTGAAGTGATATTTACCTTACTGTAAAGTTCAAACAAACAAAAAAAAAAAACAAAAAAAAAAAAACGAATTGACCGCAGTAGGGTTCGAACCGTGGTTCATCCGTGTGATGAATAGAAACATATTATTTTTGCTTACAATTACAAACTTATAAGACCTCTACACCACTGACCCATATGATGAAGATGTTTAAAATTTGTTGGTATTGTATACTAAGCAAATGTCTGTCCAAACATTAATATTTTTACTAAAATTATAAAGTGAAAATGGTAATACATAGTAATGGGGGATAGCGCAATTTCGAGTAAATATGACATTATTATATCACGTTATTTCATTTGCAAATATTACTTTAGATACCATGAAATACTCATAAGATTGTTCATTTATGTTTGAAATTACTTAATTTTAACTAAACTGTACTCCATACATCGCTAACTTTTGCGAATGAAAGCTCTTAACTAAAGGTCAGACAATAGTTTTGTTTGCCATGCAAATTGATAGATTCATGCTTTCAAGTCTGTTGGGCACATTTTCAGCCAACACGCATTTTTTTGCTGATTCAAGCATTATTTGCCAGTGGCACTAGTCTCAGTCAATCATACCAAATTTGGTTCGAACTATTTATTTCCGTCAGCATCATTGTTCTTGGCTCCTTTCCAAACATATCTTTATATGATTTTTTTTTTCCTTTTTTTCTCAGACTTAATTAAATCGTCTTCTCTCTTTGTTTTTAATTTTCTTGTGAACTCAATTTATTTACCAAGAAAAATCAAATGTCTCTCTCTTTATTCCTTCCATAAGGCTGTGTCTGCCAATTTTGTTTGTATGAAAACACCTCAAGAATCCACAGATGAAAAACTATCATTGATACAAAAACTACAATCAAACAGAGGGAGAGAATGGAATTGGTAATTGCGGGTTGGCAGGGGTCCATTCAAACGTGTAATTGATTTGACTTCATTGCTGGTTTATTTGTTTGGTTCGTGCTGTTTGATTCCTTTGTTATCCTTTGGAACTGTTGTTTGCTATCCCAATTGAATTAAGAACAATTTGGCTTCGTACTTTTGTACTAAAAGGTACTTTTTTATGTAACAGCTGTGTTTATTTTTACCTTTTTGCATATCTTATGGTATGCTTTTATGAGAAGAATCAATGTACACAATATACTGAACTGTATAATTTAATTTAGGAGTCGTTTTATAAGAAACCAATTTCGATTCAAAACTTTAACTTTTCCATTTATATCATTTGTTACTTTTTTACATGCCAACATAATAAGAGTAGTTATGACTTTTCCTGGAATTCTGCCATATCGCTGACACGCAAAGGATTTTTAGCTTAGGCAAAAAGTGCAATTCTGTAAGTTTTATTTTGATGTTTTGCCAATGTTTCAAGGTTATGGTTCAAGTTGTTTATTTTGATTTCAATGTTGGGAAGAAGTGGGAGGTTTTGATGCATTGGAGACTTTGTCAGTGCCAAATTTTGCGATTTCAATTCAATCTAGCTTCAGCGTGTCCTTCAAAAAGACCTTACTCCTAATGGCACGCAGTTATCCTGAATTCCGTTCAAGGCACTGAACTTCTTGATCCGAATAATTTGCTGGATATACTTAGTTCCGATTGAAGATGACATCCCTGATTTTCGTTCTCACATTGTAACACCGGATGGAATTCGTCTTTTACCATATACATTCAAAAGGTCGAAGGTTTCAAATAATCAAGGGAAATCAAGAAATTATATCACTGACGAAGCTTCTCCAAAAGTGGGAGGTTTCTTCGTGTAATTTAACTACGGTTTTTCGATCACAGTTTCGAAATAGCAAACATCGAATTTTTGGTAGTTTATAAACTCAAGGGAAAAAGAAGTGCTTCAGCCATGCTGAATTGGATGCCTAAGCATGTGCTCGACCTGAAAAGGCTTTGGCAAATCAGTTTTGTGCAAACATCTCGCTAACGGTTATTTCTATAGAAAAATATTGGGGCACAATTTTGTGGGCCACATTTTTCTATAGAAGTAACCGTTAGCGAGATATTTGCATGCTTAGGCATACGATTCCGCATGGCTGGCTAATGGACTCGTAATAAACATAACCTAATCTATCGATTCCCATATACTTTTCCACTACACCTAGTTATTCCAAATTAATGAGCTCAGCTCTAAGTTTACTTAGTTTACGCACATACCTTAATTTTGTATTAATTTTCTTTACTTTATTTTGAAGTGAATTGAAGTTTCTTTTATGTACTTTAGTAAATATTTTTGTATTCGTTATCTCTTCATGGCAGAAATACATAAAACTTTGAACAATTTAAAAAACTATTAAACTATAACTCAAAAGCGCTGAATGTAAATTTTGTCTAAGCTGAATTGAGTCACTTGATCAAATATCCGGAATTCCTTTAATTGATCAGACGGATCAATTAAACGGGCCCCGTTTAAATGATTCCTAGCTTAATTGAACCGAAAAGTTTGCATTCTTCAGCGAGTCAATTAAGCGAGGTCTACTGTATTTGTATTATAACGGGAGGAATTTCGAACATTTTATCTCTTTTATCCTTTATTTAGGTCTACATTTTGTCAATTTTCAGAGCTAATTTAAGCGTTTGAAATTAGTTTTTTTCGCGCATATTTTTGAAAACCCTAATGATGAAATATGTCGTTCCAGTTATAATTTATTTACTCATGTAATCGAAAATAAAACTATAATTAATGTTGATTCCATATAATTCATTTTGATGCAGTTATAATTAATTTTGCATGTATCAATTTAAATTATTTGTAAGAAAATAGATAAAAAAGCGTTGATAACACTGTACAACACGAAAAAAAATGACAAGGTTCTGATGATGGTTTTCGATAAAAAGGCCCAAAAAAAGAAACAAGTGTTTCGGCGTTTTTAAAGTTTGCATCAAAATTTTTTGAGAGGTGCTACGCCCCCTTTCTAATCCTCTTCACATTTTGGCAAGTGTTTGGTAGACTCAGTGTCAATTTGCTTATGTATCAAGTTTCAGAAAGATGAAAAAAGCTTGAAGAGAACAAAACATTTCCGTGCGTCTTCTATGCAGCCTCATAAATTGTGTTTTTGAACAAAAGATAAAATATCTCAAAAACCATACAAGATATAGTAATTCTGACACCAGATTCGAATTTAGAGTTCCAAAGATCATTGAAAATTTTGTTTTGAATTTTTTCCAATTTTTTGTTTCAAAAAGTTTTTCGACCTTTTTTTCAAAAACTGCATAAATTAAAAGTGTTGGTATTTTTCTAAGTTCAATTGCTGACAAAATGACCCATGTCGGGTCAAAATCGGTGCTTGCTCAACCAAATTAGATACTAAAGGCTTTTTTTACCAAATTTGCCTGCACTAAATTAATTGTTTGTACACCAGTGAATTGCTTTACTGAAAATATCATGCTTTGACCTTAGCTAATTCGAACTGGACTATAAATAAAGAAAAAAATTCTCTAGAAGATTCATACCAAAGTTTTACCTCTACCTATATAAAGTGATGAATCTCTTTTGAAGAATTCAATAACTCTCATCAAATAACATGAAGACAGCAGTTCTACTCTCCATTGTCATTTTGCTTTGCTGCTTTAGCATTCACATTGCATCCCCGGTTAAAAAAAGGCAGGATCCGAAACGTTTTTATGGTGCATACTGGGTTTGCCCAAACGAGACCGATTTGCCTTGTACCTATTATTGTATCGGAAATAGATATCGATGGGGCTATTGCGAAGGAGATACTTGTATTTGTAGTAATCAGAGAGCTTGGATAAACAAATAATCCTTGTTTAACATGTAATTCTTATATAAATCACAACTGATATTAAGCATTCCATGTTGCAGCCAGACCAAATGGTTGATGAATTATTATTATTATAATTTTTTTTTTCCTTTACTAAAATAAATAATATCTGCATTTTGAATAAATATTCGTACACTACACATAGACCGTATTTAAACTTACACATTCATAAATTCTTGATCAGCGTTGCTTCCTAAGTCTTTCCGTCTGTCATGATTATGACACATCAAAGCTAGACAATTTGATAAAATTCTATATAGCATAGATATTAGACTTATCGCAAAATATAAAAAATGAGAAAAAACTTGCTCCCAGGGGCTTAAAAGTTTCCTATTGGTGTAAGTATCAAGCATAAAAATTTTGGTCCTGATCGGAAATTATTTGACCGTGCCCCCAGGCCATTGAAGGTCGCAAAAACGGTATTTGTATGGAAAAATGGGGCTTTAATCGAAAGAATCAGTCCTATCTTTGAAACTTCTAGACGCAAGTGAATGAGATTTGGTATGTATATGAACAAAGCTTAAGTTAATTGCATTCAATAAAAAATGCGCGGGGAAAGCCTTCTTCTTCTAAAATAAACACATTAATCAAATCTCTGAAACTTTTTTACACATATGAATAAGATTTGATTTCGGTTAAAGTAAAGCGAACAGGATATGGCACTGTAGTAATGTTAAACCAATTTAAAATGCTTATGATTATGACACATGATTATGATAAGCAGCAGCACTTTTTTTTTGTTGTTATTTTGGTCTCCTTGGTATAGACACCAATACTGTGGACTAATGCATCCATCACTTTACCACAGTTAAACTGAAGCTACATTCGCATCATAGTCGCTTATGCTTTCGATTGGTACACTGATAGAATATGAAATGGGGTTCTCAGTCCCTGATAAACCCGAATCGTCAAATTTTTGATGTGAATTGCTTAGATATTACATAGCAATAAATTTTCTAAATTTAAAGGGTAGGAAGAATGTTGCGATGTTTTGTATTTCCCCAAACTATAGCAGGGCCATGGTTGTAAGACGACATCATTCTCATTTCATCGCTGAATATGACATCGTATTATAACGATGGAATGGCTATAATGGCTGTAACAAAACGCGTTATAATCGTTAGAAAACTGCAGTGGAATTATCTGACTGTTAAAATTGGAATATTTAGTACTATGACTTGGAGGTGGCAGAGGAGTAGGAACTTATCTTTTATAGACACAACCATGAACGCAAAAGAATATCTAACCATTTCACATCAAAAAACTTGACAATTTAGGTTTATCAGGAATGGTAAATCCCATTTACAATTCTATCAGCATAATGATCGAAAACATAAGCGACTAAAGTGCAAAAATGTCTTCAATATAACTGTGGCAAAGTAATAAATGCATAAGTCCAATCGAAAACTTCCGGGTCCATTTAAAGAAAAAGGTCGCTAAAAGATAAACAAATACCGAACTACATTTGAAAATACAAATTGAAAAGACCGAGTAATTACAACCTGAAAAAGCTGGTTCCTCCGATGTAAAAGCGTCTACAATGTGTGGTCGATGCTTATGGCGGTCATTCAAAGATGGCTGTAAGTAAGGAATTAAAACTGATTATACAATGATTCTATGTAAGGTTGTAGGAGCATTTGGATGTCAAATTCTATTTGAACAACATTTGTTTAATATACAAATTTAATACCTCTTCATATCAGCGGGCATTGGTGTAGCGGTCTAAAGAGTTGGTTAATGTAAGTAAAAATAATCTGTTTCTATCAATTACACGGACGGTCGCGGATTCAAATCCTGGTGCGGTCAGTTTTTTTTTTTTTTTTTTTTTTAATTTTAATGAAAAAACTCTTACCGCAGCATTATAAATAAGCGCTACAAAAACCCGTTCTTGGTAAGGCTGCGGTAAGCTTTTTCTCGCTTACATCCTATGACATGCAATGTTAAAAAGAAAGTATAGTTCTTACGGAGCGGAATGGCTTATTGGTGAAAAAGGTGCACATCAGAAGGGTTTTTGAAGCACTTCTTTTCCCCATGGGTATATTTTCGAGTTTGTACAATTGTGCGTATGTATGCATAATGATCAAATGCCAATAAAAGGGTTAACCTAACGAATGAATGAGACTCTGTGATATTTATAATGTCGATATGAGAATGTTGCCAGAACATAACTTATATTACAAATAATGCGAATTTAACATTACACTAATATAAAATAAATGGTACTTATAATGGGTGCTAATATAAATAAAGGGTGATTATATGCGAGTACATATATAAACAATACACTACTACAAAAGGTAACTGAGGAGTACATTAAAAAATTGTCTGCTAATAAATTAGCTTACTTTATTTTTTCCCCTGTAACTTCAGTTGGCGTATAAAGATCATTTTCGATGTATTCCTCATTTCTATACGAAAATCGCAGATCGTCTCTGTTTCAAAACATTGCTTTTTACAATAAATCGGTTACTAAGGAATAAGAATGCTTTTTTCAAAATGCTATTTATTTATTTGAACTTAATTATTTTTTATAGCTTATTTGTCGCCTGAGTTCTTTTTTCCCTCATCAACAAGTTTCATTATGATTAGTTCCATAGGTTTTCAAACTTGATCTTTCTAGTGCTGTTGTCAAAATGCATCTATCTCTTATAGTTTCTGAGATATACATATTAAATTTTGTTTGAGGGGCGTGGCACCGCCAACTTTTTTACATGCAAACCTTTCTCGAATTGAAACCAACACATTGTAAAAACTTCACCGAAATCGGTTGACCCCCAGACCTTCCATCATGTTTAAACTTTAAAGACTGCTCTATAAGTTTAAATTTCGATGGTACTTTTTAGAAACAATTTCTTTTTTGATTTTCTCGAGATATACCAATGTTTCGTTTGAGGCAAAATAGAATTGGAGCGACGAATTTGTAAAAAAAATTAATTTTTAAATAATTTTCATAAATACTGCGCTACAAACTCTGAACTGTCAGAAAATAAATAAAATTTTAGCCTAAGAACTTAGAAATCTTCATTATTTTATGTGAGTACGTTTATATGTCTGAAAATTCAAATATTTGTATAATACGTGGGCTGCTATATATATTTCTGGCCTGGTCAATAGCTAAAATCTGGCAACACCATAATAATGTTTGAAATTTTTTAGCATAAACGTACTCACAACGTTTTGATGTACAAGTGCTATTTGTTTTGTTTACAGTTAAGAAAATTAATTTTTCCATGGATAACACAGGTTTACAAAAAAAAAAATGTAATGGCGTTTTGACCAGACTATGTGCTTCCTTGTGACTTTGACGTCCTGAATCCCGGGTCCGTTTTTTTCTAGAACGTCTGTGAAAAAAGATTTCAAGGTTATATGGAGGTCAAAATGGGGTTCATGTGTCGTTCAGTGATAAATTCGCTAAAATTCTGAAACTAATTTTTAATCATTGAACTCTTAGGTCTTAACAAGAATTTGTGATCGAAAAGGGTATCTCGGACCTAGTGTTGGAGGTATAGCCATCGGAAGATAAGAATATATATCTTCTATGAAAACCGCTATAAGTTGGGAACCCCAGGATGGATTTAGAAAATATTGATGTCATATGAAAGGTATTTTATTGTTGTTGTTATTTTATTTTTATTTATTTATTTATTGTTTTTTTGTTGTTGTTGTTGTTGTTGGTATTGTTGATTTATTTTTTTGTTGTAATTGAAAAATTTCACAAAATTTCAAAAAAGCTTAAATCAAGAAAACTATGAATCCACTTGAAAATATGCTCAATACATTTTTATAGGTTGTCAAAAAACCTTTCATATGACACCAATATTTTACAAATCCAACCTGGAGTTCCCAAATTATAGCGGTTTTCATAGAAGATATATCCGCATCTTTCGATGGCTATATATCCGAAACTAGGTCCGAGATACCCTTTTTGATCACATATTCTTTTAAAGAACTAAAGATTCAATGATAAAAAGTTAGTTTCAGAGTTTTAGCGAATTTATCATTAAACGACACATGACCTCCATATGACCTTGAAATATTTTTTCTCAGATGTTCTGGAAAAAAACGGACCCAAAACTCAGATTCACGACGTTAAAGTCCCTAGGAAACACATAGTCTGGTCAAAACGCCATGACATTTTTTTTTTTTTTTTTTTTAAACCTGTGTAATTTAAGCGATTGATAAATTATGGGGTTTCCAACGAGAACAAACGTTTCTTACAACTAAGTGTTCATGCAAAATCGAATGTATTGGAGTGAAACTAATGTCCGAGGATGCTTCTATCTCACGAAATGTCACATGACGATCTTGCATTATCATCAATGTTCAATGTTCTCTGGCACAACGGCCGTTTTTGGACGACCTTCACGGAATTCGTCTTTGAGCGAGCGTCGGCCACGATTGAATTCATTAAACCAGTTTTTTACAGTGCCATATCAAGATTTAAGTTCATCGATGCACTTTTATCGTGATAATACACGTCGAATGTTGTGAAAAATGATCGCACGAAAATGTTCACGAGTTAATTCCATTTTTTTGCCAAATTGATTTTTTCAAGTCACTGTAAACAACACAAATGATTTTCGTACGTCAAAACGTTCTGAGTACGTTTATTCTAATGTCAAACTTTCTTATGGTGTTGCAAGATTTTAGCTATTGACATTAGTTTTGCCTATGCCAGAAATATATATAACAGCCTACGTGGCGGGAGAAATTTTGACCATTCGATTCCTTTTTAAGAGCATATTTAGGTGCATATTTTACCAATTTTCAAAGCTTATTTAAGCGCTTAAAATCAGATTTTTTGCGCATATTTTTGAGAGCCCTAATGATGACATATTACGTTCCAATTTTAATTTATATACTTATGTAAACGAAAATAATCATTAAATATGATTTGATAAAATTAAAATTCATTTTGATGCAGTTGTTATTAACTTTGCATATGTCAATTTAAATTATTTGTAAAAAAATCTATTAAAAAGCGTTAATAACACTTTACAACAAGAAAAAAAAATGACAAGTTTCTGATGATAATTTTTGGTAAAGAGGACCAAAAAAATTACACGTGTTTCGGCGTTATGAAAGTTTACATCCAAATTTATTTGAGATTTCACACGATTCATTCCGTGTATTTTTGAGATCGTAATAAAACAAAAAACGTATCAAGCCGAGATTTTGCATAAAATGGCTTGGTTTTTATTTTATGTCGATCTCAAAAATTCCCGGAATGACTCGCCCGACCACTGAAATTTTTCAACTTGAGTTAATGTATAGAAACAAAATATATATATATAACATAAAATAACTCCATACAAAGAACTAAACAATATATGATAAAATTTTTTGAAGAAGTTAATGGATATTCGATGTTTTTGGCTAAAAAATTGCATTTTATTCTGGAAATAGACTATCCTAATCTGGTAGTAAAAACCAAGTTCAGATGCAGTGAACCATAACTCTCAGCCCAGTTTTACAATTATATTATTCCTACTCAATTCGGCGCTCTCATTAATGGTAATAGTTAGAGTATTTTAAAAAAATATTTTACAAAAAACTTCACAAGAAACGCTAAAAACTTTATGCTAACTTAATGCGTAAAAATTGTAATAAAAATATTAATAGCATTGCTATTAGTATGTAGGACATATTTTTCAAGAGTTTTATGAAAGGGTGCAACGCTCCCTTTCTAATCATTCCAAATTTTGGTAAGTATTTGGTGGACCCAGTGTCAATCTGCTTATGTATCAAGTTTCAGAACGATAGCTGCTGGATCGATGAAAAAAGCTTGAGGAGAACAAAACAATTCCGTGCGTCTTATATACAGCCTCAAAAATTGTGCTTTTGAATATTTGAGGTAAGATATCTTAAAAGTCATAAAAGATATGGTAAATCTGATACTAAATTCAGATTTAACGTGCCAAAGTACGTCGAAAATGATTATTTTGTTTGAATTGTTTCAAAATTTTTTGTTTCAAAATATTTTTTTGACCTTTTTTCAAAAACTGCATAAATCTAAATTGTGGGTTTTTTTCTAAGTTCAATTACTAACAAAATGATCAATATCGGGTCAAAATCGGTGCTTGCTCAACTTAATTAGATATTAAAGGCTTTTTTGTACAAAACTTGCCTGCACTAAATTAATTGTTTGTACACCAGTGAATTGCAGTATTGAAAATGCCATGCTTTGACCTTAGCTAATTCGAACTGGACTATAAATAAAGAAGAAAATTCTCTTGGCGATTCATACCAAAGTTACGCGTTTACCTAAATAAAGTGAAGAATCTATTCTGAAGAAATCAATATCTCTCATCAAATAACATGAAGACAGCAGTTCTACTCTCAATTGTCATTTTGCTATGCTGCTTTAGCATTCACATTGCATCCCCGGTTCAACAAAGGAAGGATCCATTACGTGTTCATCATGTACTGTGGTTCTGCGAAGATGAGCCATGTAACTCATATTGTATCGAACTTGGATATAATGAGGGCTATTGCGAAGGGGATGGTTGTACTTGTTCCTTGTAATTTTTAAAAAAATCGCAACTGAAATTTAGCATTCCATGTTGCAACCAGATCAAATGGTTGATGAATTATAATTATTATAATTTTTTTTTTCTCTTACTAAAATAAATAATATCAGCATAGTATCTGCATTTTGAATAAATATTCGTACACTACACATAGACCATGTTTAAACAAACACATATATAAATGATTATGACACATCAAAGCTAGACAATTTGACAAAATTCTATTATATCCATAAGACCTATCGTTAAAATTAAAAATGGAAGAAACGTTGCTCCCAGATGTTAAAATGTTCCCTATTACTGTAAGTATCAAGCATAAAAATTTTGGTCCCGATTGGAAAATATTTGACCAAGGGCGTTGAAGATCGGAAAAACGATATTTATATGCAAAAATGGGGCTTTAGTCACAAGAATTGGTCCTATCTATGAAACCATTTAAAATAAGTGAATGAGATTTAGTATAATTATGAAAAATACTTGAGTTAATTGCATCCAATAAAAAAATGGGCAATGTCATGCCCCCTCGACCCGAAATTATTGTATCTCTGGAATTATTGGACTCGGGGGGATGAGATTCGGTACTTATGTAATTAGCACTAGGAAAAAAATTTTTCAAAAAAAATGGGCGAGATCACGCCCCTCCTTCTAAAAAAATCGAGTTTGTCATATCCGCAGCAAACAGGATATGGCACTGTAAAAATGTTAAACCCATTTAAGGCAATTAGTTGATATAGAAGCAGTATTTATTCCTGGTCTTATTTTAGTCTCCTTGGTTTAGACATCGGAACATATTTGACCGTGCCCGCAGGCCGTTTTCAAACTTGATCTTTCTAATGCTGTTGTCAGAATGCATCTACATATCTCTAACAGTTTCTGGGATACACATATTGATTTTTTTTCGAGAGGCGTGGGACCACCATTATTTTTTACATGCAAACCTTTTTCTAATTAATACTAACAAATTTAAAAAATTTCAGCGAAGTCGGTTGACCCACAGACCTTCTACTAATGTTCAAACTTTCTCTTTCGATCGGGCCTATGTAAGAATATTAGATTGCGTACATGGAGAAAATTTATAAGACTTCTATTAAGAACTTTGTACGCATATTCCGATATATGATCATATCTGCTTTTCCAGAAAATATAAATAGCTGAGTTGTTTAGTGCAAGCTGTAACTTTTGCCTTGATGCACTATCAGGGTTTCGAAAAACCAGTTCACTATATGAAATAAGTGGTATTATTAAGGTTCGCACTTGCTTCGTTTTGGTATGTTGTGGAATAAATGCAGCAGTGTTTTTATTCATAGCTTTTTCTTGTTATGAAACTTGTATCTTTTCACTTCTAACGGTCATGCTTTCAAAATGATAACTAAACCGATGAGAATAATAATATGAAAAAACTCGGAAAGCATCAAATGGTATAGAAAAATATTAAAAACTCAAATTTTTTTTTTTGGTGAAATAGAATGCCCTAAAATAAATAAATGGGATATGCCACGCACCAAAAATATTTCGTCTTTTGTATGGCGGCTGAAATATCTTATCTTCAAAGGATTATAACTCGGAAAATAAGAATCCTATTGGAAAAATCCGGAAGGCTATTTGAATAAGGAAGAGTGTAACTATCCGATGCTATTAATAAAATAGAATTTCACCTTTTCTTGTAGCTACGCTGTAAGGCTGAACACAGCGTTTTCTTCAACTTCAAGCAAGGATATTTCAAAATCCTGCAGGTTTAATGACAGTTCTGCTGATGAAGACGGATTCAGCGTCAAAAAGTACATAAGACTGCATATAAGAATTAAACAGTCCATTCCATTTTTTTTTGGTGCGTGAGTTATTAACCAAAAATTTTATTTTGATAAAAAAGTGGGCGTGTCAATTATTCAACAAAGCCTTCTTTTTGTTTTTCTTTAGATACTCCTGATTCAGATTCGCATACCAAATTTCATCAAAATATGTTGTATCATTTGCGAGAAATAGCATTTAATGTGTTTTACTTGTATGGGAGGTTCCACGCCCACAGGCGATATTTTGCCTACTTTCAGGTCGTAGGTGCCTAATAGCAAGTAGACTCCCCATAGTTAAATTCAGAAAGAATGCTTTAGTAGTTTTCTTTTTATAGCGCATTATATTTTTTGGGCGGTGCCACATATTAATACTTCCTTGCAGAGGTAACAGCTCCTAAATTTTCATCAAAATTGTTGGAGTCGTTTTCGAGTAATATTGAATCAAATCTTTCAAGGGTTAAAAAGTGGGCGTAGCACTTATTCGATCCCGCCCATACGCGAAGCCGATGTTGGATTTTTTGGAGTTTTAAATCCTGAGCTGCGGCCGCAGGCCTCCCACTTACCCCTACTCTTATGTTTAATTACTATGGCTAGCAAACTAGGTGTTGGATATATTATAGACTGATCAGCGGCTAAAGGCCGCCGCGGAAACGGTATTGGAATTTTTGGGAGTTGTAAATCCTGAGCTGCGGCTGTTGTCAATAACAAAATATCGTTATGGGGACTATGTCCGTTTTTTCCTGGGGATTATGTCCGAAACACTTGCGGACATAATCCCCATTTTAGAATGGGCACTATGTCACGGCACCTTTTTCTTAGCTACAGGTATAACATTAGCGATTTTCCATCTTACTGGAAAAGTTGTTGTAATACTAAAGTTAATAATATACGTTAGAGAGCTCATTAAAAATTCATGAACAAGCTTTATGAATCTTAGACTTATACCATCTTCCCCAGCAGCATTTGATTCAATAGAAATTATGGTTTTTAAAATATCTTCCTCCGTAACATTTATAAAGTTAAGTTCTTCATTAAGTTGGTGATAGCAAGTAGGGTTCAAAACAACTAGAGAATCACGTTCTGAAGGATGTGATTGCAAAAAGTGGTTGTTTAAAAAATTTACATCTAATTGCAATTTTTACCTTTATTCCCAAGATTCTTTAAGTTACCCCACAAAACTTTTGAGGGCAGGTTAGTGTCGATCTTTGACTGAAAAAAATGCTTTTTTGAGTCATGTGTAATGACTGTGGCGCGATTTCTGGCAACACGGAAAACTTCCCAATTATTGCATACATAACGTTTCCATAGGGCATACATTTTGTTTCGGCTTTTAATTGCTAGCGCTACTTCATTTGTAAACCAAGGTTTTTCTCCATTTTTTATTTTAAAGTTACTAATAGGAACGTATTTATCAAAGAGATAGTTTATAAGAGACATAAAATATGAGAGTTTCTCATCTACATCGGCATAGAACCAGCAATTATTCCAAGGTAGCTGACTAGCTTCACTGTGCTGTGCAGCAATATGTACCCGCTTAAAATCACGGAAGCTTACATGGGTAGGAACAATTTGTTTATGAAATTCTATGTCATAACATAAAAGTAACATGTCATGATCTGAGATTCCGGACAAGGAAAATTGGTCGATATGTAAATCTAAAAGTTGGCAAATTATTAACAATAGAATCACCCAACGAATTAAGATTATCCCGTATACTAGCGGCACGCATATCATTATAAAGCAAATCATCATCGAAATCACCACACAGTAAAATGCGCTCGTATTTAGAGCCAATGTCAGAAAATTTACTAAAGAAAGTGGAGAGCTCAGAAGATCTGCTCGGGTTGTAAACGCATACAATTAAGCATTGTCAGCAACTTCAATCATTAAAAACTCTACCCGATCTACACTGCTTGATTTACAGACAAACTTCTGTCGCAAACATTTCTTAACATAAATAGCTATACCGCCACCTCGAGCACCAGTCGTTCTGTCATTTCGAGTAACCAAATATTCATCAAGGGCATAAACATCGTCAGCCGTATCTGCTTTAAACCAAGTCTCTGTTATACATATAATGTCAATGCTTGTGTTATCAAGCAAATGGTTCAGATAATCTATCTTTGGAGTATTAAGACTTCTTACATTTAAGTGACACAGTTTAAGCTCACAATAATTATTACATACAATGTCTAACACTGTCTTGAAGTAAATATTGCTAGTGTCAAAACTCAAAGTGTTATCAGTCAGAAACTAAGATTTTGATGCAAATAAACTGACAGTTTACAAAATTACAATGATAGATGTAAATACATAAGATAGAATTAATTAAAATCATAAAGGCATAAAAAAAGAAAAATGTAATGAAATAGGTTAATCGATTGTAGTATATTATTTTGCATTTATTATTGACTTCCGTAAACCAAAAAAAATCGTTAAATATGATTTGATGAAACTGTAATTCATTTTGATCTAACATAATTCATTTTGATGCAGTTGTAATCAATTTTGCATGTATCAGTTTAAATTGTTTGTAAGAAAATATATAAAAAAAGGCGTTGATAACACTGTATAACGAGGTTTTTATGATGGTTTTTGGTAAGGACTTTGCACAAAAGATCTTTTGTACAGCCTCTTTTGCTATCAAAATAGTTCCAGACTATCTAAAAATCTTGCCGCTGCTGTGCGATTAATAATACCTAGGTCTTTAGGATCTAAAATATCGGCACCTAGGTACTTCATTCTGCATCTTACCGCAGCTGGACGAATACATAACATATGCTCCGCTCTTTCAAGAGTCTACAGGAATCGTCGTCGTAGGTACATTGACCTGTTATTTTTTCACTGCATGTTTTAATATCTTTTTTGCTGAGATATAAAGCAAATTCTTTTTTAACACACGTTTTGGATTGATTAACCTTTGCGCTTGCCGCGCATGTTCTTTAGTGCTCTACAATGATCGATAAGGCTGTTTTCTCAATATTCCCGAATAAAGTTTTTTTTAAAGTTGTTGTTCACTCCTCAGAAGGTTTCTGGGCCTATATAAATATTAAGTGCGCCACTCTTGATAATCTGCCGTATTATTGCCTTGATGTTCTTCGTGCCCTGGTATTCAGATTAGAGTAACATAATTCCTCCTTGATAAGACTTAAAGAGATCAAAACACTGTATATGTCGGTGCCGGAAGTGCCCCTCCGTAGACATTCTCTGGCACACCACTCTAAAGCGTGGACTTCCGCCCGAAAAATGAATGCTGTTTTTCCCATTGCACCTGCTTGTTGGAATCTTGATACCACGACTACAGCTCCTGCGCTGCCATCTTCCGTTTTGGACCAATCAGTGAACCATAACTGTGAGCCCAGTTTTACAATTATGTCATTCCCCCTCTACTCGGCACTCTCATCAATGGTAATGGTAAAATTATTTTAAAAAATTTCTGCAAAAAATTTCATTAGCGGTCAAAAAAGGGCAATAAATGGTTTTTCGCAATAAGAATAATGCGTAAAAACTGTAATAAAAATATTTACAGCCTTATTACTACTTAGTATGTAGGACATATTTATCACGACTTTTATAAAAGGGTGCTACGCTTCCTGTCTTATCCCCTCCACATTTTGGCAGGTGTTTGGTAGACCCAGTTTTAATCTGCTTATGTATCAAGAATCAGAACGATAGGTGATCGATGAAAAAAGCTTGAAGAGAACAAAACAATTCCGTGCGTCTTATATATAGCCTCAAAAATTGTGTTTTTGAACATTTGTCATAAAAAATATGGTAATTGGGATACCAGATTTGGATTAAGAGCGCTAAAGTATTTCGAAAATGACTATTTTGTTTTGAATTGTTTCTAATTTTTTTGTTTTAAAACTGTTTTTCGACGTTTTTCAAAACTGTATAAATCTTAAGTGTTGCTTTTTTTTAAGATCAATTACTAACCAAATGAGCAGTGTTGGGTCAAAATCGAATTGAATTAGATATTAAAGGCTTTTTTTACCAAATTTGCCTCCACTAAATTAACTGTTTGTAAACCAGTGAACTGCCGTACTAAAATATCATGCTTTGACCTTAGCTAATTCGAACTGGACTATAAATAAAGAAGAAAACTCTCTTGAGGATTCATATCAAAGTTATACCTATACCTATATAAAGTGAAGAATCTCTTTTGAAGAAATCAATAACTCTCATCAAATAACATGAAGACAGCAGTTCTACTCTCCATTGGCATTTTGCTTTGCTGCTTTAGCATTCACATTGCATCCCCGGTTCAAAAAAGGAAAGATCCGTTACGTGTTTATCCTGCAAAGTGGGTCTGCGAAGATTTTCTATGTGACGTATATTGTATGGAAATTGGACATATTGTAGGCTATTGTGATGCGGGTATTTGTACTTGTTCCTGAAATTTACCATTCCATGTTACAGCCAGGCCAAATGTTTGATGAATTATTATTATTATAATTTTTTTTTTTTTTTTCGTTTACTAAAATAAATAATATCTGTACACTAACTATACATAGACCATGTTTAAGCTAACACATGTTTAAATTGTTGATCTGCGTTGCTTCCTAAATCGTTCCCTCTGTCATGATTATGACACATCAAAGCTAGACAATTTGACAAAATTCTATTTAGCATGGATATTAAACCTATCGCTAAAATTAAAAATGGAATAAACCTTGCTCCCAGATGTAAATAAGTTTTCTACATATTACTGTAAGTATCAAGCATAAAAATTTTGGTCCCGATCGCAAAATATTTGATCGTGCCGCAAGGCCGTTGAAGATCGGAAAAACGCAATTTATATGGAAAAATGTCAGTCCTATCTACGAAACTATTTGACATAATTGAATGTGATTTGGCAAGTATATGAACAATGCTTGAGCTAATTGCATCCAATAAAAAATGGGCGATGCAATGCCCCCTCAACCCAAAATTATTGTATTTCTGGAAATATTGGACTCAGTGAGATGAGATTCGGTACATATATAACTGGCACTGGGAAAAAAATTTTTTTTTAGGAAATGGGCGGGATCACGCCCCCTCCTTCTAAAAAAATCGAGTTTGTCATTTTTCTAAAACTATTTGACACATATGAATTAGATTTGATTTCAGGTAAAGTGAAACGAACAGGATATGGCACTGTTCACATGTTAAACCCGTTTTTAGCACTTAGTTGAAATAGATGCAGTAATTTTTTCTGTTCTTACTTTGGTCTCCTAGGTATAGATATCAAGCAAAGAAAATTTGGTTCCGAAAGGAACACATTTGACCATGTTCGCAGGCGGTTTTCAAACCTGATCTTTTTAATGCTGTTGTCAGAATGCATCTATCTCTTTTAGTTTCTAAGATACATACTAGTGTGTATCGAAAAACGAACACCCAATTCCACACTCAAATTATGAAACAAGAGAGATAAACAATTCAGGACATATAAATTTTTTGACTTTAAAATAAATTCCTAGCTGGCCAAATGGCCATTGTTTATAAAAACCGAGTAATTTTGCACTGGAGCCTATCTAACGGTAAATTTTTTTCCAAAAAACACCATAGATCTCAATTCGTGGTCTAAAACAACTTATGTGTGCAAATTTTCAGAGAGATCGTATGACGTGCAGGAGCGTCAGCAAAAGAATAAGAAACGATTATCTTCAATGAAACGAATACTTTTTGTACTGGAGCCTATCTAACGGCAGATTTTTTTCCAAAAAACACTACAGATCTCAGTTCGTAGTCGAAAACAACTTATGTATGAAATTTTTCAGAGAGATTGTGTGACGTGCAGGAGTGTCAGTAAAGAAAAAAAAGCACTTATTTTCAATCAAACGTTTAATTTTTGTACCAGAGTCCATCTAACGGTTCACTTTTTTCAAAAAAAAACTTGTGGTACTTGATTCATCATAAAAAATAAACTATGCACCCAAATTTTAAGTTTGATGGAACGAAGTGTGGGAGTGTCAGCGAAGGATTAAAAAAGTGGTATACAGCTTTTTCATTCCTATCATAACAAGATCTGCCACACCCCTTCCGATTTCGCTGAAATTTGGTAAATGGTTTCGTTTCATGCCGTAACTTTGAGAAATGGCAAAAAAAATTTGCGATTTTTTTTGTGGCTTGTTGAGGGGTGCAAAAAGTGGAAAAATAGGTAAAATGTGACAAACTCTCCTCAAATAATTACCAATAACCTGGCCATTTCTTAACCGATTTTCATGTTTATACCTGTTTTGGAAAGGCACGGAATCAGGTTATAAGCTAATGTGCTTGTGCAATTGGTGAATATGAAGTAACTGCATCGCAACTTTCCAACGCTTTTCGAAATGTAAAAGCCATACCAGGGACCCAGAAATTTCATAATTTTCTTTCCTTAGGCCGTAATCGTATTGCGCATTTCATTTTCAAAATCTTTCGAGGAATTTAAAATGATGTAAATTACAAAAAAACCTACATTATACGAAATATTGCATGCACTGAAATGTTCAAAAAATCATTACTCCTATACCATTAATGGTACCATTCTAATTTTGGATTCATTTGAAAGGTAATGTTGTTTTCTATTCTAAAAAAAATATTTTGGAAGGTCAAAGATAGGTACTATAGCGTTTTTTGTAGCTAAGTACTAAAATAGTAGTAAATTTAGTAATTTTTACCAAACACAAAAAAATTTTACTTGTGCGCATAGAATGATTCAATCCCTTTCAATGCCTTTTCAAAACAGATCTAAACATGAAAATCGGTTAAGAAACGGCCAGGTTATTGGTAATTATTTGAGGAGAGTTTGTCACATTTTACCTATTTTTCCACTTTTTGCACCCCTCAACAAGCCACAAAAAAAATCGCAAATTTTTTTTGCCATTTCTCAAAGTTACGGCATGAAACGAAACCATTTACCAAATTTCAGCGAAATCGGAAGGGGTGTGGCAGATCTTGTTATGATAGGAATGAAAAAGCTGTATACCACTTTTTTAATCCTTCGCTGACATTCCCACACTTCGTTCCATCAAACTTAAAATTTGGGTGCATAGTTTATTTTTTATGATGAATCAAGTACCACAAGTTTTTTTTGAAAAAAGTGAACCGTTAGATGGACTCTGGTACAAAAATTAAACGTTTGATTGAAAATAAGTGCTCTTTTTTCTTTGCTGACACTCCTGCACGCCATACAATTTCTCTGAAAAATTGCATACATAAGTTGGTTTAGACTACAAACTGAGATCTGTAGTGTTTTTTGGAAAAAAATCTACCGTAAGATAGGCTCCAGTACAAAAAGTATTCGTTTTATTGAAGATAATCGTTTCTTATTCCTTTGCTGACACTCCTGCACGTCATACGATCTCTCTGAAAATTTGCACACATAAGTTGGTTTAGACTACAAACTGAGATCTATGGTGTTTTTTGGAAAAAAATTTACCGTTAGATAGGCTCCAGTGCAAAATCACTCGGTTTTTATAAACAATGGCCATTTGGCCAGCTAGGAATTTATTTTAAAGTCAAATAATTTATATGTCCTGAATTGTTTATCTCTCTTGTTTCATAATTTGAGTGTGGAATTGGGTTTTAAAACTCGCCCATATATTTCGATACACACTAATACATACATTGATTTTTTTTCTAGGGGAGTGGCACCGCCAACAATTTGTACATGCAAACTTTTTTCTACTTGATACTAACACACTCAAAATATTTCACCGAAATCGGTTGACCCCCAGACCTTCTATACATGTTTAAAGTTTGCTCTATAAGTGTAAATTTCGATGGTAGGTACTATTAAGAAATAATTTTGTTTTATTAATGTTCAAACTTTCTCTTTAGATCTTTCTCGAAACACCCCAAAAAACGCATGGTAAAAAATAGAATTGAGGCGACGTAAAAAAATTTCCTTTTTAAATAATTTTCATAAATACTGCGCTACAAACTATGAATTGTTGGAAAATAAATAAAATTTTTGCCTAAGAACTTAAAAATTATTTTAAAATATTTTTTTTTTATAACGGGAGGAGTTTTGAACATCTTATCCCTTTTTAAGAACATTTTTAGGTGCATATTTTGATAACTTTCAGAGCTTATTTAAGCGCTTGAAATAAATTTTTTCATGCATATTTTTGAGAGCCCTAATGATGAAATATTTCCTTCCAATTATAATTTATTTTACTTCTGTAAACGAAAATAATCATTAAATATGATTTGATAAAGCTATAATTCAATTTGATGCAGTTGTAATCAATTTGGCATGTATCAATTTAAATTAATTGTAAGAAAATATAAAAGAAAGGCGTTGATAACACTGTACAACACGAAAAAAAATAACAAGGTTCTGATGATGGTTTTTGGTAAGGGTTTTGCATAAAAGATCTTTTGTACAACCTCTTTGCCAATCAAATTGGTTCCAGACTAACTAAAAATCTTGCCGCTGCCGTGGGATTAATAATACCTAGGTTATTAGTATGTTATTAGTATGTAGGACATATTAATCACGAGTTTTATTCCTTCCACATTTTGGAAGGTGTTTGGTAGACCCAGTATTAATCTGCTTCTGTATCAAGTATCAGAACGAAAGCTGCTGGATAGATGAAAAAAGCTTGAGAAGAACAATACAACTCCTTGCGTCTTATATACTGTCTCAAAACCTGTATTTTTGACCGTTTGAGATAAGATATCTCAAAAGTCGTACAAACTATGGTAATTCTGATACCACATTCTGATTAAGCGTGCCAAAGTTCGTCGAAAATGACTTTTTTGATTGAATTGTTTATAAGTTTTTTGTTTCAAAACCGTTTTTTGACCTTTTTTCAAAAACTGTATAAGTCTAAATTGTTGGTTTTTTTTTCTAAGTTTAATTACTAACAAAATGAGCAATATCGGGTCAAAATCGGTGCTTGCTCAACTATTTTAGATATTAAAGGCTTTTTTTACCTGCACTAAATTAATTGTTTGTAAACCAGTGAATTGCAGTACTAAAAATGTCATGCTTTGACCTTAGCTAATTCGGGCTGGACTATAAATACAGAAGAAAATTCTCTTGACGATTCATACCAAAGTTATACCTATACCCAAATAAAGTGAAGAATCTATTTTGAAGGCTTCAATAACTCTCATCAAATAACATGAAGACAGCAGTTCTACTCCCCGTTGGCATCATTTTGCTTTGCTGCTTTAGCATTCACATTGCATCGCCGGTTCAACAAAGGAAGGATCCGTCACATGCAAACCTTTTTCTAATGGATAAGTGGAAATGCAAGGATTATGAATGTAACATACATTGTTACCAAAATGGATTTCGTTATGGCTATTGCAAATTGAATGTTTGTACTTGTAAATCAAAAAACAAATAATCCTTGTTTTTCATGTAATTTTTATATATAAATCGCAACTGAAAATTAGCATTCCATGTTGCAGCCGGACCAAATGGTTAATGAATTATTGTCATTATAATTTGTTTTTTTTTTTTTTTCTTTTACTAAAATAAATAATGGGTGCTATTATTGATTTCGTTCGATAAGGAAATTTTCGCGGAAAGAAATATCGTTCGATATGAAAAGTACTATTATTGATTCCGACGGTAGAGGAATATCGAACGAGATTATTGGAAACCCTGAAATAAGAACATTTTGACATGTGACAAAGGATAAAAAAAATTAGAAGTGTCAACAAAGGAAAATTATGAAACTTTGATAATTTTTTGTAAATATCATGTGAATAAAATAGCTCTTTGGTGCGATTTAGGAATTAATTATCTATACATTTTAGAGTTCGGTGAAGACGCGTGTTTCTCCAAAGTTGTTTTCTGTAAAAAAGTGTTGATAATTTTTTTTCCAAGTGATAACATTTCATCGTTTGATCACCGCAGCGAGGGTTGGATGTGAAAGTGACTTCTTCTATATGAGCTGTATATCTAATCAAAATAAAGATGAATCGTTTCCTTTATTTAATAAAATAAAATCAAATGTTTTATAAATTTTGAGTTTTATTTTCAAAATAAATTTTGTAATTTTTAAATAAACCGACTATTGTGTAGTAGTAAATTGTTTAAAAATGATATTTAATATTTAACTTAATTTTCTTATCAATAAAAAGAGCAAAATTATCAAAAAAGCATGCATTTTTAACTTTTTATTGTCGTTCCGTCACAAAAATTTCGCGGAAGGAAAATACTGAAATATATCTATCCGTCGGAATCATGAATACACAAAAATGAACGTCACTTCGAAGTCAGGGTTGTTAAATTTGTCAAATTATTTGCGGAAACAATAATACCAAATTTATCTGTTATGCGGAACAATGATGACAGATGTATCTTCTTTTTGGAATCAAGAATAGCAAAATTTGCTTCCGCGCGGAAAATGCTTTCCGACGGAATCAAGAATAGCACACAATATCTGCATAGCATCTGCATTTTGAATAAATATTCATACACTACACATAGACCATGTTTAACCCAATCCCCGCCAGTGATGCCATACGGCACAGTTAAAACGCATTACCCGAATGTTCACCAAAATCATTTTGTATGTTTTTCGCGCAGGCTTGTTGTTTTTTTATGTGCGTAGAAATGTTTGATCTATCATTTGATGCATTCCACGCGTAAATATTCCATCAACTTTTCAAGCGCGAGCGGAGAGAAAGTGACCATTGAAAAATTATTCGAAAAAAATCGATTATGGCATCGAGACGTCGGCGAGTTGCAATAAATTATTTATTTGTATTTCGATTTTGAATAAAGTAATTATGCCAAATTGAAGAGTACTACAGTAGTTTCTAAAGTGCATTTACATTTATCCATAAGTTGTTCCTTGCTAAGTGATAGGCCTGAATTTATTTTAAGTGTGTCATATGGCATCACTGGCGGCAACCGCTTATGTAAAGTTTAGAGGTATATTAATTTCCATTTATTTCAATAATTCAATTCATAAATAATTCATATGGGGAAAATATCTACCTGGGGGGGTTTGAACACCAAAAAAACCCACCCCGTGTGAATGGGCCTGGGTGTTATATGATTTTTCGAGCCTTTTTTTTGTGAAGATGTGCTGTAAATGTTTGTGGATGCATCTAACTGTTGGGATTATGCTTATCTTTGGTTACAATGCTTGTAGTTAATCGTGAAGATTATTGGATCATTTAAGCCACGATATTTGCTGGCATGTCTCGAAATAGTTTCAATCAAATAAGCCGTTTTATTCACTTTACACTGAAAAAACACATTGATCCCTTTCACCCTGAGGATCATTTGATGAGTCCATGACACCGTATTTCAGACTGCTCTCATGCAAACAGTTTATTCGATCCAAACTTCTTCGATTTAGATTCATTGCATGGTGTCTGAACACTCTTGGGGGGTATTTGGTATTTACCGAAGAAAGTATTGTTTTGTTCACTTTGTGGCAGCTCTATTACAAATGATCAACGCCCTTCCTGACGACGTTTGTGCCCTCCTATTCCACTTTTACTTCGATAATTTATAAACTGGAATCCCAGTTTTAAATTATTAGCAAAGCCTAGGCTACAATGTAACGGGAACCATAAGAGAAAATGGCATTGCACGCAACTGCCCACTTCCTGGAAAGACATCATAAAAAAAACCAAGAGGGCATATCAAATTTGCAGAACGCAAGGAATTTGACATCGCCATTGTAAAGTGGAATGATAATAATTGCGTTTTAGTTGCTTCTACTTCACATGGAAGAGATCTAAAATCGATACCTACGCTCTTTTGTAGAACAGAATGCAAGCGTATACTGGTCGAAAGTCTAAAGGCAGTCAAACCATATAATAAATGTATGGAAGGAACTAATCGAATGGATCAAA
This sequence comes from Calliopum simillimum, assembly GCA_951812925.1. Lineage (NCBI taxonomy): Eukaryota > Metazoa > Arthropoda > Insecta > Diptera > Lauxaniidae > Calliopum > Calliopum simillimum. Next base: position 41,927,240 of record OX638372.1, on the reverse strand, counting down.
ATTCACGTTTTGATGGAATCGCTCATTACGTTGATGAATGTGATCGACTTAAATGCAAATACGAGGGCTGCTGGATATATTTCTGGCCTAATAATGAAAATGCGAATATTTATCATTAAAAATGGTTTTATTGTGTTTCAAAGTATTCTCCAGCATGATTTATACACTTTTGCATGCGCTCAAACCAATTTTCGAAGCATTTTTCCCACTCCGATTGAGACACCTCCAAAACATGGTTTTTGAACTCTTCAGCAGCATCTTCTAGCGACGAAATTCGTTGACCACGCATTTTTTTCTTTATGTGCGGGAATAAAAAGAAGTCATTGGGTGCCTAATCAGGGCTGTACGGCGGATGACCCATCAATTCGACGTTTTGACCGGTCAAAAAGGCGCTGGTTTGAGCCGATGTGTGAGAGCTCGCATTGTCATTGTGAACAATGATTCGTCTTCTCTTGTTCGTTTTTCGAATTTCTCCGAAGATTTCAGGCAAACAAATTGTGGTGTACCACTCAGAATTGACCGTCCTACGTTTCAAGCGGAACAGTCGCCACATGACCAGTTTTGCCGAAGAAACAGGCGATCATTTGCTTCGTAGTGCTTCTTCCACGAACAACTTTCGTTGGATTTGGCTCGTCTTCAAAGACACAAATGTCGATTGCTGTTTTGTTTTGGGCTCATACGCATAGATCCATGATTCGTCATGGATCGTATTTTTTCAACATTTCTTTGCACAAATCGACACGAGCCTTTTTTTGAGCGATTGTCAAATTGTGCGGGATCCAACGAGAACAAACCTTTTTTACGGCCAGGTGTTCATGCAATATCGAATGTATTGAAGTGGAACTAATGCCCAAAGATGCCTCTATCTCACGGTGTGTCACATGATGATCTTGTATTATCAGTTCACGCTCGGCATCAATGTTCTCTGGCACAACGACCGTTTTTCGACGACCTTCACGGAATTCATCTTTGAGCGAGCGTCGGCCACGACTGAATTCATTAGAACAGTTTTTCACAGTGTTATAGAATGGTGCTTCATCGCCATACAAAGATTTAAGTTCATTGATGCACTCTTGTCGTAATAATCCACGTCGAAACTTGTGAAAAATGATCACACGAAAATGTTTACGAGTTAATTCCATTTTTTTGCCAAATTGATTTTTTCAAGTCACTGTAAACAACACCAATGATAGTCGTACGTCAAAACGTTCTGAGTACGCTTATGCTAAAAAATGTCAAACTTTCCAATGGCAATGTCAGATTGCACCTAGCAACACTTAGTGTTGCCTAGGCCAGAAATATATCTAGCAGCCTACGTATAGACCGTGTAAAAACCAAATCTGAAATAGGTGCATAAGATGCGATGTAGATTTATGCGTTGGATGTTTCATCAAATATCACACTACCGCGGATTAGTCTGCTAACTTACCATTTTTATTCAAAAAATATGTATGCATACGTGTAAAAAATAAAGTTTAAAATAAAACTCAAAGTAAATTTTTTGCTAAGATGTTCCCGCCAGTGATGCCATATGGCATCAGGGCACCATGGACAAATGGGGCGTGGTCGCTAAAAAAGCTTACCCGATTTGAACTCAGGAACCTTCTTTTACCCCCCAAACAAAAATTCAACATCAAATTCAAAAAAATAAGTGCTGGCGGGGAATGGGTTAAACTAACACATGTATAAATTCTTGATCAGCGTTGCTTCCTAAGTCGTTCCGTCTGTCATGATTATGACACATCAAAGCCAGACAATTAGATAAACTTCTATTTAGCTTGGGTATTAGACCTATCGTTAAAATTAGAAGTGGAAAAAACATTGCTCCCAGGGATTAAAAAGTTTCCTATTACTGTAAGTATCAAACATAAAAATTTTGGTTCCGATCGGAAAATATTTGATAGTGCCGCAAGGCCGTTAAAGGTGGGAAAAACGCTATTTATGTGGAAACTTTTTGCTATAAGAGAATGAGATTTGGTATGTAAGATGAACAATGCTTAAGTAAATTGCAACCAATAAGCAAATGGGCGATGACATGCCCCCTCGACCCGAAATTATTGTAGCTCTGGAAATATTAGTATCAGGAGAATGAGATTCGGTACATATGTAATCCTTCTAAAAAAATCGAATTCGTCATATCTCTAAAACTATTTGACACATATGAATAAGATTTGATTTCAGGTAAAGTAAAGCGAACAGGATATGGCACTGTAAAAATGTTTAACCCATTTAAGTTAGTTGATAAAGAAGCAATAATTTTTTCTGATCTTATTTTGGTCTAATTGGTATAGGCATATTTCACCGTGCCCGCAGGCCGCTTTCAAATTTGATCTTTCTATGTAATGCTGTTGTCAGAATGCATATATCTCTTATAGTTTCTGAGATAAACATATTGGTTTTTTTTCGAGAGGCGTGGCACCGCCAACAATTTTTACATGCAAACCTTTTTCTAATTGATACTAGCACATTTAAAAAATTTCACCGAAACCGGTTGACCCCCAGACCTTCTATATACTTATGTTTAAAGTTTGCTCTATAATAGCAAATTTCGTTGGAACTTTTAAGAAACAATTTTGTTTTATGAACAATCAAACTTTAAATTTATTTACTTTTGTAAACGAAAATAATCATTATATATGATTTGATAAAACTATAATTCATTTTGATGCAGTTGTAATCAATTTTGCATGTATCAATTTAAACTATTTTTTAGAAAATATATAAAAAAGGCGTTGATAACACTGTACAACACGAAAAGAAATATAAAGGTTCTGATGATGTTTGTTGGTAAGGACTTTGCATAAAAGATCTGTTGTACAGCCTCTTTCTCTATCAAGATAGTTCCAGACTATCTTAAAATCTTGCCGCTGCCGTGGGATTAATAACACCTATCGGCACCTAGGTACTTCATTCTGCGTTTTACCGTAGCTGGACGAATACATAACACACGCTCCGCTTTTTCAAGGGTCTACAGGGATCGTCGTCGTAGGTCACTTATTAAGTTTACAGTGACCTGTAATTTTTGCACTATATATTTTTATATCTTTTTTGCTGAGATTTAAATCACATTCTTTTTTAACACGCTTTGGATTGATTAAACCTTGTGCATGTCGCGCATTCCTCTAGTGCTCTCCAATGGTGGATAAGGCTATTTTCTTCCCATTTCCGAATTAAGTTTTTTTTAAAGTTGTTGTTCACTCCTCAGAAGTGATCTGGCCCTATATAAGTATTAAGTGCGCCACTCTTGACAATCTACCGTTTTATTGCCTCAATGTTCTTCGTGCCCTAGTATTCAGATTAGAGTAACATAATTCGTCCTTGATAAGACTTAAAGAGTTCAAAACACTCTCAGACCAATTTTGAGAGTATTGAAAAAGCCAGTAATTATTTTAGAGTCGCTTGACTGTCCGAATAAATGTATATGTCGGTGCCAGAAATGCCCCTCCGTAGACATTTTGTGGTGCACCAATCTAAGGAAAAGACCTCCGCCTGAAAATGAATGCAGTTTTTCCCATTGCAACTGCTTGTTGGAATCTTGATACCACTACTCCAGCCCCTGTGCTGCCATCTTCCATTTTGGACCAATCAGTGAACCAAAACTGTGAGCCCAGTTTTACAATTATGTCCTTTCTCCTCTATTCACCACTCTCATAAATGGCAACGTTTAAATTATTTTAAAAAAGTGTTCTACAAAAAATTTCACTTGGGGTCAAAAAGGCAAGAAATGATTCTTATCAATGAGAATACGTACCTGGAGACCGATCCCTACTCGGTCAACAATCTGATCTTATTATTTTAGTCGATGTTTTTATTCATAGCTATTTTTTGTTATGAAGCTCGTGCCTTTTCACCTCCAATGCTTTCAAAATGATAAATTAACCGATAAGAAAAATAATAAGAAAAAACTCGGAAAATATCGAATGGTACAGAAAAATTTCAAGAACTCCAAATTTTTTAAGAGAAATAGAATGACCTAAAATAAATAAATGGGATACGCCACGCACCCAAAATATTTCGTCTCTTGTATGGGGGCTGAAATATCGTATCATCATCAAAATTTTTAAGTTTTTTAGTTTTCGGAACAGATGATGATTTACATTATTAGCTACCAACAATGAAAATACATTGATGGTCGGAGCTTACTGTTCAGTGTTTTGGTAAAAAGTGGGCGTGACAATTATTGAACAAAGCCCACTTTTCGTTATGCTTTAGATACTCGTGATCCAGATCCGCATACCAAATTTTATCAAAATATGTTGTACCATTTGCGAGAAATAGCATTTAATTTGTTTTACTTGTATGGGAGGTTCCACGCCCACCTGCGATATTTTGCCCACCTTCAGCTCGTAGGTGCCTCATAAAAAGAAGGTTCCCTACAGTAAAATTCAGAAAGATTGCTTTAGTAGTTTTCTCTTTATATCGTATTAAATTTTTGTGGCCGGTGCCACACCCTCCAACGAGTTTTCCTAATATAACGGCATATCACATATTAATACTTGTTTTCAGAGGAAAAGTATTTAAAATTTTCATTAAAATTGTTGAAGTCGTTTTCCAGTAATATTGAATTAAAATTTTCAATGGTTAAAAAAGGGGCGTGGCACTTCTTCGATACCACCCACTTTTCAGTTATTACAAAACATTGATAAGTAGTACCAACATACCATATTTCATTAAAATATCTTGAAACGTTTGCGAGAAATAGCATTTAACATATTTTGCTTGTATGGGAGGTTCCACGCGCATTGGCGACATTTCGCCCACTTTCAAATTAAAGATGCCCTATTGCAATTAGGCTCCTCACAGTTAATTTCAGAATGTTTGCTTTATTAGTTTTCTTTTTATACCTTTTTATATTTTGTGGGCGGTGGCACGCCCTTCAACGAGTTTTCCCAATATAACAGCGTATTACATATGAATCCTCGTTTTTAGAGGTAATATCTCCTAAATTTTCATAAAAATTGTTGGAGTCGTTTTCGATTAATATTGAATCAAAATTTTTAAGGGCTTAAAAATGGGCGTGGCACTTCTTCGATCCCGCCCACTTTTTGTTTGTTACAAGGCAATATTAAGCCGTACCCGCTGACCAAATTTCATCGAAATACCTTGTATGGTTTGTGAGTTATGACTAAATCAAATTTAAAATTTAGTGCAGTGCCACGCCCACTGGTGAGCATTTACAAAGTTCAAACCTAGCTCGTTTTTCATTGTTTGCTAATATCTAACACAATTTTAAGTTTCATTGAAATCGCTGTAGCCGTTTTGGAGAAAATATATTAGCACAGAAATAAGTACAAACAAAAAAACAAAAAAACATACAATTTTAGCTCCTATAAGAAGAGAAGATGTTTAAAAATTGTAATAAAAATATTAATAGCATTGTTATTAGTATGAAGGACATATGTACCATGAGTTTTATAAAAGGGTGCTACGCTCCCTTTCTAGTCCCCTCCTCATTTTGGTGGGTGTTTGGTAGACCCAATATTAATCTGCTTATGTATTAAGTTTCAGAACGATAGCTGATCGATGAAAAAAGCTTGAAGAGAGCAAAACAATTCCGTGCGTCTTATATACAGCCTCAAAAATTGTTTTTTTGGACATTTGAAATAAGATATTGACCTTTTCTTTTCAAAAACTGCATAAATCGAAATTGCGATTTTTTTCCTAAGTTCAATTACTAACAAAATGAGTAATATCGGGTCAAAATGGTTGCTCAACTAAATTAGATATTAAAGGCTTTTTTCACCTAACTTGCCTGCACTCAATTAATTGTTTGCAAGCCAGTGAACTGCAGTACTGAAAATGCCGTGCTTTGACCTTAGCTAATTCGAACTGGACTATAAATAAAGAAGAAAACTCTCTTGAGGATTCATATCAAAGTAATACCTATACCTATATAAAGTGAAGAATCTGTTTTGAAGAAATCAATAACTCTCATCAAATAACATGAAGACAGCAGTTCTTCTCTCCATTGGCATTTTGCTTTGCTGCTTTAGTATTCACATTGCATCCCCGGTTCAACAAAGGAAGAATCCGTTACGTGTTTATCCAGTAGGGTGCAAAGATTCGGAATGTAACTTATATTGTTTCGAAATGGGATATCTTTTTGGCTATTGCGGATTGGGTGGTTGCACTTGTTCCTTTTTTATCAAGTAATTCTGATATAAATCCCAACTGATATTTAGCATTCCATGTTGCAGCCTGACCAAATGGTTGATGAATTATTATTATTATAATTTTTTCTTTTTGTTTTTCTTTTACTTAAATAAATAATATCTGCATAGTATCTGCATTTTGAATAAATATTCGTACACAAAAACATAGACCATGTTTAAACTAACACATATATAAATTATTGATCTGCGTTGTTTCCTAAGTCGTTCCGTCTGTCATGATTATGACACATCAAAGCTAGACAATTTGATAAAATTCTATTTAGCATGGATATAAGACCTATCGTTAAAATTAAAAATGGAAAAAACGTTGCTCCCAGATGTAAAAAAAGTTTCCTATTACTGTAAGTAACAAGCATAAAAATGTTGGTCCCGATCGGAAAATATTTGACCGTGCCGCAAGGCCGCTGAAGGTCAGAAAAACGATATTTATATGGAAAAATGGGGCTTTAATCGATAGAGTCAGTCCTATATATGAAACTTTTTGACATAAGTGAATGAGATTTGGTATGTATATCAACAATGCTTGAGTTAATTGATTTTTTTCTGTTTTTATTTTAGTATCCTAAGAACAGACGTCAAACAAACAAAATTTGGTCCGGATGAGAACATATTTGACCGTGCCCGCAGGCCTTTTTCAAACTTGATCTTTCTAATGCTGTTGTCAGAATGCATCAATCTCTTATAGTTTCTGAGGTTCACATATTGATTTTTCTCGAAAGGCGTGGCACCGCCAACATTTTTTATATGCAAACCTTTTTCTAATTGACGCAAACACATTTCACCGAAATCGGTCGACCTGCTATACGTGTTAAAGTTTGCTGCATAAGTTTAAATTTCGATGGTACTATTTATTAACAATTTTGTTCTTTTAATGTTAAAATTTTCTTTTTTGATCTCTTTCGAAATACACCAACATGCGTATTGGATAGAATTGTTGCTACGAATTCGTAAAAAAATTTCCTTTTTAAATTATTTTGATAAATTGTCAGAAATTAAATAAAATTTTAGCTTAAGAACTTAAAAATTATTTTAAAATATTTGTTTTTTTTTATATACTAGGGTTCGCCTTGTGGCCGAAATTCGACCATTTCGATTTGACCATAAAATAAAGAAAAAAGTTTTTATACCCTTCCCTGGTCGATAAAACACAAAAATCTTTTAATATTCTTCCTTAGGGTTCGGGTTATATGCACCGGTTTCAATATCGTGCTTTCCATTTTGAGGCGTGTTACTCCTACTAAAAGCAAGCAGTTTTTGATATCTTTTTATATCTATACCAAATTTCATAAGAATCGTATGCAGTAGTTTCGCCGTGAGAGCGTTTTTTCCATTTACGGGCGTGGCACCGCTCACTGAAAACATAATGGTCATGTTATCGTTCCTTAGTGCCAATCCAATCTCTATACCAAATTTCGTTAAAATCGATGCAGCGGTGAGCCTTGAGATCGGTTTTTCTATTTATGTGCGCCCACTGAAAAACATAATGGTCATAATATCGTTCTTTAGTGCTAACCCTATCTCCATACCAAATTTCGTAAATTTCGATACATCGGTTTAGCCATGAGAGCGTTTTTTCCATTTAGGGGCGTGGCACCGCCCACTTTAAAAAAAAAATATTATCCTATGCACTGCTCCTCCTCACAGCCATTCCAACAAAGAAAAAATCAAGCAAATCGGTTGAGATTTAGGCATAGAAACAGGGACTGAACCGATTTCGTTTGCCCATGTATATATAGATATGTATATTAGAGCGCCCACAAGATGTATGAAATGTGCGAAGTTATGAATTTGTTTGCTCCCCGTCCATTTCCTGAAATTAGAGGACAAAAAAATAAGATCTCAATAAAAAATTTGTAATCGGTAGTGGAAAAACCCAGCCGGTTTTCGATCATAAGTCGAAAAATTGACTAAAAATAGACAAGTCGCTTTTACTGCCCGTTACTTCAAAACTATTCATTTTTTCGCAATGTTTTCAAGCCAACTATTGTAGAAAATGACTTGGTCAACACTATCTTTTTTGGAAGTTTTGGTCCAAAAACTAAATTTGCGGCTGTGTCGGTGCGATAATTAAAATTCTTAAAGAAAATTTTCATGACTTTTTTCTATAAATTGGATTTCTGTAATTTTTAAAGGAAGGAATATTTGTTCTGGAATTCTTATATGGCAGGGGATTAAATATTGAGTAATTTAACAACAAAAAATTATTTGAAAATATTAAGTTTTAAGGTATGGAGCCGGTCTCAAAGTATGGAAATAAATGATTTTTTTTAAATTTTTTTCTTTTAATCGCTACTTTATTGGATGCAAGCAAATGCGTTGGTGGTTGTTATTAATTGCATCATTTAAAACTACTTTTTGCCATCGAAATGAGCTATAAAGTGGGTTTGTGTGACTTTTTTTTCAAAAAGTTATGACTATTTTAAAATGACATCATGAAAGTTAAAAATCATGTGTGGATTCTCTATAGCAATTGCCATATTGCTATATCTTTTATAATGTTATTTCAAAATGATCATAACTTTCAAAAGAAAAATCATACAAGACCATTCTGTAATTCATTTTGAGGAAGAAGAACAGTGCTAAATGACGATTTAATAAAAAAGATCAAAACGATTTTGTGCTTGTTCTACACAACCTCAAAAATCGTGTTTTTTGAGCATTAGGGGTGAGATATCTCACAAACCCTAAGTGATACAGCAATTTCGTGTCCAATTTCAAATTCAGCATTACTAAATACATCTAAAATTACTGTTTTGGTTTTGGTTTGTAGTCGCTTTTTTTTTAAAAATTCCGTTTTTCGACTTCATTTTAAAAACCATGCCATGAACCGATTTTGAAAACTTTTTTTCTTATTCAGTAAATGCTTGCGTGCGATTTCACATCTTTGTGCAGTTCACGACAGCAAGATTGAAATTTTTTCCTGGGCTGCGTGCACGATATTCGAAATTTTCGATTATCTTTGCTGGAATAGCCCAAAAACTCACTAAAACGAAAATAAATGCTATTTTCGTGTTCAGCAATCCCAAATTAGTTTAGAAAATATGACTACCAAATGGTTCCTTACCGAATTAAAAATTTAGAAGAAAAAATAAAAAAATTAATTATTTTTCTTAACTTTGAAACGGGCTCCATTTCTTAAAAACTAATATTTTTTTTTAAAATTTTTCCTTTACATTAATTTACATTTAATTTCCTAAAACATAAAGATTCCAGAACAAATATTCCACCCTTCGAAAATTACAAAAAACCCATTTATAGAAAAAAAGTCATGAAAATTTTCTCAAAAAATTTAAATTTTTGTACCGAAACAGCAACAAATTTAATTTTTGTACCAAAACTTTCTAAGAAAAAAATGTTGACTTAGTCATGCTCTACTAAAATTGTCTTGAAAATATTCTGAAAAAATGAATTGTTTTGAAGAAACGGCCACTCAAAGCGACTTGCCTTTTTTTAGTCAATTTTTCGACCTTTGACCGAAAACCGGCTGGGTTTTTTCCACCACCTACCGATTCCAAATTTTTTTTTGAGATCTTATTTTTTTTTCCCCTAATTTCAGAAAATGGACGGGGAGCAATAAAAATCAGAATCTTGCGCATATGGGCGCTCTTATATATATAGTACCTGGAGACCGATCCCTGCTCGGTCAACAATCTAATCTTATTATTTTAGTCGATGTTTTTATTGATAGCTATTTTTTGTTATGAAACTTGTATCTTTTCACTTCTAACGGTCATGCTTTCAAAATGATAAATAAACCGATGAGAATAATAATAACAAAAAACTCGGAAAGCATCGAATGGTATAGAAAAATATCAAAAAATCAAATTTTTTTTTGGCGAAATAGAATGCCCTAAAATAAATAAATGGGATATGCCACGCACCCAAAATATTTTGTCTTTTGTACGGCGGCTGAAATATCTTATCTTCAAAGGATCATAACTCGGAAAATAAGAATCCTATTGGAAAAATCTGAAAGAATATTTGGATAAGGAAGAGTGTAGCTGTTCGATGCTTTTAATAAAAAAGAATTTCACCCTTTCTTGTAGCTACGCTGTAAGACTGAACACAGCGTTTTCTTCAACTTCAAGCAAGGATATTTCAAAATCCTGCAGGTATAATGATAGTTCTGCTGATGAAGACGGATTTAGCGTCAAAAAGTACATAAGACTGCATATAAGAATTAAACAGTTCATTCCATTTTTTTTCTTGTGCCTGAGTTATTAACAAAAATTTTTATTTTTATAAAAAAGTGAGCGTGGCAATTATTAAACAAAGCCATCTTTTTGTTATGCTTTAGATACTCCTGATCCAGAATCGCATACCAAATTTCATCAAAATATGTTGCATCATTTGCGAGACACAGCATTTAATGTGTTTTGCATGTATGGGAGGTTCCACGCGCACTTTCGATATTTTGGCTACTTTCAGGTCGTAGATGCCTAATAGCAAGTAGACTCCCTACAGTTAAATTCAGAAAGATTGCTTTAGTACTTTTCTTTTTATAGCGCAATATATTTTTGTGGGCGGTGCCACGCCCTTGAACGAGTTTTCCCAACATAATGGCATATGACACATTAATTCTTGTTTGAAGGGGTTGTTTTCGAGTAATATTGAATCAAAATTTTCAAGGGTTAAAAAGTGGGCGTGGCACTTACTCGATCCCGCCCACTTTTCGTTTGTTACAAGATATTATTAAGCAGTACCTTCATACTAAATTTCATTAAAATACCTTGTAACATTTGCGAGAAATAGCATTTAACGTATTTTGCTTGTATGGGAGGTTCCACGCGCAACGGCGATATTTTGCCCGCTTTCAGATCAGAGATGCCTTATAGCAAGTATGATCCCCACGGTTAATTTTAGAATGATAACTTTATTAGTTTTCTTTTCATACCGTATAATATTTTTGTGGGCGGTGCCACGCCCTTCAACGAGTTTTCCCAATGTAACGGCATATCACATATTAATAACTGTTTACAGAGGTAAAATCTCCCAAATTTTCATTAAAATCGTTGGAGTCGTTTTCGAATAATATTGATTCAAAATTTTCAAGCGTTAAAAAGTGGGCGTGGCACTTATTTAATCCCGCCCACTTTTTGTCTGTCACAAGGTATTATCAGACAGTACCCGCCTACCAAATTTCATTCAAATACTTTGTATAGTTTGCGAGTTATGACCAAATCAAATTTAAAATTTAGGGCGGTGCCACGCCCCCTGGTGAGCATTTACAAAGTTCAAAACTAGCTCAATCTTCATTGTATGCTAATATCTAACACTGTTCCAAGTTTTATTAAAATCGCTGTACCCGTTTTCGAGAAAAAGTTTTGCCCGTTCCGAACAAACATACATAAGTACATAAGTACATACAATTTTATCTCGTATAAGAAGAGAAGATATATATTTTGTTTATTGTGCCAATTTTCAGATCTAATTAAGTGCTTAAAATTATTTTTTTCGCGCATATTTTTGAAAACCCTAATGATGAAATATTTCGTTCCCATTATAATTTATCTGTCATGATTATGACACATCAAAGCTAGACGATTTGACAAAATTCTATTTCGCATGGATATAAGACCTATCGTTAAAATTAAAAATGGAAAAAACCTTGCTCCCAGGGTCTAAAAAGTTTCCTATTACTGTAAGTATCAAGCATAAAAATATTGGTTCCGATCGAAAAATATTTGACCGTGCCGCAAGCCGTTGAAGGTCAGAAAAACGGTATTTATATAGAAAAATTAGGCTTTAATCGATAGAATCAGTCCTATCTTTGAAACTTTTTGACGCAAGTGAATGAGATTTGGAATGTAAGATAAACAGTGCTTGAGTAAAGTGCATGCATTAAAAAAATGGGTGATGCCACGCCCCCTCGACCCGAAATTTTTATCTGTAGAAATATTGGACTCAGAAGTATGAGATTTGGTACATACTGTGAGCGTCAAAAGAAAGTAAACACAAATTTTTCATCTATGAATTGTCTTTTTACAAAGTTATTATTGAGTTACGATAAAAAGTAATATTACAGAGTTTACTACTATACCATTTAGAGATTTACTACTATAAAACATGATATCAAAACAAGTGGCAACATTGCTCAAATCTCTCGAAAGTGAAAATGTATCAGATTTTACTCGTCAAAAAAAAACAGTGGCAACACTTACTTAGCTTTTTTATATTTCGGGGAAGAACCAGAACTTTCTAATGAAAAATTTTTACTGACCAAATGCTTTGCTTCACTAAGAATAATTTTAAGTCGATTTGCTTTATTTAATAACACCTAGAAACGTATAAAATCATATTATCTCGCTATGGGAAAGCAAACAACGGCTGATACGCGGAAAATTATTTTAGATTTAAAAATAAAGGAAAATCCTTGCGTGAAATTGGTGAAATTGTTGGGAGGAACCACTGCACAATAAAAAAAATAATCGATCGATCTCCAGATGTAACTAAAAAACTTGTCGAGTCGATGCCTAGGAGACTAACTGAGGTGCTTAAGGTCAAAGGAAAACAAACCAAATATTAAAAACTTTAAAAAGTTTACTTTTTATATTGCAGATCTATTCCTTTTTTTAACTGTTTACTTTTTTTGACGCGTAAAATTTGGTCTTTTTCTAATTAAAGTGAATTTATTTTTTTTTTGTATTAGTTTTGGTTAATGTTTATATTACATTCAGTTATTATTAAATAATTTTTGAATTCCTTATAATTAGTTTTGACTTTGTGTAACCAACTTAATTTTAATAAAACTTTTAATATGAGTAATTTAGGTGTTTACTTTCTTTTGACGCTCACTGTATGTAATTGGCACTGGGAAAAAAAAATTTCAAAAAAAATGGGTGGGATCACGCCCTCTCCTTCTAAAAAAATCGAATTTGTCCTATCTCTAAAACTATTTGAGATATATGAATAAGATTTGTATGTATGTATTCTCCATAGGGCCAATATGAAATCTCTTCATTTGTCCCTATCCCTTGCGATGACTTTAATCTCGTGCCACGTTTTTCCCGATTCTTGTATTTCCTTTTCCAGCGACCTCTTCCAGTTGGTTTTGGGTCTACCACTTGCTCTACTACCTTGTGGATTCCACTCAAGAGCCTGGTGACAAACTTCGCTATGTGGTTTCCGGGGGGTGTGACCAATCCATCCCCATTTGCGCAGCTTGACCTCGTTTGCTATAGCCCTCAGATTGCATTTTTGATGTAGCTCGGCATTTGATATAGTGCGAGGCCACCAAACCTTTAGTATTCGCCTTAAGCATTTGTTGACGAATACTTGCAGCTTGTTCGTTAGTTGTTCAGTAACAAGCCACGTTTCGCACCCATATAACAAAACCGATTTCACATTCGAATCAAAAATGCACCCATATAACAAAAAAAATAAGATTTGATTTCAGGTATTACCGTTTCAGAGATATCCTTCAAAAACCAGTATTTTCGAAACCTTAACGATTTTTGAACAATATCTTTTAGACCATGAGCGGCTCCAAAAAAAGTTTAATACGGTGTATGTAGAATCTATTTATCTTCGTCAAAGAGTATTCGCAATTTTAAAAGTAAGATATTTTAATATGAACTTATTTATATGTAGCATTTACATATAAAAACTGTATACAACTTTTTAAATTGGGTTATCTTCTAAACTATAATTGCACGAAAATATTTTTTACACTTTTACATAGGTAATTTCCTGTGAGACAAAATTGTGGAGAAAAATTTTGCTGTAAAAGTTTGCGTTATCAAGATATTTGCTAAAAAGTGATTTTAGCGACCTTTTAGCCTGAATAATTTTTTATGCGCACAATGGACTTCAATGGACTTTTTACGCATGATTAACCATGCATAAATAAATATAATTCCGGTGAAAAAAATTCACTTGGAGTTTTTTCGCAAAATATTCTTATATTCCTGGGTTATTAAAAATCATTTTAAAATATCTGTTTTATAACGGGAGGAATTTTCAACATTTGATCCCTTATTAAGAGCATTTTTATGTGCATATTTTGAAAATTTTCAGAGCTAATTTAAGCTCTTAAAATTAAATTTTTCGCGTATATTTTTGGTAGCCCTTATGATGAAATATTCCGTTCCAATTTAATTAACAATGATTTGATAAAAATTTAATTCATTTTGATCTAATATAATTCAATTTGATGCAGTTGTAATCAATTTTGCATGTATCAATTTAAAGTATTTGTAAGAAAATATATAAAAAAGGCGTTGATAACACTGTACAACACGAAACCAAGGTTCTGATGATGATTTTTGGTAAGGATTTTGCATAAAAGATCTTCTGTGCAGCCTCTCTTCCTATTGCGACAGTTCCAGACTATCTAAAACTCTTGCTGCCGCCGTGGGATTTATAACATCTAGGTCATTAGGATCCAAAATATCGGCACCTACGTACTTCAGTCTGCGTCTCACCGCAGCTGGACGAGTACATAACACATGCTCCGCTGTTTCAAGAGTCTACAGGAATCGTCATCGTAGGTGATAATTAAGTTTACAGTGATCTGTAATTTTTTCACAGTTTGTTTTATATCTGTTTTGCTGTTATTTGAAGCATGTTCTTCTTTAACACGTTTTGGATTGATTAACATACAGCCTCAAAAATTGTGTTTTTGGACATGTGAGGTTAAATATCTCAAAAGTCATAAAGGATATGGTAATTCTGATACCAGATTCGGACTATGCGAGCTAAAGTACGTCAAAAATTGAATTGTTTATAAATTTTTTGTTCCAAAACCGTTTTTTGACTTTTTTTCAAAAACTGCATAAATCTTAAATTTGGATTTTTTCTAAGTTCAATTGCTGACAAAGTGAGCAATATCGGGTTAAAAACGGTGCTTGCTCAACCAAATTAGATATTAAAAGCTTTTTTTACCAAAATTGCCTGCACTAACTGAATTGTTTGTAAACTTGTGAATTGCTTTACTGGAAATGTCATGCTTTGACCTTAGCTAATTCGAACTGGACTATAAATAAAGAAAAAAATCCCCTGGAAGATTCATACCAAAGTTTTCCCTATACCTATATAAAGTGAAGAATCTTTTTTGAAGAAATCAATATTCTCATCAAATAACATGAAGACAGCAGTTCTACTCTCCGTTGGCATTTTGCTTTGCTGCTTTAGCATTCACACTGCATCCCCGGTTCAACAAAGGAAGGATCCGATACGTGCTTATGCTGCAGACTGGCTCTGTCTAGACGAGACCAATTTTCCATGTGTCTTATATTGTATCGATGATGGATACCTATGGGGCTATTGCCAACAAGATATTTGTATTTGTAGTGATCAGAAAGCTTAGAAAAACAAATAATCTTTGTTCATCATGTAATTTTTATATAAAGCGCAACTGACATTTAGCATTCCATGTTGCAGCCAGACCAAATGGTTGATGAATTATTATAATTATAATTTTTTTTTTTTTTACTCAAATAAATAATATCGGCATAGTATCTGCACTTTCAATAAATATTCGGACACTATGGGTAGACCATGTTTACACATGTATAAATTCTTGATCAGAGTTGCTTCCTAAGTCGTTTAGTATGTCACGATTATGACACATCAAAGCTAGACAATTTGATAAAATTCTATATAGCATTGATATGTCATCAAAGTTGACTTTTCGCACTGAAAATAGATGAATTTGTTTCTCGAACTTACATACTTTTTACTGCGCACATTGTAGGATGATGATCTTAACCGAGCTATCAAAACGATTCCTCTGCATTAACTAGTGAAGACGTTACGACGCAGAATGGCTCATTTTACGAAAAGATGTTGCAAAAATCAATATTGGTGTGAGTCTCTTATACAAATCTGATATTAGCATCGGATAGAAAATTGTTAGGAGCTAAAGAATTTTAAATTTTTAACCCATTCGACACAGTGGTTTGATTTCTCACAAAGTTGAGTAAATTTTGAAGTTAGCGATTTTTAGAAAAATTCTTCATATTTAGGTTGAAACTTTGTATTTTTAATTATTTTTTTGTCGATTACAGCGCCATATAGGCCAAATAAGAAAGAATGTTGATGACAAAATTATCGTATTTTTTTACGTTAAATTCGAATCCGTAAAAAAAAATTTAGGTTTCCATTTAAAATTTTGAATTTGCTCCGCTCCTCTTGCCTTCGGCTTCCAAAATAAGTATTTGACCATTCCAGGACTTTCCTAACACTATGTAAGTAATTTACGGAAAATCGAATTGCAACAAAACCTTATGCCTCACCCTACAATGCAATTTAAACGAAACATGGGGTCATAATAGATGAAAGAATTTTTTATCCACAATTGAGTACTTAATTGAAATATCGAAAATTGTTCAGATGTTCAGATTTTTGCAAAGAGAAAAAACAAAACTGTCCACTGTGCGGCGTCACAAGTGTTGTTGTTGCTTTCGTCTAAGCCAAACAGTGGTCTGTGAGAGAGCGGTAGCCTGTCATATTTCTGAAAATTTAAAATTAATAATGTTATTATACTAATTTTATGAACTTTAGTCAATGTTTTGCAAGAATCGAAAATTCCATGCATTTTCCAACTTAGAATATTCTTGCAAAACATTGACTAAAGTTCATAAAATTAGTATAATTTTCATATAGTCAACATAAACCATTTTAATTAATAATGTTATTGCATAAATTTAAGTAAAAAAAAGTAGGAAATTTATAACAGTTAATGTTTTCTGTTTCAAATGGTTTTTTGAGTTAGTGTGACTCACGGGACATGACACATTTACATACTTTCAGCAGAATTTTAGCCAAACTACTGATGTTTTATGAATTTTTTTTTCGTATTTTTTATCCGTTACGGATCCGTTACTGACCCGTTTGCGGTTGATCTTCCTCTAGAAAAGCGAATCCGTTTCAAATTTGAGTTTATGAGTTCAAAACGAATTCGCATTTAACAATCCCAATGTGCACAAAAACGGATGAGGATCCGTTTCGAACCCGTTACGAGTTCAAAAAGGTATAAAAAACTTAATCCGCGGTAACGGATCCATTTCGAACCCGTAACGTACATCAAAAACGAATTCAAAACGCTGTGTTTACATAAAAAAAAAAAAAAACGTTTTGAAGCGCTTATTAGCGATTAAAAAGAAAATTAATAAAAAGAAAAAAATTATCGATCCGCCTATGGTAGAATTCGAACCCGGGTAATTTCGCAGTGCAGGCCCGTTTCGAATCCGAAACGTATGTAAAAACGAATTCAAAACGGATTTGCTTTTAAAAATGTTAATGCTGTATATTTACAGAAAAAAAAACCGTTTTGACGCGCTTATTAGCAATTAAAAAAAAAATAACGAGAAAAAATGGACGAAAAATAAAGGGTAAAAATCCACCTTTGGTAGGATTCGAACCAGGGTAAATCCGTTTCGAATCCGTAAATACTTCAAATACGAACCCAAAACGGATTTGCTTTAATTAATTTTAATGATGATAAAAAAAATATTTTTGATTTGTTTTTTTTTTTTTTATCTTTTTATTTTATTGCGTATGATTTTTTGTTAACTTTTCAAACTATGTTTGAAGAAATGTTTTTGATTCCAAATTTGAGTAAATAATATTTTTTATCAAAAGAAGGGAAGAGAAAGAACACAGAATACATATAAAAAAATCAACAAAAATTTGTTTAATCAATACAAACTTTAAATCTCAACATCACATAAGTCTACATCAGATATGTCAACATCATATCGGTTAATAGCCTAGTTGGCTAACGTCTCGTGTATGGAAAAGTAATACCCCGGGAGCCTGGGTTCGACTCCCCGGGCGGGTTATTATTTTTTCTTTTTTGTTTTCTTAATTAAAAATAAGCTATGTAACGTATTCCGTACCGGATAAAAGTACGAAAATATGAACCCGTTACGGATCCGAAATGAGTCCGTTTGGCACACTGGGATGTTATTGCTGCTCATAAAAAAAAAAAAAATGTTGAAGCGCTTATTTTTAATTAACAAATAAAAAAACCATGCACCGTTAAGACAGTAGCAACAGATGAACCCGGGATCCCGTGGTATTAATTTTCAAACATTACGCATTAGACAATTAGGCTATTGACCTATATGATGTAGACTTATCTGATGTTGAGATGTAAAGTTTGTCTATTAAACAAATTCATGCTGTTTTTTTTTATAAGTATTCTGTGTTCTTTCTCTTGCCTTCTTTTGATAAAAAATATTACTCGTATAGAGTTTGAAAAGTTTACAAAAAATTATACGCATTAAAATAAAAAGATCAAAAAAAAAAAAAACAAATAAATAATGTTTTTTTATCATCATTAACATTAATTAAATCAGATCCGTTTTGAGTTCGCATTTGAAGTTCCTTACTGGTTCGAAACGGATTTTGTCAGGTTCGAATCCTACCACAGGTGGATTTTTTTTAATTGTTCATAAGCGCATCAAAACTCGTTTTTTTTTTTTGCAATACACGTATACAGCATAAACATTATTTTAAGCAAATCCGTTTTGAATTTGTTTTTGATGTACGTTACGTGTTCGATACGGATCCGCATCCGTTTTTGTGCATATTGGCATAAGAAGAGAAGATATTAAATTGCTAGTATTTTTTAGCATTTAAACTCTTCGAACTACATTTTGTAAATGTTAAGGGCACATTATGCTCCAACATTTTTCAAAAAACCACTGTCATATTTCATTTGAAAATACTAGAAAAGAAATAACTGCAAGTGGCGACATGGCATTACAGAAACAAAAGAAAAATATCACAAAATAAGTGCATGTAATTTTTCATAAAAATTGTGCATGGGAAAAATGTGTTGCAAGGAAAAAATTTTTTTTTTTATTTCTTGTCAAGCAACAAAGTAAATGGCACATAAATCATAAGCATTCGCCCACTAAGTGCAAGCTTTTTGTGTTTTATTTTACTCAAGCCAACATAAGTAGGTACATACTAACATACATTTTATGTATCGATACAAAATCTGCCTTTTAGTTACAAACATACTTTAGATAAGTTATTTATGTTCACCTTCTTTTTTGACCTATTCTTTTAGACAAAGGGCTGGCGACTGGCTCGTATGTAAATATTCACATTCCATGTTAGCTAAGAAACGGAGACATTTAATTTTTAAAATTTTTCTATTGCTTTTGTCAATGCCTATGCATAATCCTAAAAAAAAAATAAAATCTAGAAGTTTCCAATTACTGCCGACACCACACGGAGAAAAAAAAATAGTACGCGCTACTTTATTTCTCCTAAATTTTACCAGAATTTCAAGTCAGAATAGTGACAACTTTACACCGAAATAAATTTCACCTTACTGTTTGAGTCAATTCAGAATGTATGTGTGCTAGTAATTGTTTTTGAAAAAATTGGCATGATATTTACCTTACTGTAAGGTTCAAACAACAAACAAAAAAAAAAAACAATAAAAAAAAAATTAGCTGACCGGAGCCGTGGTACGAAACCTGGCCCTTCCGTATGATAGTGAAATACTTATCCTCTGCGCTGCTTGCGCATGTGATGTTGAAGCAAAAAAATTTGTATGCAAAGAAAATGTCTGTCCAAAAATAGAAATTTTTACTAAAATTATAAAAGTCAAAATGATTTTATATTTTTGTGATATTTACCTTACTCGAGTAAGGTGACAATTATGACACTCATTTTTGTGCGTGAAAAAATAAAGTTATTTTGATGGTCATACATGTTTTTTCTGAAAGTATAAATTACTTTACATAAAGCCAAATGTAGGAAATTTGTAGTAAATATTCCTTTATTATTAAACTACATTTTATTTGTAAATATGACGTTAGAGATCCATCAAATAGTTCTTACGTAAGGTAAATTATTCTTGAAATTTAGTGTTGATTACTTTAAAGGTCTTTAACTCTCTCAGTAAAGAAGTCAGGCGATCGCGCAGACAAGACAATAGAAGAATGTATGACGACCTTGCGAGCGAAGCCGAAAGCCCTGCAAATGCTCAAAATCTCAGGCAGCTTTACGATATCACCCGCAGATTATCTTGCAGAAAACTCCAACAGAGCCGCCCTATCAAAGACAAAAATGGAAATCTCTTAACATCCGCGGACGAACAACTAAAGCGATGAAAAGAGTATTTTTGTGATATACTAAATCCCATGTCTACCACATCCCCACAACCAGAATCACCATCTACAACTGCCGCAGTGACTCGCAGTAGTAGTCGAATACAAACACCACCGCCTACAATCGATGAAATAGTGAAAGCTATCCAAAGCATGAAAAACAACAAGGCCGCCGGTATAGATCAAATAACAGCTGAACTGCTAAAGGCATGCCCCATAACATCAGCTAAAATTCTCCATCCTCTGCTCACCAAAATCTGGAGCGAAGAGCGTTTGCCAGAAGATTGGCTACATGGCATGTTAGTCAAACTACCGAAAAAAGGTGACCCAAGCGAGTGCCAAAACTATAGAGGCATTACCTTGCTCTCAGTACCATCAAAAGTATTGACGAAAGTGCTTCTGAACAGGGTAAACGAAAAACTTTATTCGGCCATTCGAAAGCAGCAAGCAGGATTCCGGCGAAACCGATCATGCGTGGATCAAATCAAACACCCTCAGAATAATTGTCGAACAATCATGCGAGTGGCGTGCTGCACTTCAACTTGTCTTCGTAGATTATAGCACTGCCTTCGACAGTGTCTCCCGAGGAAACATCTGGGTTTCACTGCAACGAAGAGGTATTGCCGCAAAGGCCATAAACTTAGTACGTGCACAATATGAAGGCTTTAAATGCAGTGTGTTACACAACGAGTTGTTGTCACCGACATTCACCACTAATTCAGGCTTACGGCAGGGGTGTCTACTATCACCATCACTCTTCCTTATCGTTCCTGATGATAACCTAGATAAAGCTCTTAGTAAGGCCAAAAGGGGTATCCAATGGAACTTTACCGAACATTGGAAGATCTCGACTACGCTGATGACATCTGCCTCTTATCGTCAAAACATTCAGATATGCAAAGCAAAATTAAAGACCTTGTCTTAGAATCACGAAAGACCGGCCTAAAAATCAACGTATCCAAGACTAAAGGCATGAAGTTAAACGCAAACAGGGATGACATCACGTTTAGAGCTGGCAGTGATGACATTGGAAACGTCGATAGCATCATGTATTTAAGCAGCATTATCTCCATGAATGGTGCAGCAAAAGAGGATATCAACTCAGGAATAGCAAAAGCAAATGGCGCGTTTGCTCAACTGAACAAAATATGGTCTTCTTCCGTTATATCCTTCAAAACAAAAGTGCGCATTTTTGATTCGAATGTGAAATCGGTTTTGTTATATGGGTGCGAAACATGGCTTGTTACTGAACAACTAACGAACAAGCTGCAAGTACTAGTCAACAAATGCTTAAGGCGAATACTAAAGGTTTGGTGGCCTCGCACTATATCAAATGCCGAGCTACATCAAAAATGCAATCAGAGGGCTAGAGCAAACGAGGTCAAGCTGCGCAAGTGGGGATGGATTGGTTACACTCTCCGGAAACCACACAGCGAAGTTTGTCGCCAGGCTCTTGAGTGGAATCCACAAGGCTGTAGAGGACGTGGTAGACCCAAAACCAACTGGAAAAGGTCGCTGGAAAAGGAAATCCAAGAATCGGAAAAGTCATGGCAAGAGATCTAAGTCATCGCAAGGGATCGCAACAAATGGAGATGTTCATATTGGCCCTATGCTCCTCCTAGGAGTTAACCCTTTCAACCCGGAAAAAAACTGTGGGGTACACAATATTTGCGATAGGTTAATCTTAGAAACTAAATTTAAGTAAAATGTTTGACCGTCTCTAAATTCAAATTTTCACCGCCAGAGGCGCTTCCGGTCTATACTCCCAACAGATGTTTTTGATTTAAATTTTCGAGATGCAATGTCCTTGGAGTGGTTATAAGAAAAAACAGTGGTTACTAAAAATTGCATTAATTTTATCAATTCATTCAATTTAAGTGACGTTAATAACCGAGTTATATTATTCAAAAGTATTTATTCAAAAATTTTTGGGATATATTGTCCCAACCGGTTCGAAAGGGTTAAAGGAGAATACATACATACTTTAATTTTTCGACTAGCCGGGTGGAGTAAAAATTATGATGCGTATTTTTCTCCGTGCACATGTTTGTTGGGCTTCAGAACAGTAACAACATGAAAGTATTGCGAAAACCCAAATTGCAGCCCTTCACATTAACTATATTAAAATTTTGTAATTTTTAAATATCTCGAAATGACTCGAGCAGTGCTTTAGTTCCATTTTTGAAATTTTGCACAGAGTTAGTCAATTTATCAAAAAGCCAATACTTATTATTAAGATGGAATTTTTTTCCGATCTAAGAGGTCATTCCTATAGTTCGATTCGTAAGTAAATCTGTTCGAATTCGATTCGAATTCGAACAATTGTTACTCTAAAATTTGGTTTTCGTACAATATATAATTTTTGCTTTTTCGGTTTAGTTTTTTGACATTTGACAAACGGTATTGCTGCTTTTCAAAAATATTTACGAAAGACAATCCGAACAAACTATGGAGTATGTATTGGAATTGGTATTTCAATAGAAATGACTTTCGAATCGAACTACAGAGTGACGCCCCTGGTTTTTTCTTTTAATGTTTTAAGGTTCATAGTTTATTTTTCGATTTTCGTGGGATAAAACTTTTAGGTTATGGGGCGAACAGAATTTCTTGATTCAAGACAAAAATTTTGAAACACCGCACGACTGATCTTAGCAGTTTTGAGATCGCAATAAAAAAAAAACTATATCAAGCAGCGATTTTGTATAAAACGGCTATTAGCGACATCCGAATGACCTTTAATAATTTTGAAAAAATTCTCAGCTCTCTTTTGTGAGACCATCATCCAGACTTTTTGGTATAATCGTAGAATTTCCAAAAATCGGTTTTGTTTTTAATCAGCCTCAGGCGAAAAGTAAAATGATTCATTTCTTCTACGAAAACTAGGTTTCATTCTTGGGCGATTTCAGGATGTTTCAAACTAATTTTGATGAAAACTAGGTTGTTTCATTATATACTTAGGTATGGCGAAAAGTAGGTTTCTTCGAAGTTTTATGTCGAAAAATAGGATGTCTGAACATTTTGGACGAAAACTAGGTCGTTTAGATGCCTTGCACGAAAATAAGGTTAATTCTATATGTATTCATTCAGTGTGAAACATCCTAATTTTCGTTTGAAAGTTTGAAAGTTATCGTCCAGAAATATACACATCATACTTTTTGAAAAAAGACATGAAGCATCCTACTTTCTTCCAAAAATATAAAACATCCTAGTTTTCGTGGGAGAAAGAAATATCCTACTTTTCGTCAGGGACATCGATTTTAGCTGCGAAGAAAACGAACCGACACGTGTATTGAATTTCTCGTGTAAGTTTGATTTTGTTGAACCTTTCTATCAATAGCCCAAGTTGTGGTGTTGAGTGCTGTCTCCGGCCGAGAAATTGAATTCTCTATATTTTTTGGGGATTTCTCTCAAAATTTTTTCAGATAGTATAAAAAACCAATTAATGGTTTCTGGAAACCTTTCCACTAAACACGCACTGAAAGCATCAGAGCCTAAAATAAATAAAAAAGAGTGCCCGTATTTATTCGAAACTATATTCAAACGACTCGCATAACTTTTTTTTTTTTTTGGAAATACTTACATAGATCATTAGGTTCCTCTAACATACGAGGAAAATGTTGTGAACGACCAAAAACCAAGATAGTCTCCAGGAACCTATTCGCTAAAGGATTAAAAGGTTAAAGAAGGACTTTAGAAATTCAAACTATATTTATTTTTTGCATAATTGTGTAAAACAAGTAATCTTTTAAAATGCAACAAAGGAATAGAAAATTGAACGCAGAGTGTGTTGTTTTACACAAAACAATTTTTAGTTTGACGTGAAACACAATTTTCTAGTAAATTAGATAAAATTTATATATATCACACAGTGTTACCTAAGACAATTTATGTACTATAAATGTCCTTACAAAATTAGACAATTTAAGCTTCCTCATTTCGTATTACTCCTTTGTACCAGAAACTTTGCGCTTCTTTTGAAGCAAATTAACTTCTGTTTGTTCGCATCAAAAGCTTCGCTAACTAAGCACCTGAGCACACTTGAAAATGAGAAAGAATGAAATAAAAAGTAGCTCAAAGCAACACTAATTTCAAAAAATTGCAAAGAAAATTCTGAAGTGTGGAAAAACCAACTAAAAGTGCACAGAACTTTAACCTTTAACAAAATAAAATTAGAAAGCAGCATTTTGTGCAAACAAAATCAAAGATATAAAATATGTAGAGACTTGTTGTATTAAAAGTTTAATTTGTAAGATTTAAAGAAAATGGAAATTTTTGTCCAAGGGATTTAAAAAAAAAAATTTAAATCAGAAAGTAATATAGAACTTTTATAAACCGAAAATTTATCTGATGTTCCAATTCCTGGTGATATCCAGACAACTCCAGATAGCCCTAGCACAAGCTTTAATCGGGATTCATTTCGATTACTTGATGCTCAGAGACTCATATGGAAGAAACAATCTTGTATATTTTCCGAAGACAACATAAAATTTCAAGGCAGCAATGATTTTCCTTCAGAAGTAATGAGACTTTAAACTTCTGGTCAGTTTTGTGCATATTTCTTTGGCTCTGATTTGGTAACGCAAATTAAAAAGGAAACAACCACGTACTCTATCCAGAAGCAACCAAAACGCCCAGACTCGATTAATGAAGATGAGCTGCGAAAGTATATGGGAATATTCATGTCGGTTTACCAGTATCCCAACATAAGATCATACTGGATTAATAAGCAATAAAAGAGGCGATGACTGTTAATAGATTTGAAAAGATAAGATGCATCCTTCATTTTAATCGCAATGACCAACATAAGCCAGTGGATCATCCGCAACATGACAAGTTACATTAATTGCGTCAACTAATTGACCATCTAAATGAAAGATTTTCCAGTATTCCTATGAAACAGCGTCTCTCAATTGACGAACAAATGTTTGCTACAAAAAAAAAGCCACTTAATGAAGCAATACATGCCAATCAAACCTCACAAATGGCGATTCAAGCCCTATGTGGTGTGCTCATTTTCGGGCTATGCATATAAATTTAGCATTTATTCTGGAAAGGATACTTTGACAATTTCTACACGTCATTAGCTCTGATGTATTACATGACCAAAGAAGGAATTTTATGTTTAGGCACTGTACCTTTGGACTCAGTTGAGAGGTATGAATAGAAACAACCAAAAGAATACCATAAAAGAAAATAAATTTTATTAAATTTCATTTATTTCTTAGCTTGCTTCTGAAATAACCAGGCAATCTAAAAAATATTTTATTAGCTTCTGCCACCTGCCGGCAAATCTAGAGAATAAACAACAAAAAACATATAAAAAAAAATTTGATTAAATAAAAACCTTTCAAGTCTCTTACCATCAGCATAGAGTGAAGCAAAAGTCAAGTCAATGTTCGTTTGAAGAAACACTTACAGAAGCAGCCGCAGGCTTAATGTAATGAGAAATGATTACATTTTTTAACGAAATCTAATTTAAAAGCTCTTCACTTTTAAGCGTCTAAAGGACTAAAGGAAATTCCAATAAACGCGGTAATGTTATAAAAGAAATTGCCTTTAACGTTAAACATTTTCAAGGGACCACGTCAATCAGCACAACGAGCTGTTGTGAGTCCAGCGCGGCGTTAAGTTTTGCACTGTAATATAATTTTGGTTTTATCCACTTGATGTATTGTGCTTTTGGGTTATTTTTGACCAAAACTTGTGGTAAATCACTTGGAACTTTTTAAAAATTTTGTTTGTTTCAAAGAACGAGGAAAATTTTGTAATTATATCATTCTTTCATTTTCAGGAAAAATTCTTAAATCCCAAATTAGAATATCTTCAGCCATCTCAACCAAATGGTTTAATTTTAAGGAAGAATTATATGGACGAAAATTTTCATAAATACTTTGTTTGTCAAATCTTCAAATCGTCAAATCATTCTGAGCTGATTGAAAAAAAAATTTTTGAAAAATTTTTGCCAAATCTTCGGAACACAGAAATAATTAGTTAAAATTCTGAAAAAGTTATTTATAAATTATGCTTGGCGAAATGTGTGCAGTCGAACAAAATAAATCTCGAAGAACGTTCCAGTAGAAAATTAGGTAATCCACATCCATTATTTTCCGGCATCAAAAGTAATTTTCAATTTTGATGCTACACTTTCTCTATTTTTAATCTAAATTTTGATAGAAATTTGATTGTACATTTTGTTCTGTAGGCCTTTCTCCCCAAAGCATTTTATAAGAAACAAAAATGAGTTAGATTGAGATAAGACCTTCTAATGCGGCTTCTATTTCACCTGAAAAAAGCACTCCTAAGCGTTAAGTCTTCTCTTAAGTAGTTAAAATAAAAACAATGAAAAAAACACCTGTGCTGGTATTAGAACTCGGTCAACTTGACTTAGAGAAAGTTTACAAAATTTAAAAACGTCAGACTACAGAGCATTCAGATAATATCGTGCTTAATTTGTACTTTAAACCGTACTTTTTTTTATTCTGGTTCTCTTCTTCACTTTTGAAAAAAAAAAAATAAAAAAATATAATCATTTCAAACCGAATTTTATATTCGACTGCTTACTGTAGACAGTGCTCTTTAAGTTCTTCCTTAAGAAGGACTTGTTATGTTTCCCTTTGGGTCAAGATCTATGTGGCGGATGCTCATTGGCTTGTTTACACAGATGTAACCTGAAGCAAGTGAACAGGCGGTTTTATGGAGTTGGGTGGTTACGAAGGCGGATTATGGTATGACATGAAAGGAAATGTGTGCGGATATTTGTAATTATGGCTTCATTAAGTATATCGCTGCTCAACAATGAAATTACGCTAATGAAATTCATAGCTCATATGTATCTTAACATAAATTGTCTATTATTGTCAGTTTTTGGAATACAGGATTATTTGCCATAAAAAAGATTTCATAGCTTAATCCGATTAAATCAATTAAGCAACCTTTTATAAGAATATGCAAAGTTTGTAGAAATTTAGTTTTTGATTTTTATTTGAGAAAATAATTTTAATTTCTTTGAAATGTAAGATGTAGTCCCAATGATTGTCCATTGTCCAGTATGCTCTTTCTTTTACTGCAGTCTAGTGCATTGAGCTACTTGTTTTTTACTTACACACAGCAATTTGTATATTATAAATCCTGAAATATTTTCTTTTATTAAAAATATTTGTCATAAATTCTATTTTGCACAGAAAAGTTTGTTTATATTTCTTTAAGTTCTGCCAATATACATAAAAAAATACCATAAATGGCATGAGTAACCAAGAATGTTTTTATATTGTATAATATTTCATTGCGTAAGAAGGCGAGTTTAATATACCATATTGATGATTGCAATAAAATTGTTTATACCTATACAAACTACCCCTCTGCGTCAAGAAATTTCAGAGTATCGTATCGTATCGTATGTTAAGAAGATCTTTTTTATTGCCAAAATTGAGAGTTTTTCCATGAAAATAACATTTTCTTTTCAAATTTATTCTATTTTCAATACTTTTTCTTGATTTTATAATGATATTCTTACATTAAACAACGAAAGGCAATAATTTATTCGTATGTAACAGGTCATTCAATAAGTCCGTAGGATGACACATAGATGGCATTACTAGAATTATTTTTTCCATATGATTTTTATTTAGTACTAACCTTCAAACGATACGTGTATAAACGATACGTGTATAAATTTGATAGCAATCGGACTATTGATTCATGAGTTATAGTATTTAGTGTGAAGCAACTTTTGTTAGTAAAAAAAAAAAAAGTGAACTTCGAGTTTTGATAAAGCATTACTTTTTGATGAAAAAAATACAGTGGAAACCAAATAGTGGATTGATAAACATTATCCGAACTCTACTCCATCGATACAAATGGATTGCTAAATTTAAACATGGTCGTACCAGCACAAATGATGCAGAGCGCTGTGGACTCCCAAATTAGGCTGTTATTCCAGAAAATATAAAAAAATCTACAAATTGGTTATGATCGATTGCAATTTGAAGAAACTCGAGCTAGCTGACATTGTAAAGTATCAAATTGTAGTTTTTTTACCATTTTACACAAACATTTGGGTATGCAATAGCTCTTTGCAAAGTGGCTGCCGCGTGAGCTCACAGTCGACCAAAACAAAAACGAATTGATGCTTCAGAGGAGTGTTAAACCGCTGTTAAACCGCAATAAAATCAAATTCTATCGTCTATATGTGACAATCCATGAAACATGGCTTCACTTTTACACACCAGAATCCAAAAGACAGTCAGCTGAGGCCTATTTTGACGAAAAAGAGAAATCGTAATATAAAAGTGGTATCGAAAAGTTGGAAAATCTCTATACTCGTTGTATCGCCCTCGAAGGCAACTATGTTGAATAATAAAATCGAGTTTTGTCAAAATTTTTTTTTTTTTTTTACTTATCCTACGGACTTATTGAATGACCTGTTAAGTGCATTATTTTATCGGTTGGTCATATTAAAGTTAAAAATCTACAAAAATTAATAACTGTGCAAAATTAAACAATGAAATGTTTGTGGAAAACTTACTATTTCGTCAAGCAAGCGTGGTGGGAAACCACGGAAGTGTTTCATTTGTACTTTGGTGAATATGTAGTTCGTTATGGAGAATGCGCCCCGTCTATTATATGTCAGGATGCTTAGTACATGATCCAGAAGAATGTAATGTGCGCTTGAATTCAATAATGTATAAAACAGAATGACAAAATATCAATTGGAGTACGAGCAAACAAAATTTATTCAATGAGTAAATATTTGCAACCATCATTGGAAAGCATTGAAGAAGCATCTAGAGAATTGTTTCAACCACCAAATGCAACTCCACAATGCAACCTCATCTAAATTACGTAAAATAGTTTAGATATGATTGTACGACGTCTCAAGTTATCGCAGCGACAGTCGATTGCTTTAGCCAAGGAACTAAAACAACTGAAGAAGAAGCATCAGAAGTTGAATAAATTTGATAAAAAAAAATATTTCCATGTAAAACATAAAAATTTTTACAAAAACTGATTTTTTAGCATTTTGCTGTACTTTTTGTGAGCGTGAACACTCAACTCAATAGGTTGCAAAAGTGATAAATTTGACCGAACTGAATAGGTATCTGTTGAAAGGCAATGGTTGAAATGGAAAAAAGCCTGTTTTTTATTTAATTTTGTTTTTTTTAGTCAAATTTTCAAACATAAATTTCTCGAAAACAAGAGCCAAACCATACAAATTACTATGACCATTGAAATCAGCGTTCCCGAATTTTGATAACTACATGGGTCGCATCAATGTTAGAATTTCCAACTAGCTCAGTGTAATTTAAACTATTGATAAATAATGGGGTTTCCAACGAGAACAAACGTTTTTTACAACTAAGTGTTCATGCAAAATCGAATGTGTTGGAGTGGAACTAATGCCCAAAGGTGCTTCTAACTCACGGGATGTCACATGATGATCTTGCATTATCAGTTCACGCACGGCATCAAAGTTCTCCGGCACAACGGCCGTTTTTGGACGACCTTCAAGGAATTCGTCTTTGAGCGAGCGTCGGCCACGATTGAATTCATTAAACCAGTTTTTCACAGTGCTATAGGATGGAACTTCATCGTCATACAAAGATTTAAGTTCATTGATGCTCTCTTGTCGTGATAATCCACGTCGAAAGTTGTGAAAATTGATTTTTTCAAGTCACTGTAAACAACACAAATGATAGTCGTACGTCAAAACGTTCTGAGTACGTTTATGGTAAAATGTCAAACTTTATTATGGTGTTGCCAGAAATATATATAGCAGCCTACATATCACCGCATACTTCCATATGTGTATTTCTTGTTCTGGCACATCTGTTACCATGTTGTTGTTTACTTGCATCAAAAGAATTATTTTGGTGCTGTGGGAGCGCAATTCCAAAAAATTTTAAAATTTTGAGCCACTCTAAAATATATGCTATAATTACTATGTGTATATACGAGGAGTTGTTATAGGATAAGCATTATTGCGGAGTTTTTTTAGAAATTTATCAATAAAATATGTAATAAGCAATTCAAGCGATTAATAAAAGGTGGCTCATTATTTGCGCAAGATTTGAATTAAATAAAAAGCACTATTTTTAACAGATTTATTAAAGTTTTGCTTAAACATAGACGACTAAGAATAAGGTTTTACATGGAATTGCACATCAGACAGATGACATCCACTGATTGGTTGGCGCATACGCACTCTTTTGCAGAAGTTTTCATAAATACACCTGAATATTTTGGATGCCGCTTTAATCTTCTGATTTGATACATTTTTGTAAACTTTTAATATTTGGCTGTCAAATTTAATTTTTTTTTTTTTGTTAATATTAAATAAGAGTTTTAATCAAAGAGTAGGACCACTTTATTAATGCCTGCCGCTGCTTGAAAACAACAGTATAAGGAAAACTGTTACCAAATATGATGACGTGTTTACCACAAAGCACAAATGCATAAAGTTAATACCACAGCAAAATATCATGTGGTGAAAATAAGTATTGAGGGAAGTGCAGTGAATTATGTAGTGAACAGAGGAACAGCTGTTGCGAGAACCATCGAGAAAGTACAAACTAACGCTGACATATGGAAGATGTAAAAAAAACGGAGCGCAAGCTTAGGTTCCATTCCATCATTTTTCATTTTACAGCTCTGATAGTAGAATTGTTTTTTAGTACAAAAATTTGAAATTCTAAGCAGCTACAATGCAGCTACTGTAAACATATTTTTTGTGTTCACTGTCATTGTTTGGATTTTCCTTTGTTAAAACTGTCACTGTCAACAACTACGTGAACGACTTTATGCAGATTGAGTATCATGACTTCTCCTCCTGCACTTTTGTAGAAGTAAATGGTACAAAACAGATATAAAAAAACAAAGCTTCCAGGAGTAAAGGATGTTGTTTGCTTTTAAACTTTTAGGTGAATATTTAAAAGGAACTACAAATGTGCATTTACATATTTGAAGAAAAGTAGAAAAGTTCCGGAATATTTAGTATAGAAAAGTACAGGAAAATCACATATGTATTCTTTTTTTAACATATGATATCTCAGATTTATTCATAAAAGATTATTTTTATCCAATGTATTGCCAGTAAAATTAATTTTAAATTTCCAAAGAACTTTAAATGTTTTTATACCCTACACCCAGGGTATATTCACATTGTCCTTCCGTTTGTAACGCTTATAATCAGGCGCGGCAGATATAGAAAAGTATATATATTCTTGATCAGCATCACCTCCTGAGTCGATATAGCCATGTCCGTCTGTCTGGCTGGCTGGCTGGCTGGCTGTGTGTGGAAATACATTTTTTGTAAAAACTAAGCAAGATAACTCAATAAAAATTGGTGCACAGTCTCCGTCGTCAAAGCTAGCTCGGGGGATTGAAAGTGAGCGAAATCGGTCAACGGACACGATTATGCAACCAAAATACACATAAATACTTACTACGAGTTGTAAGCGCAAGCTCTGAGAAAAAATTGGGCGAATTCGGACAAGAGGGCGTGGCACCACTCATATAAGCAAAAGGTTCAAAACGCTGTACTGAAATCGTTTTTTGATATAATCAAACTAAATTTTACTCAGACACTAAGAATTATAAATACAAGCTTTGCGCAAAAACTGGATAAAATCGGACAATAGGGCGTAGCACCTCCCATATAAGCAAAAGGTTCAAAACGCTTTACTGAAAACACTTTTTGATATAATTCAACCAAATTTCACTCAAATATTAAGATCTATAAATTCAAACTCTGAGAAAAAACTGGGTGAATTCGGACGAGAGGGCAAAATTTTCAAAATACTGCTGTGTAGGGTTTTTAATGTTTGGCCAGGCCAAAGGTAACACCCTTACTAGTTTTACATTTTTATTGTTAATGACTTGCATTATTCATTTCATAAGCCCCTCGACTGATTTCATTAAAGCCGCATAATTATTAAGGGATTTTGGTTTATCTCATCATCATATTATGTGTTCGATGACAATGCCATAATATCTACGTTGATTAAATTTACAAAATTTGAAAAAATGCTTCATCAACAAAATGTAAGCGGCAGTCCGCGCAAAAACGCGCAACCTTTTTTTGATAGAAAGTAACTTAAATGTCTACACTTTATTAAAATAAAAACATTTTTGTTTAAGCTCACTTATTTTTAGACTCACAAGCAAAAAAAATCATTGCATCTTACAAAAAGTTTATTAGAAATGCACAAAACAGCACAACCAAATTTTTAAAACTCATTATAGACAGTCCATATTTAAAGAAAATTACAAAAAAGTGAAAATCATGCACACGCTTAAACACTTTAACTCCACTTGAATAATAAAAAACCTTAATTTTTTAACACATATTTAATATATATAAAAAAAAAAAAAATTTTTAAACATTAACTCAAAAGAACTTCTATGCATTAGGAAACAACAATTATCTGAAGTTTAAGGTTCCATTAAAACTTTTTCCACAAAAAAAACTTTTTTTTAATAAAAATGTACTTTAAAAAAGCCAAAAAATTACAATTTTTCACTGCGCGGAAACGAAAGCAAAAAAAGTTAATTCTTAACCGCGTATAACTTTTCAACTAGCAATGTTAGGTCAAAAATTTTTTGTTGTTTGTGACGCAGAATTTAATTATCCTTAAGCCGGTATCAAAAAAAGCCAATACTTCAAACAATTTTTTTTTTTTTTTTTTCAATTAAATGCGTAAAAGCGCATACAATATTAAATTAGGTTTTTTAAGGAAAAGATTGGGGCTTTCAAGTATCTGAGCCACATTTGACATATAAATGATATGTTACATAGTTATATAGCTTCAAAAAATGGCAAAAAACCTTTCTTGGTCTTTAGGTTACAATATCTCATAAGCTAAACACGATAAATCAATTCTGAGGTTGGATTCGCGTTTAGCATCGCAAAACACATCGATTGCGATTATTTTAATTTTTGTTTAATGTAGTTAAAAAAATTTTTTTTTTTTTTTTTTTTTATTTAAAACTTAGCAGTAAATAAATTACAGAAAGAATTATAAATAAGCAATAGCAACTAAGGCCTTCCGCTTCTAGTTAAGTTTTATGTTTCGTATAGCAACCTGAAATTTTTTATTAGTGTCAAAAAGTCTTTTATATTTTTTTCGGATGGTGTTTTTAATAAGTCGATTAAATTTATAATAATATTTTGGTCTGTTTGAAGATTTTGGTATATTCTGGAGATTTCGATGCAATTAGATAAGAAATGTGCCATTGTAAGTTCTTCTGTACAACAATATGGACAGATTGGATGTGGGTTCTTGTTTAGCAGGTATTGATGCGTAAAGCGTGTGTGGCCCAATCTAAAACGGGTGTATATTACAGCTTCCCTTCGTGTTATTGACGCAGGAATTTCGCAAGTAATGAAGTTCGGATTTATTGACTTGTAGTGATGATTAAGTGCAGTTGAAAATTGTTGTTGTACTATTTCCTTGTGATGATTGTTTACTGCCTGTCGTATATCTTTTTTATTGTGTGTATACTGTATGTATAGTGGTGAGTTCGAAGCTGTTTTGGCTGCCTTGTCCGCTATCTCATTGCCTGGTATACCTGTATGCCCTGGAATCCAACAAATTCTTATTTTTGTACTGTTGTTAAGTATGTCTCGAATTTGTGTTATAGTGTTGTCTGTATTATTTGTGTTAAGTATTGCTTTAACTGTTGACAGGGAGTCTGTGAATACAATAGACTTGCGTTTGGTTTTCTTTGCGTATTGTGCTGCATATAGTATTGCTTCTGCTTCTGCCGTGTATATACTGGTATAATTTGGAAGGAGAATAGTTCTGATTGTGTGTCCATCTTCGTTTACAACACTGTATGCTGTCGAAAAGTCATTTTTTGAACCGTCTGTAAAAAGAGCTTGCCAGTCGTCATGATTTCGTCGAATTTCATTATATAGTTGGCGATATAATTGCGGATTGGTTGTTTCCTTGTTGAGCGCCGACATATCTAAAATAATTGTTTCAGTTTTGAGCTGCCATGGAGGTACGTAAGATATCTTTTTCGTGATTGGTTTCGCTTCAATTTTACATAGTATACCAGCGTTAATTATTTTTTGAATCGTAGATTCTCTTTTTGTTGAACTTTTTCTTCTTAATCGGTTTTTTGTAAGTTCGTTTATAACCGAACCGTGCGAAAAAATTATTTTTGGGATTTGCCGGCTTGTCAATAAGGAAACTCTGTCGATTAGTGCTGCTAACCCAGCTTCGATCAGGAGGTTGGGTGTAGGAGTCGAACGGAATGCTCCAAGTGCTAGTCTTACTGCATTGTGATATATGGATGATATTTTTCTTATATTTGTTGCTGAAGTATAACCATATATTGGAAGGCCATAGTCTATTTTTGATAGAATTATAGTTTTTACAATATAAATTAATGAGTTTGTGTTACATTCAAGTTTGATATTGCATAGGCACTTTATAACATTCATACGATTAATTAAGTTTATACAAAGATTATTAACATGCTCATTCCAGAGATATGATTTGCTAAATATAATACCTAATATTTTTATACTATTTTTATTATTTATATGTAAGGTATCTAAAATTAAATCCAAAGGAACACAATTCTTTTTTTTACAAATATGTAGACAATTCGATTTTTCAACTGATATCTTCGTGCCGCTGTAAGAGCACCATAACTTAATTTTTGTATACAATGTTTCAAGTTGTAAAGTCATAACATCATTAGTTCTAAATTTTCCATATATATATAAATCATCGGCATACATAACATGCTTGATAAAATTGTGGTCATCTATTATTCTACTAAGTTTATCTGTTGCTATTAAGAATAAGGTTACTGATAGTGGAGATCCTTGTGGGATTCCGTTATGAAGAGGAAATAAGTTCGAGATCGAACCATTTACTTTTGTTCGGATCTTCCGATTGGACATAAAGTTTTTGACAAATATTATGATTTTTGGGCCAAAACCCCATTTTATTAACTGGTCAATGATTGGATGCATACCGATACGGTCGAAAGCCTTTTCTGAATCAAATGCTACAATTGAGAGGTGATTTTTTGACGATAATGTGTTGTTAATGTATTCGTCTAACGCTAACAGAGCATTCATTGTCCCTTTGCCGCTTTTGTATGCATTTTGCTTTTGAGTTAAAAGGTTATTGCTACTTAGAAACCACATTATTCTTTTTGAGATCATTTTTTCCATTATTTTTGACATACAAGGAAGTAGAGATATCGGACGATATCCTTCAGTTCTGTTTTTTGGCTTCGGTATTGGAATTGCTAGGGCGATTTTCCATTGCTGAGGGATAACGCCGTTATTGAAGGTATTATTGTAAATATTACATAAAGTATCTTTATATTCTCGTGTAAGTTTTTTAAGCATTGGGTACGAGAGTTGGTCAAAACCAGGAGTTTTTCCTTTTAATGAGGCCAAACATGAATTTAGCTCAAGAAGAGTAAAAGGTTGTTCTATTAATTTTGCTTTAGGAGTTACAAAATGAGTCATATTAGTTTGGTTGAGGGCTCTTTGCTTATGCAATGAAAATTCAGAGTTAAAGTTTGAGTCTTTTGAATAATTGGACCAGTCTAGGGCAATAGTGTTCGCTATTTCGGTTGAATTTGATGTTGATGTACCGTCAGGTTTTTCTATTGCATGAATGTGGGTGTTTTTTGGTTCCTTTGACAAGGATCTGACTTTGTCCCATAGTAAGCTCATCGGAGTGTTGGGGTTGATCTCACTTGTGAAAAGAATGAAAGATTTTCTTTTTGATATTTTAACTTCCCTTTTGAATTTTGCGTTAGCTTTTTTGTAACCAAGGGCATTTTCTAACGATGTGTTCCTCTTAAATGTTTTCCAACAATCTCTTTTTTCTTTCTGGAGTTTGGCTAACGTAGAGTTCCACCAGCACACTTTTCTATTCTGTGGTTTATATGTATTACGTGGAATTGCTTGATTAGCTGCTAGTTTGATTTGTTTCAAAAACAAAGCTGCCTTCTGATTATTGTTGTTGGATCGCGATAAGATTGGTGGACTGTTTGTCAATAAAATATGAAATTTGTTCCAGTTTGCAAGATCTACTATATATTTAGGAGCAAACTTGCTGTGGGAATAGTTTCTGGAGAAAAAATGAAGCCATATGGGAAAATGATCGCTTCCAAAGAGAGTATTTTCTACTTGATAGTTGGTTGATAAATTGAGTGGAGGAGTTGCCAATTTGAGGTCTATGCTTGTGAGAGAATTTCTAGTAGAAAAATGTGTTGGTGAATTGTCGTTAAGTTAAATTAAGTTGTGGTCTTCTATGAATTTTGATATCAGTTTTCCTTTGTTGTTGAACGATGTGGATCCCCATAAGGGGCTCCATGCGTTAAAGTCACCTAACAAAACAAAAGGTTTGTTTATGTTGGCTATAAGCATGTTTAGATCGTCTTCTGTAAGGTTATCTTGTGGTGATATGTATATATTTATTAATAAAAAAGAAATCTCAGAATTTATTTTTATTGCTATATTTAATAATCTTGAGGTTATGGTGGTTATTTTGTGTTGAATAGTATTAGATACGAGAAGAGAAACTCCTCTTTTAGCATGCGTGTTTATGTCAATGTCATTTTTCCCATAAAAATAATAATTTTTTGGTATTATGGAGTAGTGAGGAGTATCGCGTAAGTGTGTTTCTTGCAAAGCAATGAGTTTTGGATGTTTTTTATTGATCAGTAGTTGAAGTTGACTATAGTTATTTTGGTAACCATTTATATTCCATTGAAGAATATTGAGGACCATTATAAAAAATCAACTTAGAATACTCTTTACTAGCATATAATCGAATATATGAGAAAAAGAGTTTGTGCATTAGAAATCCATGCTTGCGTTGGGGTTATTACTGAAATTATTTTTTTTTGTTGTTTTGGGGATTATCAGACTCTTCTTCTGAAGAGAGCAATTCTATATCATCATCAAGGAGAGATTTTTGATGAGAAATATTTTTGGTAGCTGTTTTTATGTCTTCTGTTGTGTTTGTTGAGTTGGTTTGATTAGAGTTATTCATTTCAATATCGTGAGTTGTGTTTAAATTTGTTTTGTTGTTTTTATTTGGAGAGGCGTTTAAATTGTTAGTTGTTGTTTGTAGTTTTGGTGTGGTTTCGGTTGATTCAGTTGTTTTTTTGGTTTGTTCGTTTTGTATTTCGTCTAACGTTTCTGTCGGCACGTTAGCGTAAAATTCTTGTTGATTTTTATTCACTTCTTTCGTGGCTTCGTTAAATGTACATTTGTTTATGATTTTGTATTTAAGTATAGCATTTCGCTTTTTGTATGTGGGACAGTTTTTGTTGGTGGATCGATGTTGGAGTTTACAGTTAATACACTCTATTTTTTTGCATGGTGAAGGAGCATGATCGCAGGTTGCACAATTTTGGCATATTTTTTCGTTACTGCAGTGATTTTTTGTGTGACCAATTAAGAAGCAATTTTTACATTGCATTGGAGCAGGAATATATGGTTCCACTTTAGCTTTTTGCCATGCTATGTCTATTTCTTTTGGAAGATCATACATGTCGAAAGACAATATGTGAAGTGGGGTGTTAATAACTTGTCCGTCTTTAAACTTTGTAATTTTTTTGCATTCGATCACATTTTGTCCTTGTAAACCGTCCACAATTTCTTTTTCGGTCAATGGCGTCAGAGCTTGAGAGTACACAACTCCTTTTACTGTGTTTAGTGTAGGATGCAGTTCAGCCTTGATATCACACAAATTTGAGAGTTTTGTTGACTTTAGGAAACGATTGGTTTGGGTTAAGTTTTTGGTCAGAATTAGGAGATCACCTTGCCGTGTAAAAGATGTTGAAAGTGTTTTTTGTCTATTGTAATGCTCTCAATTGCTTTTGCAATGGCAAAGATTTTAAAGTTTTTTATTGGTTTGTTTGGGTCTGTATTTTTAATTAGAACGAATTTTGGGCAACTGTTAATATTTGGTGTAACTTGTTTTGAATGTTTTTTAACTTTTGGAAAGTCCCAATTGTTATCAATATTGAATTTTTTTCTTTTCGATTCTTTTAGATCAAGAATCGAATAATAATTACCCCCGCCTGGGTCGGAAGCCATGGTAAGGGGTCACGATCACCGCGAGCGAAAAATAATACGAGGTTAACTGATATCAAAAAACACGAGTAACACAAGAAATATAACAAAGCGCAACGAAAAAAAGTAGACCTTTACTCTAAGAGAGATGATTGGCAACTGGTTAAAAAAAAAAAAAAAAAAAAAAAAAAAACAATTTGTTTTTTCTTTTTGTATGGGAAAATGCACAAATTGGAAAAATCGAGATATTTTCAAAAAGAAATCAGCCACGATTTTTATTCAAAGTGATATTTCATCAGAATAACATTACAAACACTCGGAGACATTCAGTACACGTTGCCATTTTAGATGAACTTAATGATGCTTCAGGAGCAGTGTGTGCGTCGTATACCTAAAAATTAGCGCATGCGGCGCAGAGAACTGAACCTTTAAATTATAGCATAAATTAATTTTTTGTTATAGTAAAGTTTTTCG
This sequence comes from Calliopum simillimum, assembly GCA_951812925.1. NCBI lineage: Eukaryota > Metazoa > Arthropoda > Insecta > Diptera > Lauxaniidae > Calliopum > Calliopum simillimum. Next base: position 41,888,463 of record OX638372.1, on the reverse strand, counting down.
TTTGGCTTATATATGTGTGTGTGTGATTAACTTTTTTTATTATTTGCAATTTTGAGATATTTTACATTCTTTTGCTGACACATTTCATCCTTTTTTTTTAGTTGACGCAAAGACACATAAAGTTGTTGGCTTTGTTTCTTTTTGAACTTTTACTTAAGCTGATTTATTAAACATTTTTAAGGAAATATTTAGATAGAAAAGTAAAATTGTATGATATTTAATACAATGGCACAGCATTACCAAATTTATAAATTTTTAATGTTGCCAATCGAATAAATTAAGTTATGTTATTTCTTCTATTTTAACAAATAGTTTTATAAAGGTTGGTTTTTCTTCTTACGTAGGTTGCTTTTTATGTTTCGGGATTGGGCAACAGTAATGTCAGTAGCTGAAATCTGGCAACACCATAATAAACTTTGACATTTTTTAGCATAAACGTACTCAGAACGTTTTGACGTACGACCATCATTTGTGTTACTTACAGTGACTTGAAAAAATCAATTTGGCAAAAAAATGGAATTAACTCGTGAACGTTTTCGTGCGATCATTTTTCACATCTTTCGACGTGGATTATCACGATAAGAGTGCATCGATGAACTTAAACCTTTGTATGGCGATGAAGCACCATCCTATAGCACTGTGAAAAACTGGTTTAATGAATTCAATCGTGGCCGTCGCTCACTCCAAGACGAATTTCGTGAAGGTCGTCCAAAATCAGTTGTTGTTCCGGAAACCATTGATGCTGTGCGCCAACTGATATTGCAAGATCGTCATGTGACCTATCATGAGATTGAGACAACCTTAGGCATTAGTGGGACCAGCATACATTCAATATTGCATGAACACCTGGCCGTAAAAAAGGTTTGTTCTCGTTGGAAACCCCATAATTTATCAATTGCTTAAATTTTCAATGGAAAAATTGATTTTCTTAACTCACAATAAACAAAACAAATATCACTTGTACATCAAAACGTTGTGAGTACGTTAATGCTAAAAAATTTCAAACTTTATTATGATGTTGCCAGATTTTAGATATTGAGATTAGTGTTGCCCAATCCCGAAATATAAAAGGCAACCCTCGTATAATCTTTGTTATAAATAATTTAAGAGTCTTAAAATTGTATTGTGAAATAACGATGTAATTCAACACTTTTGATTTGGAGTTTTTGGGAATTTAAAATTTTTCAATATAGGTACTCTGGAGTCCATGCTTTTTACTAATGTACTAAGTGTTCTCGTTTTTAAAGTCAACTTTACGAAAACAGAGATGTGTGTTGCTCACACTAAAACCGCTTTCAGTTCCAACAAATTGTGCTTGCCTTGAAGGCATCTCTACTTGGCATCTCTACTTTATTTTCAAAGTTTCAATTGAATGAAACAATATATGACAGCTTGCAGCGCAAAGTACATGATACCACGTATTCTTTTAATGAGTTCATTAAAGTTTTTGTTTAATTTCGGGAATAGTTTGTTGCAAAAACAAATCGATTTCATTTTAAACTTTAAGTTTTTTCGTTTCGCATAAAGTTCATTAAATGCGGAAATAATTTGAAATATAGGTATTATATGTATGTTTATATTTTTGGAATATTTTCTATGTATAAATTTTATAAATTCATGTCCATTCTAAAGCTTTACTCGTAACTTAACATTTTATTGAAATTCGCATTATCCATGGAGTAATTAACTGCATAAGCTACAAAAAAAATAAGTAATTGGCTTATTGTCAGTTAATTCCTAAGCATTTGTACTGCAAGTACAAATGCCAAAGCACAATGACATTTGATACTATTTGCAAAAGTTATGCCAGATTTTCATAATGACCATACTTTTGTCGAACCTTCCACAATGAAAAACTCCATTCCTACCAAAACAAGATTTGGGTTCACCGTTCAGGTTCCGTTGAAATTTTACGCTAAAATTAATAAAAACTGCAAAACAAACAAAAATTCTATTTTTAGTACTCTTTTAGCACCAGATTACCAAAAATGTTTAGTGGCATAGATTTTCCAAAATATTTTTTTGAAAAGTAAACTAAATTACATTTTAAATGAATTCAAAGTCAAGACGGTATCACCAACGGTTTTTGAACTATTGGGTGTACAACTTTGCTTCCGCCGTTTTTTTTCCAAAATTAAAAGGTTTATTGCGAAAAAGTGCTTACAGATGTAAGTATTATTCAAAGTATTGTCCGTCGCTAGCGACAACTTTCTCCCATCTTTCCGGCAATTTTCGGATCCCGGCTCGAAAAAAGGAGTCCTCTTTTGACGCTATCCATGAAGCAATCCATTTTTCCAATTCTTCGAAGGATTGAAAATGTTGATCTGCCAGGCCGTGTGCCATCGAACGGAATAGGTGGAAGTCAGAAGGGGCGACATCTGGGGAATACGGCGGGTGGGGCAAGATTTCCCATTTCAGCGTTTCCAGGTACTTTTTGACCACTTTTGCGACGTGAGGCCGAGGTTTCAACTCGTACGGCACCCAGTTTCCTTCTTTCTGAATCATGCCCAGGGCTTTGAGACGTATTGAAATGGCTTGCTGACTCACTCCAACGATTCGGCAAGCTCTTCTTGGGTTTGGCACGAATCTTCATCAAGCAATGCTTCTAGTTGTTCATCTTTGAAGGTTTTTTGTCTTCCACCACCATGTTTTTCTTCGACATCGAAATCACCATTTTTAAAACGTTGAAACCACTCCCGACACGTTCTTTCACTCAGAGCAGCATCACCGTAAGTTTCTGAGAGCATTCGATGCGCTTCAGCTGCATTTTTTTTCGAATTGTAACAGAAAAGTTAAACTTCCCGCAAATGCACAGTGGTCCGAAAGGTCAATCTAGATGGAATAAAGTCAATTTTCTAGTTTTTCAAAAGCATGAAATTTTTTTATTAGTTGATTGAGAATTGACCATAGTTCATAACGGTATATTGTTTGTTTACATTTACGCATTATTTTTTTTGCTATGTTGATCGAAACATGAGCATTTGCATGTATGCAGTTATTATAAGACCACAGTCTATTTTTAGCAGTATCTTTGAAGAGTGAACTAGAAAACTTTTTTTAATTATTGTTTTTTTCCTGAATTATGCCAGGTATAAATTAATTTTACTGTAAATATGTGTTCAATTAAAATATTTTTTGTGGGGAAAAATTAATGTAAAAAGTGTAATATTTTTGTACTACTTTTTCGTGTAGCCCAAAAATTAGTTAAACTTTTAACTACCCATATTGATCGATATTGCAAAACTGTTTATATTTCTTTTATCTATGAATTGTCATGTAAATAATGAAGAAAAAATTAGCTGCCCCTAAGTGCCCCTTAAATTTTTATTTCATTTTTAGGTTACACACCTTTTACACGGAAAAAGCTATATAATGGGTAATCTAACAAGAAACTAGGAATAGAGATGTTTGAAAGTTATTCAGATAGATTGTAATTGTTTCCATTAACCATCTGATGCATTGTTATAATGATGATTAAGTTAATAAAAAATAATTTTTTAATTTTTTAATTTTTTTTTTGCACTAAACTTCAAATCAGTGAAAAAACAAAGAACGCATATGCCACGCCCACTTGGCGTATACCGTTCATTTTGGTGAAAAGTACTATTTCCATAATAAAGTAAGACCCTAAAACTCGGGTCTCTACCTACTACCATATAGAATTTGCGCCACGCCCACTTGACGTATACCGCCCATTTTTATTGTGAAGTACCCTTTCTATAATATAGTTCATCGCTGAAAATTTCAGGCTTCTAGCTGCTTCCAAACCGGAGTTATGACTTTATTCCATCTAGATTAGCCTTTCGGACCACTGTGAAATGGCGAGAATTGGGCATATAAACGGACATTTTCGAGCGTGAATAATACAAAAACAAGAACAACTGTCACTGAAACGGCGATGACAATTCGTTAGGCACTGTCCACACTCACTTTAAAGGCATTATCATCTATGTATTTCAACCAGCCTCAGCCGGTACAGCCACCTATCGGAAAACGGCGGAAGCAAAGTTGTACACCCAATATGATTTTTTCAGCATTACATAATATTAAATCGACCGATGTTGCTTCACAAAAATGTCAATAACTTCGACATTTCTTAACTGATTTTTATGTTCGGACTTATTTTAGGAAGGTAATAAATCATGCTATTAGTTTTCCGGTATTTAGCAAAAAGTACTATTTTGATTACATTTTTAGTACTTAGATTAATAAAAACGATCTATGTTTCGATAACTTGACCACCCTATAAAGGATGGCGAAAACTGGCTCATCATTTTAAGTATTTCACAATCACAAAAAATCATATTAATAAGGAAAATGTAAATCAGCCCAAACACGGTCGAACAGAATAAGTTGGACTCCACACAAATTTATTATAAGCCACTAGACATTAATTCATACAGTGTATAATTTGTGTTATAATTTCTTAATTATAAACATACAAACACTTACCATCGACTTGTATTTTATTTAAAACAAACCTTTAACTAAAATTTAGGTTAGTAAAGATATAATAAAACAAGTTAATAACGATTTCGTAGCCAAAGTAAAGTACTGTTCAAAAAAGAGAAAAAATTTTATTTAAATTTGGAATATACATATAAGTGAAGTTTAAAGGCATATTACTTTTCATAGAAAGCTCGTAGACCAAAACAAAAAAAACAGTGAGGTATTGGAAAACGGCACGTAAACACAATTTCCTGCCATTCTAAATTACAAAAATTGAATTAAACGCCGCTAGGTTGGCCTATTCTCCCACTGTGCTGTGGTAGGGATCGAACCAGGATAAATCCTTTTCGAACTCGCAAGGAACCTCAAATACGAATTTTAAATGGATTTGCTTTAATAAATCCGTAACGAATTTGGAAACGGATAAGACATATACGTACGAGAAAGGGAACTCGTTACGGATCGAAATGGGTCCGTTTGGCACACTGGGGTTGTTTATAATGATTTGTCTCTATATTTGTAAAAATGTGGAGATATTTTTCTACTAGTATTTATTCAAAATCTTAATTAAAATTTCATCCTCAGAAATGCTTTTACAGATGACCTTCATCTATACCAGTCCTCTGTTTTTTAGTAATTAAGTTTGCGTCATCAATTAGTTTCAATTGCTACCACTGTTTTTACTGTAAAATACACACATTTTATAAATAGCTGTCAAAATACCCAACAAAATAAAATACTCCAAAACTTCCATTAGTAAAATGCTGAATAAGCATTTCATTTAATAAAAAAAATTTATCATTCAAATTTTTCAAATGGACAAATGAAAAATTTTCTGGAAGGAAAAACATTTTTTTATTCCTTTTTTTGTCTGTTCAATGGGTAGTACTCGCGAAAAAAAAATGTATTGATGGTGAAAATTTCAGTGTATTTACTGCATTTGTGTTCATAAACACGAATGCATACATATGTAACGGAATATTGTTAACAACTTTCATTGTTTTTTTTTTTTTTTTAAAAAAAAGGACTTTTTTTCAAATATAATTTCAAATTGGTTTTGATTGCTTTCGCAATAAAGAACTGCGGAAACACTTGTAATGAACCCAAATGCTGGAATCTGATTTATTATTCCATTTTGGAAAACAACATTCAAGTGTTGGCCTAACAGTCTGACTTTTGAGCTCGAAGCAATTAATCCTTGTAAATCAATTAGGGTTTGGTTGTAGAAAAATAATAAAGATTTTCGCTCAGCCTGATGTGGATGGAAGTAGATGCAGGATTAAGATATTAGTTGGTCACGAAAAGTACGATCACTAAAGGAAAGAAGATATGGGATTAAGATATAAGTTAGCCATGAATAGTACTAATACTAATGCAAGAAATATGTAGGATCAGGATATAAGTTGGCCACGAATAGGACGACCGCTAATGCAAAGTAGGTATAGGATGAGGAATTTAGCAGGCCACGAATAGCACGACAATGGAAGTAAGGGAAGGATGGGGAAATTAGCTGGCCCATCCAATAGCTTAATTTTTTTATGGTCATTGGAATTTTTTGGAGTTTCCTTTTTTGACTTTATTTGGCAATTTTGTTGGAGTTTTTTCCAGATGGTAAGGTTAGGTTAGAGTGACGGCTCAACGATGCAAACTAAACCCTATGTAGTACTTAATGTGCCATTTCTATACTACATACAAAAGTGACCTGATAGACTAGTATAAGTGGATGTGAAAATTTTAATTACCTAACTAACGATACCTATATCCAGTTGGTCCTATTAGCCAATTTCAATGTCTAAAGTATTGAAGAAAGGCTTTCCTAGTGATTTAAGTCTAGCTCTATTTAGAGCTGGGCAGTCCCAGAGAAAGTGCTCGTTTAAGAGACTCTTGCTCGTTTGTATCTAACCTACTCCGACAAAATGAGTTGAAAGGGATTCCTAGTTTATTAGCATGCTTGCCGATAACTCAGTGTCCAGTGCAAGCTGCAGTAATTTTTGCTATATTAATACGGTTTATAGATAGTAAATAAGTAGTTTTTGAACAGTTATATGAATTACAAATTGACCTATATATACGAGGGGTCTAACAAAAGTTCACTTAGTTGAATTGAAAAAACTTTTAAATTTAATTTTTTAAATTTTTAAATTTATTCTTCATGTATTTGTATTTTTTCAACGTAATCGCCATTTATTTTGATAAATTTTTAAAGTCGATAAATCCATCTTGAAAAACAGTCTTCAAAATCGGCTTTTTGCAGTTTTGCAATTTCATCATTAACCGCATTTATTATCTCCTCATTGCTGTTGAAGACTCTCCCTCTCAAATTTTTTTTTATTTTTGGAAACAACCAGAAGTCACAAGGCGCTAGATCTGGGGAGTAAAGAGCTGGACGAATTTCTTCGACGCCAGAAAGGAAAATAAAATCTGTCGTTTTTTCAGCAGTGTGCGCTGGCGCATTATCGTGATGTAGAAAGTAGCAGCGTAGCTCCTTTTTTTTGGCGTTTTCCCAATAAACTTTGGAAAACTTTTGGTAAGCAGGTTTCAGTATATCACTTAGCAGTAATCGTCTGACCTTTTTTTAAAGGAATAGCAGCTACAACTTTCTCTCTGTTGAAGTAAACTGACATCATTACTTTTATTGCTGACTTTTTTTTGCTTTACTTTAACAGGTGGACTTGCACTTTCTGGGCTCCATACCATGGATTGTTGTTTGGTTTTAGGGTTGTACTTCCAAAACCATGCCTCATCACCTGTTATAATTTTCTTAAAGGTATTAGATCCTCCGTTTTTGAATTTTTTAAGAAAATACTTAGCAAAACGCACACATGTCTCTTTTGAGCATCACTTAAAATTCTAAGAACCCATCGTGCAGATTTCTCCGCGTATCCAAGATCATTATTTAATATTTGCGATACAGCCATGGCGTTCAAGCCCAGTTCCTCAGCAATGATTTCCTGGGTCAATCTGGGATCTTCGTCAATTTTAGACTTAACCAACGCTACACATTCATAATCAGTCGAAGATTTTGGGCGGCCTTCTCGAGGTTCGTCCTCCACAGAAAAATTACCTGCCTGGAATCTTCGGAATCACTTTGAAATAGTTACGAGGGATGGCGCATTAACTTCAAATGCTATTTGGCATTCATTAAATATTTCCATAGGTTTGAGCGTACGTCGAAATTCAAAAAGAATAGCAAACCGAATCTCTTGCTGCGTTGGCATTGGAAATCTGCTGACATTGGTTCACGAATTTTACGTTTTCTTCTCTCCATTTTGACCGATCTTTCTGAAAATTAAAATGATATATCGTAAGACTATAACAAATAATACGCAATTTTTTGATTTACTATTAATTTATAACATGACACCAACTAAGCGAACTTTTGTTAGGCCCTACGTATTACTTACATGTAGGTTTTCATTTCATTAAAAATTTTAGCTTCAGTTTTAACACATATTTGAGCCGTTTATTTTGAAAGTGGCCTAAGTCCATTTCGGAGCAAAAGTAATGTCATAATATGAATTAGCTGGGATTTTGTTCAAAACTAATAAAATTGAATTCTGTCTTTACAGAAAGCTTATCACATTATGTTAAATCATTGGCGATATAATTAAAAAATATTATCGGGCAAAAAACCGATTGTCCGTCTGCAACTGTCAGTTGTCCGTTTCATTTGTACGAATGCTACCCACGCTTCGTCAATTCATCGTTCGTTCAGTGTTTTGTTGTTTTAAATGTTGTCTGTCTGATTTTAAAGTGTTGTCCTATGTCTTCTGTCAAATTCCCTTTAAGTGCTTACGTCCATTTTGTAACTGTCTTCGTCCGTTTTGCCCCAATCCCACATACATGTAGTCAATGCATTCCAATTAATGCTCATCTCGGTTAAGTAATATGTAATAAGTAATATATATAGTCTGAAGAGAATGCTGTAAAATCATCTTAGGTCTTGAATTTTTCTTATTTATTTTGAAAATAAATTTTAAATATTCCAAAAATTTATCTTTTTGTTTTAAAGATGCTTGACTGACTGAAAAAGGACATTCATTTCAAATTCTTTGATCCGAGCATAATAAATTCAATACATCGAATGCTGTTCGTGTAGGGCAGTGCAAGAAATATATATTTCAGAAAAATAAAATATGAAACTTTCATATAATATCTACTTTTTCTTATAAAGAAAAGTTTTTACTTTTTAAAACTGATTAACTATAAAACAAAATTATAGCAAGGCTCGTTTTTCGAAAATATGTTTCAATATGAGTTGATTTTTTCACTTGAGTTCTAACAAATATATCTTATTAAGAAAACAATAAAATTTTTGCATATAATATGATTTCCAAAGGAATAACATTGAATTTTGGGAAGAAAAAAAACGAAGTCTTGTCGAAAATGAAGCGAATTTAGAGGAAGAGATTTTGACTTCCTATAACACAAGAGTTTTAAAAGGTTATGTAGCAAGTACTGAAAACCATTACATATCCGAAAAGCACCATCGAAATTTTTTAAAATTATACGCAAAATTTAAAATAAAATTTACTTATGATACAAAAAACTTAAATTAAAAATAAACCAATTAAGTTTGCAATTCAAAATAGGTTTCCCATACCGAACAATTAATGAACCGCAATGAATGCCTTGAAATCTAATGCTGCGGAAGAAGTGCCTTGTTTTCAATAGATAACGTACCAGTAACATTTTGCTCAAGAAAAAGTTCCATTCAACGAAATCCTACACTGCCAGTTAACATTTTCAACTTTTTCTACAGAGCATACGCGCAATTAAAGCCAATGTTTATTATGAAGATGAAAATGGGTGGGGGGTATGGGTGTATAGAATGCTCCACAAATGCAAAATGCTAATTGTAGCATCTGTAATGAACGGTGTAATTGAAGCGACCCTACTGACTAGTAGTCTCATTAAGACTCTTCTTTAATTATATGATTTTTGTATCAATTGTTGGGGGAATGGTGTGTTTTCTGTTGTTTTCAATTTCTTAAGTTTGTAACATGGCCACATTGGCTTTCAGTAGAATACTACCAGAGTATATGTATTTTTTATAATAGCCTATAGTAGTTTAAGGTTGAATAATTTGCTATGAGAATGTACAAATATTTATATGTCTACTTGAAACATGAAAGCTTTCTTAAGCTGTTAATGTATAAAGTTTACGCTTTCAAACCTTTGATGGGAAATAAAAGAAGCTTTTATGAAATTTAATCTCTAATCCACATAATGGAAAACAAAATTGAAAGCTCATATACAGGCAAACTTAATTGAAAATGCATTATTTACATCAATATAAAATTAATATAAAATTATAAGGGGTACTCACAAATCTACGTTTTTTAATTTAGAAACTAAAATGTAAGCCAAACAATCACTCAAATTGTTTGCAATCAGTTTTCATTTTATTCAATTTCCTCTTAAGAGCAATATATCTTTACTTCGTAACTTAGTAGAATTTATATGTTTCCATTAGAATTTTGTTACACATATGTAATTAATTGGTCAACTTATGGCATCAAAGCGCCAGACATTTTGCACATATACACAAAATTAAGTGTTGCCATTTTCTGTCAACAAAATAACTCAATGTCAAAAGTGTAATACTTGAAAACATATCACTATAGACTGTTACCAGAAAAGAAAAAGCGAAAGGATACAAAATATCACAAGGACAATAATTTATTTTTATGCTTGTGATGACAATCATATGTCACATACCAGCAACATTCATTTCAAAAACAACACTTGTGATAGAAGCTTTGTTTATTTATATCTTATGTATGAAATAAGTACTATACATCGATTTTTTTGGGAGTCAATCATTCATATTTAAAATTAATAGACGGAAAGCCAGCGCCTGGCTGACCATCATCATAATATCAAAACTGATTTTTTTTTTTTGTGTTTGTTCTTCCAATATTAGGAACAAACTTTTGTTCTAGTCAAATCTTAAGAAGTGGTGCCTTTGTGGGATATCAGGTGCAAAAGGCTGAGAAACAGTTTTTTGAAAATATCTCGCTAATGGTTTTTTCTACAAAAAAAAAATTAATCCAAAATTTTGCAGCTCAAAAAATTTTCTATAGAAAAATTGTACAAGTTGTTTTTGTACGATTTAAATTTTAGAAGGAATCCTAAGTATTTTAAGGCATTTTCTTGACCTTCAGCACCCGATATCACCACTGCTCAAGATTTGACTAGAACAAAAGTTCATACCTATTGTTGGAAAAACACCCACAAGAAAATTGAGGTCTGATTCTATGAGGAATATGAGCCAAGCGCTGGCTCTTAGTGTATAATCTAGATGTAAAAAAGCACTAAATGTCAACACTTAAGTTAAGCGCGATAAAATACGTATGCGAATTCAGAATGATAATAATAAGTAGAAAATATAACCATCAACCATTCGCCGCAGAATTTTAAAAAGAGCAACTTACGAGTACAGACTTACTTCTTTACTAAAAATGTACTTCCTTTTGCTTCCGCCTTATTCGTGATGTTCCAACACCATCATCATTTGTTATTCTTTTCGAAATATCCTTTATTTTTTTGCCTTTTTTTCATCTTATCTGCTGTGAAATTTCTATTCAACCTGAAAAAATTTCCGCTTGAGTGAAAAACACACATCCACTTTTACTTCGAATCTGAGTCAAAAAAGAAAAGTTACGTAGGGCCTAACAAAAGTTCGCTTAGTTGGTGTCATGTTATAAATTTTTAGTAAATCAAAACATTGCGTTTTATTTGTCATAGTCTTACGATATATCATTTTAATTATCAGAAAGATCGGTCAAAATGGAGAGAAGAAAACGTAAAATTCGTGAAACAATGTCAATTGATATTCCAATGCCAACGCAGCAAGAGATTCGGTTTGCTATTCTTTTTGAATTTCGACGTAAGCTCAAGCCTATGGAAATACTTAAAGAATGCCAAATAGCATTTGAAGTTAATGCGCCATTCCTCGTGACTATTTCAAAGTGGTCCCGAAGATTCCAGACAGGTCATTTTTCTGTGGAGGACGAACCTCGAGAAGGCCGCCCAAAATCTTCGACTGATTATGAATGTGTTGCGCTGATTAAGTCTAAAATTGACGAAGATCCAAGATTGACCGAGAAAATCATTGCTGACGAACTGGGCTTGAATGCCATGGCTGTATCGCAAATATTAAAAAATTATCTTGGATTCGCGGAGAAATCTGCACGATGGGTTCCTAGAATTTTAAGTGATGCTCAAAAAGAGGCATGTGTGCGTTTTGCTAAGTATTTTCTTGAAAAATTCAAAAACGGAGGGTCTAACACCTTCAAGAAAATTTTAACAGGTGGTGAAGTATGGTTTTAGAAGTACGACCCTGAAACCAAACAACAATCCATGGTATGGAGCCCAGAAAGTGCAAGCCCACCTGTTAAAGTAAAGCAAAAAAAAGTCAGCAACAAAAGTAATGATGTCAGTTTTCTTCACCAGAGAGAAAGTTGTAGCTGCTATTCCTTTGAAAAAAGGTCAGACGGTTACTGCTTAGTAGTATACTGAAATCTGTTTACCAGAAGTCTTTCAAAATTTATTGGGACACGCCAAAAAAAGGAGCTACGCCGCTACTTTCTACATCACGACAATGTACCAGCGCACACTGCTGAAAAAACAACCGATTTTATTGCGCTTTCAGGCATCGAAGAAATTCGTCCCGCACCTTATTCCCCAGATCTAGCGCTTTGTGGCTTCTGGTTGTTTCCAAAAATAAGAAATAATTTGAGAGGGAGAGTCTTCAACAGCAATGAGGAGATAATAAATGCGGTTAATGATGAAATTGCAAAACTGCAAAAAGCCGATTTTGAAGACTGTTTTTCAAGATGGATTTATCGACTTCAAAAATGTATCAAAATAAATGGCGATTACGTTGAAAAAATACAAATAGATGAAGAATAAAGTTAAAAAATTAAATTTAAAAGTTTTTTCAATTCAACTAAGCGAACTTTTGTTAGGCCCCTCGTACACCGTAGAATGAAAATTATATATATCAACATTTTTATGTATGAAATACTGAATAGAACAAGCTTAGAACCCAAGTTCACAAAAAGTTGAAAGGCGATACGCTTGTTCTATGCCAAAAATAATATGTCCGATTTACTTTGCTCTAAACAAAATAAGTGATCTTAAAAATTTCAAAATATTTTTATCTACTTTAACTGCCTTAACATTTTTTGAATTTGTCAGCATTGCTTAACTTTCCCAATATTTTGAAGAATTTCGGACTTTTTCAATAATTGTTGGCAATCTTTAAAGTTTTCAGTATTTTTGATCGTTTTTTTTAGAATGAAATAAAAAGCATCGTGGTTTAAAAATGTTCCTTATATAAAAAACAAAAAATCTAGTTTCATTTAATTGCTCAAGGGCCTTTTAATTTGCTTAGCCTTCTTCTTAACTAATGAATTAATTTGCACTTTGCCCACCAACACTTAATATGGCATTCAGCCAAATCGATTGCCAATTGCGACAAGACAAGAAAAAAATCTTCTTGGAAACTTCATTGAGAAGGACTAAAATAAATTCATAGATAATCGAGTTTAAATGAGTTTGACATATATTATTATTGTTATGAAACTAGAACAATAAGAACGTTGCTTCCTTAGCAAGCTAAATCAGTCTTCTAATTTAAGAAGAAACCAGTTAATTTTTTGCGATTATCTTATTTGAAGTCTATAAGATAACAAAAAGAAGTTTAATATCGAATTCACAGAAATCAAACCAAAGCAATGATAAATTTTGTTGTGGCTAAGAGAGCACTTCAAGTACTACCCCATATTTATATTGCTTCAAATACCTAAATATTTTGACTAACAGCCATGTCTCGTAACAAGATCTGCCACACCCCTTCCGATTTCGCTGAAATTTGGTACATGGTTTCGTTTCAAAAAATTTTGCGATTTTTTTTGTGGCTTGTGCTGGGATGTAAAAGGTGGAAAAATCGGTAAAATGTGACAATCTCTCCTCAAATAACTATCAATAACTTGGCCATTTCTTAACCGATTTTCATGTTTAGACCTGTTTTGAAAAGGTATTAAATCAGGCCATGAGCTATTAATAAAATTTTTCGTAGTTGATATAAAGTTCTAAATTTACTACTATTTTAGTACTAAACTACAAAAAACGTGCCAAGGTACACCTTTTTTAACTTCCAAAATATTTTTTTTTTGGAAAGAAAAAAAAATAATCTTTCATATGAAAAAGAAGGAAAATTGGTATATCTCGAGGCTAAGAAGTTATGATTTTTTGAAAATTTGGAAGAAAGGTCTGACCACAAAATGGCCCATAACTGGAACATTTCTCAATCCATTTTCATGTTTGGACCATTTTTAGAAAGGTATTGAATCACGCTATGCGCACAAAGTAAATTTTTTTTTATTTGGTACTTAATTTACTACAATTTTAGTACTAAACGACAAAAAGAGCTATAGTACCTTTTTCGACCTTCCAAAACATTTTTCACAATGGTGCACAAATAAAGCCTTACCAAATGTATTCTCACGAAAGTTGGTAATTTGAGAATTGTGATGATGCTGATTACGAATCTGAAATTTATTTTCAAAAAAACAAAAAGGCAGATCCAAAATAGTGGATTAAATGCTGCTAAGCTGCAATTTTTACCACCAAAAACGGTGCACGGGAGTTTCACATGTTGCTCATAACGAATTTGAAATCTACTTTGTTTACAAAATACAAAATGTCGGATCCACAATGACGAACCGTTTAGTGCTATACTATATTAATCAATAAGAAGTGAGTTATTGGGGTTTTTGAGGTCGCCGATTGGAAATTTGAAATTAATTTTTGTAACACAAAATGGCATATCCAAAATTTCGGTCAAAAAATGATGAACAGCATTTTTATTTACAAAAGTTTTTTTTTTTAAAGTCCTAATAACTTTCTCGCGGCACCTCCAGACAGCTAATTTTTTACAGGTTTGTAGAAAAAGGTACCTTGAATAAAATGCATGTGGAAACTAGATGGATGGCCGTGGATGGGATTTGAGAAACATATTAAATAAACCTTCACTGAGAGACTCCATTTCGTTACATTGCAAAAAGATGAACAGAAGTTATTTTCCTCTTGTTTACTGTTTACGCTTTATACTAAAAAAATTCTTCGCAAGAATAGGTGAACTTCAAACTCAAACGAGAAGAGTTTTTTAGGCACAGAGGTCTTTCTGACCACTGAAACGAGCAAAGTGGATAATATCCTACCATTGCCATTAACACTGGTTTACAAAAAAAAAAATGTCATGGCGTTTTGACCGGACTATGTTTTTCCTAGAGTTTTTGACGTCCTGAATCCGAATCCCGGGACCGTTTTTTTCCAGAACGTCAGAGAAAATTTTTTCAAGGTCATATGGAGGTCATGTGTCGTTCAGTGATAAATTCGCTTTAATTCTGAAACTAATTTTTTATCATTGACTTCTTAGTTTTTAAAAAGAATATGTGATCAAAAAGGGTATCTCGGACCTAGTTTCGGAGGTATAGCCATCGGAAGATCCGGATATATCTTCTATGAAAACCGCTATAAGTTGGGAACCCTGGGATGGATTTGTAAAATATTGATGTCATATGAAAGGTATTTTGACGGCCTATAAAATGTCTTGAAATTTTTCCAATTAGATTCATAGTTTTTGAGATATGAGCTTTTTTGAAGTTTTTTGAAATTTTTCAATTATAACAACAAATATGTAAATCAACAACAACAACAAAAACAACAACAACAATAGAAAAAACATTAAAATACCTTTCATATGATACCAATATTTTCCAAATCCATTCAGGGGTTCCTAATTTTTAGCGGTTTTCATAGAAGATATATATTCCGAAATACTCTTTTTGCTCACATGTTCTTTTTAAGGCCTAAGAGCTCAATGATTAAAAATTAGTTTCAGAATTTTAGCGAATTTATCACTAAGCGACACATGAACCCCATTTTGACCTCCATATGACCTTGAAATCTTTTTTCTCAGACGTTCTGGAAAAAACAGACCCGGAATTCGGATTCAGGAAGTCAAAATCCCTAAGAAACACATAGTCTGGTCAAAACGCCATGAAATTTTTTTTTTTTTTTTGTAAACCTGTGTAATTAAAGGTGCACAACTTTATTTTTCGAATTTTGACCAGCTTTTTTATTTTCCAACCAGTGTGCGTCAGAAATATAATTTAATTGCCTTTCACAGAAGGTATTTTTAGGCGGTGCCTAGCTTCTAAATGACTCCAACGCCCATTTTAAGAGTTGGCAAGGATTATCTATTTACTATTGACTATTTTTTAATACAAAAAAAAAAAAAAATTAAAAAAATAAAACTAATCACTTATTCTAATCTTCGCACAAGTTTTATAATTATGTAGAAAATCCTTCAGATCGTGCAATCATCCACAAAAAAAAAAACTACTTTCTAACTGGGACAGCAATGGAAACAGCAAGTAAAGCAACAGTAACAAAAGTTTCTGTTGGCTTAACTTTCAATGAGCGTCTGGGGAAAATGTTATGAAAATAACCATTTATTTTAAATATGCACCTCAGTGCAGTGATCAACAAAATGTGCATCATCAAATTGCATAGTGATGTGACTTGTGTGTGTGTGAAAATTGAATTTGCTAGTATGCAAATTAAATATTTACGAGTAATTACTTCAAAGCCTTTCGTGCGATAAAATAACTAAAATTTCATAAAGTGCACTAAGCAGATGTTGGGCACATAGGTTGCAAAATAAATGAGAGGGATTAAAAAATTCACAATAAAGTTTTTCAGAAAATGTGTATTGAATTTGCGGACTCTTGTTTACATAGAAAAAATATGGATTATTAGTGAATTAAAGGTTGTAAGCATGAAATAAACTACAAAATCTTTATGCCTTCTGTCTTTTGAATATTAGGTATTGATTATTAACATTTAGCATATTAGACTTGGTAATTCAAAAAAATGGAATTTGTACCCAAAATCCAACATAGCCTACAAAACTTTTAAAATGTTACTTTTTATTTTAAAAATCTGAATTAAATCTCTATAACTTTTTTTGACTTATTCAAGGTAGCTGATTTCAAGTCTGGCAAACGTTTTTTCCTATCACATCGAGGATCCGAGTTATCTTTGATTGAAAGTGCAGAAAACTCTTTTTTTTCAGACATATGGCGTCCAGGAAGTAGTGTAGCCCTGATCTTTTTCTTTAAACTATAACTTTAAGTTTTCCAATTAGAACATTACTTTCAGACAAACGTTCTATTAAAGTTAAGTTATATAAATTTAATAAAGCCCTTTTTAAGGATAGGCGATTCCTTTCCTTCAATTAATAATATCTCGGAAACATGATCCAATTAAGGGAAAGATCAAGGCTGTTAAATGATGCATACAAAAGTAAACTACACTATTTCCTGGATGTACGCTATATGTCTGCAAAAAGCGTTTTCTACACTTTAAATCAAGAATAACTCTTATCTCAGACGCGAGAGTAAAAAACTGTTGCCAGATTCGAAAGCAGTAATTCCGAATTAATCAAAAAAAGCTATCGAGGTCAAATTTAGATTATTGTATTGCGGAATGATCTCAGACGTGATAGGAAAAAAACGGTTGCCAGATTCTTCGTACAACAACTTTCAAAATTATTTCTAGAGTTTTCTTCGATTTAAGAAAAGCAACAAATTTTTTTTAAAAAATATATGGAAAAATAAAGGATAGAAGACATAGAATTTTGTTTCTTCTTGATTGCTTCATAATCCAGAAATTTATTTACGCTACGCGGAAGAACTTTCTACTATTGAATTGAAATTCTTAAATTCAATTGCAATATGTATTTTCATACAGTTGCAATTGAGTTTTAAACGTATACAATATGTTAATTTTCTTGTTTCTATTCAATACTTTTGTGTTCATGAGAATATATGCATGTAGCGCTGCAAAGCTTTTAGCTGTAGATGACACTTCATGCTTTATCCATTAAATGCACAAATACTTGGTAACAATTGTACTAAGAAGGTACTTCAAGATGCTTTTATGTTCATGGCAAATCGAATTCATCAGAGAGTGTTAGAAAACATTTAGTATCGACATCTTTCATTTAGATGTTTTAATGGAATATAAACTTTCAAATGTTTGTGCAGAAATTTAAATAAGCATGCGTCAATGCAGTATACTGATGAACAAATTATTTTGTTTCGATACCTAAGCCTATAAATTTTGCTAAACGCTTTTAAAACATGGTCACTGACGCGCAAAAGTACAATTCTTTGCAAATTATTTTCGAAAAATTTTTCAGAAAAAACTCTCCTAATGTCACTTTACCCCGCATTTCATTAAAAAAATTTAATCATACATTTTAAGCAAAATCAATATTTTCTAATATGTATGAAAATGATACTGTATGCACCTTCATAGCAATTTGTTTATGACCTATAACCTGCAGAGTTAAATTGGAAATAAAATCATTGAATTGGAAATACCCTTATTAAAGCGTATATTAACCCCCTTATATCCAAAGGAAGCGACAAACGATGATTTGCAGCCAATACAGGTGGTGCACTTCACTGGAGGTTTATTTTCATTAGTTTGCTTTGGCAGTTTAATTGACTTTAGACTTATGATTTTTCCAACTCATTGATTGCAGATATTAATAGCAGATAAATTTGGAACTACAAGCTTTCATCTGTCATACAAACACATGTGAAGAAATAACTGTGAGTTAAGCATACCGTCCCTATACAAGTAAAAAGTACTACATAAGTCAGTAATCACGACTTTTGAGTTATTTGGTATTTCTGGTCTAAAATATTGTAGTCTTTTGTCTGATAAGTCCCATTTAGCCATTTTTCTGTTAAAAAGTGATTATTTTCATCATAAAAGAAGTGAAGTGATAATTTTTTGTTTTGTCAATGCAAAATTACCTTACACTGATATCCTTTCATTTATGCCAATTTCGAAAGTTTTCAAGTAAAGTGACAACATTGACACTGTAGTTTTAATTGAAAAACTGTGCAAAAAGTTTCATCAATAAATTTGCTAACAAGATAAATAAATAACAAAATTGACAAAATGATGGTGTTGAACGAAATACTAAAGAAAACTCATTTATCACGAAAATTTAAAACTTTCTTGCAGAAGAGCTGTCTGTCTACCTTTAATCAGTGAAAAGTCTAGTGTAAATTGCCTTTCGACTTACGGTATGCTAAAAATGGAAAACTAATAAATAACAAAGACGTTGACCCATTTAAGAGTGTTACAAGTAAATTCGAATTAATTTGGTGATTTTAATTGTGACACATAAAACACTTGAATTTATTGATACGATAAATGGTGATACATGGGTCTTAAAAATAATAATCATGTTCGTATCCTTTGAGAAAAAAAAATTTTACCGATATATTTCCTGTAAATAAAATAGGGTCTCTATATTCCTCATTTTCCTCAGTTTTTATACCCTACACCCAGGGTATATTCACTTTGTCCTTCCATTTGTAACGCAGAGAAGGAGGCGTGGCAGACATAAAAAAGTATATATATTCTTGACCAGCGTCACCTCCTGAGTCGATATAGCCATGTCCGTCTGTCTGGCTGGCTGGCTGGGTGGCTGGCTGGGTGTGTGTGGAAATACATTTTTTGGGAAAACTGAGCAACATAATTCAATGAAATTTGGTGAACAGCCTCCGTCGTAAAAGCTAGCTCGGAGAATTGAAAATGAGCGAAATCGGTCAACGGACACGCCTACCGCCCATACAAAAAATACATTCAAATGCAATAATAACAGCATTATTCGCAATAACAGAAGCAAAATACACATAAATACTAGGGAAAGTATATATAAGCTCTGAGCAAAAACTAGGCGAATTCGGACTGGAGGGCGTGGCACCTCCCATATAAACAAAAGTTTCAAAATGTTATACGGAAAGCGCTTTTTGAAATAACCCAACCAAATTACACTCAAACACTCGGATCTATAAATGCACTCTATACGCAAGATCTAGGTAAACTCGGACAAGGGGGCGTGGCACCTCCCATATAAGCAAATGTTTCAAAATTATATAATGAAAGTGTTTTTTGAGATAATCCAACCAAATTTCACTCAAACACGAAGAACATTAATTGCAAACTCTAAGCTTAAAGTAGGGGAAGTAGGATTAGAGGGCGTGGCACCTCCCATATAAGCGAAAGTTTCAAAATGCTATACTGAAAGATTTTTTAAGGAAAACCTAACCGAATTTTACTCAAACACGCAGAACAGTAAATGCAAGCTCTACGCAAAATCAAGGTAAGCTTGGAGGTGAGGGCGTAGCACATCCCATATAAGCAATTTGTTCTTATACTCTCCTAATAATATACTTGAAATACAGTGTAGGGTATTTAGTTTTTGGCCAGGCCAAAGATTCCACCCTTACTAGTTTTTTGTATTTTGTTTTTTTTTCTTTTTAATTAAAAACCAACCTTCTACAAAGAATTTCATTCACACTCTTCAATTTTCATTATTTAAATTTACTACTGGTCTTCTTCAGGGCGTTACAAATAGTTTTTAGATGAGACACACTTTCTGTGTAGAAAACTTTTATATTTTATAAAAAACCTTCCCAATGCCCAATACTAGAACGAAATGCAATTTTACAGTAGTTAGTGACTGAAACAACTTAAGTTTTTATTCGTGACAGTTGATTGGCAAATTAATTATACAAAATAATGTTATCACCTAGTGGTGATAAATAACAATAGTTTTCAAAACATGCCATTATTTAGTTACAACACTGTTCGCAAAAGAAAAAATTAGACCATTAATGCTAATAAATAGTATAAGGATATTCATATCATACATGTAGGAATTGTAGGCTTCTTTCTTCTTTTTAATAAAACCCACAACACAACACTTTCAGTGCCACTATTTACAGTTCTATTTATCCATTTCGTTTGTATGTATTCTTCTTTAACTCCTAGGAGGAGCATAGGGACATTCGTCGCGATCCCTTGCGATGATCTCTTGCCACGACTTTTTCGATTCTTGGATTTCGTTTTCCAGCGACCTTTTTCAGTTGGTTTTGGGTCTACCACGTGCTCTACTGCCCTTGTGGATTCCACTCAGGAGCCTGGCGACAAACTTCGCTGTGTGGTTTCCGGAGAGTGTGACCAATCCATCCCCATTTGCGCAGCTTGATCTGGTCTGCTATAGCCCTCTGTTTGCTATTTTGATGTAGCTCGGCATTTGATATAGTGCGAGGCCACCAAACCTTTAGTATACGCCTTAAGCATTTGTTGACGAATACTTGCAGCTTGTTCGTTAGTTGCTCAGTAACAAGCCATGTTTCGCACCCATATAACAAAACCGATTTCACATTCGAATCAAAAATGCGTACTGTCGTTTCGGTGGATATAACGGATGAAGACCATGTTTTATTCAGTTGAGCAAACGCGCCTTTTGCTTTTGCTATTCTTGAGTTGATATCCTCTTTTGCTCCACCATCCATGGAGATAATGCTGCCTAAATACGTGAAGCTATCGACGTTTTCGATGTCATCACTGCCAGCTCTAAACATGATGTCCTTCCTGTTTTCGTTTAACTTCATGCTTTTAGTCTTGGATACGTTGATTTTTAGGCCGGCTTTTTGTGATTCCAAGACAAGGTCTTCAATTTTGCTTTGCATATCTGAGTGTTTTGACGATAAGAGGCAGATGTCGTCAGCGTAGTCGAGATCTTCCAGATGTTCGGAAAAGTTCCATTGGATATCCCTTTTGGCCTTATTAAGAGCTTTATTTAGGATATCATCAAGAACGATAATCATTCTTTTATAAGGAAGAGTGATGGTGATAGTAGACACCCCTGTCGTACGACTAAATTAGTGTGACAACAACCCATTGTGTAACCCACTGCCCTCATACAAACGTAAGCTTCAGCCTTATTAGGAAAAACGGAACACGCAATGCAGAAGCTACCCGATACAGTCTGGTACCAAACTTTTAAGTAGAATTTCAAAGCAGTTGAAAACATCACAAAATCAAGAGCCATCCGGAGAAGGTCATTGGTGAAGGAAAACTTAAAATCGAGAAAGCGATAGAGAAAAATTAAATCAAACACTATCTGTGTAAATGATTCATTTTCGAACTATGCATAATCAAAGAAAAGATGTATGTTGTTCCTTGTGGGTGGCATGATTAATTATTAGAAACTATTTGGTGCGAATCGTATATAACATATTTTGCTAGTTTAATATGCATTCACTTTGTTAAAAAAATTCGAACAAAGCAGTGTTGAGTTATAACTAGGAACATAATCGGAAGATAAGGAAAATGGTGAACATTTTAGCAAGGACGTTTTTCCTTTTTGTTTGTATATTTTTTGCATTAATAATTAGCAGTAAATGTTCGAAAAACTTTTGGAAAAGTAAGTAAAGAATATAAAATAGCACAATTCACTCATTAGTGTTTTAATATAAAAGTTTGCAAAAAATTTAAGTCTTCCAAATAATCGGGCATTAAAATCCTTTGGGACAAATTTAATATTTTAAAGTTTTCGTTCAAATTACAGTCATAACACCGTCAGGCACGATTTTGTACAGCTAAAAAAAAACAACAATATATTCTGAAAAAATAACTAAAAATAAGTTATACGTGTCTTCCCGATTTTTCGAATCATATCGAAATTTTATTTAATCGGTCTTTGAAGTTTTCTTACATTTGAGGTATACCATGTCTTCTGAAGACTTATGGAGGATATTAAGGGAAATAGTTTTGTTGAAATCTTTATCCCTCTACATCCAACACAAATGTGTAATTTTTGATCAGTTCTCAAAAAGGTACAAAAATTACCCCTTAAACGGGTATAAAAGAAAATAACACTAGTCTACAAATGGTTAAAAATTTTTTCCCCAGTGAATGCCATTATTCATTTTATATGTAAAATGGGCTGCTGATTCCGAAAATCGCATTATTTTTTTTTATTTTGTGTCGTTTTCGAGATATCGGTCATTTTCGGATTTCGGACCAAAAAAAAAAGATAGTTCCATTTAAATACAAATACCTAAAGAACTAATATTTGTATTCAAACATATTATAAATCATATAAAAGGTAATTAAATTATCTACAAATAACATTCACATCACTTTTTGGTTGGTTTGTTAGTTTCGGCGAAATAAATTGATTTCCAAAAAAAAAACATTTTTTTTTTTCGAAAAAATTAACAAAAAATAAAAATAAACTGCAGATTTATACAAGAAGAAATAACTTTTTTATGATTTTTTTTTTTTGTATCATAGACTATATATTTGTGAAGAAAATAAGATACCATTTAAAAAAATCGATGGAAAAATGCAAAAGTTGTATACAATTCATAGAAAAGTTACCAAAATGCGTTTTTCCCTATTTTTTTCGTTTTTTTGTAATGAACTGTTCGATAATTAAAACTTTTTTTATAAAACACATGAGAAAATCCAAAAAATTCTCAAAGTAGGCGTTAAAAAAAAATACCCGTTTCTCGTCGTTTTTCTCCAATACGTCAGATTTTTTTTTAATCGATTTTTGAAGTTTTTTAATCCACTGTACATGAAAAATACAAAAATAGCGCATTCTTGTGTTTAATCGATGAATTAAACTAAATATATGATCCTTACAGTATCGCAAAAATTTCCCATACAAAATAAAAAAATGAAGAAAAAAAAAAAAGGAACAAACAAATATAAAAATAGTTATATATAATGTATTTTGCAATGCTTAACTGAACACGGCCTTAGAATTGCTGTATCTTATATGGTTTTTGAGATATCTTAGCCTAAGCAAGGAAAAAATTTCGTTTTTGCTATATTTGGAAGCTATAAAACTAGATTATAGAACATTCATAATACGTAGAATCCAATACAGTATCTAAAATTTCTTATCTTTTCCTTTAAAACCTAATTTAAATTATGTCGATATCTTTATTTTTCTCGGAGTTATCCTAATCTAAAAAAAGTGCAAAAAACATGTTTTTTCATTATTTCAGTCTACGATATTTCAGAGATACATAAAGCTAGTGACATATTTTAAAGGAAAACATTAGAACTTTGAGATACTGTATCGGAATCTACGTATGAATGTTCCATATTCTAGTTATATAGCTTCAAAATATAGCAAAAACGGTATTTTTTCCTTGATCAGGCTAGGATATCTCAAAAACCATATGAGTTACAGCAATTCTATGGCTGGATTCGGATTCAACATTGAATATTTCATTAAATATAACTATGTATCTTTATATATGTTTGTTCTGTTTTTTTTTTTTTCTTATTTTTTTTTTTTATATGGGATATGTATTTTTGCGTTATTTCGCGGAGATGATCAGCTACGATTTTGGGGTTTGCATTTTTCAGACCACTAAACTAGTACAAATGAAATCCCATTCACAGATTTTATCCACATTTTCATTAAACCTATCGACTATTCAAGAGCACCGTGGAGAATAAGGAATAGAATAAGGAATAGAAATAAAAATACAATTTTTTTTTCATTTTCAATATATCATTCTGCTGCCTTAATGCATTTTTGATTTAATTTTTCGTGTAATTAGTCCTTGAACAAAAAAAAAAAAAAAAAAAAAGTGATATCTTTTGTATGGAGTTGAAACACCTTTACTTTGATAGATAATAACTCAGAAAGTAAGGATCTAATTGATAAAGTAAAAAGGCAAGATTTAATAAGGAAGGTAGTGGCTATGCGATGCCGTTGATAAAAATTAACTGCGCTGTTCATTGTAAGCTATTTTTGCAACTTTAAGCTAGAATATCTGGAGAACTAGAGTCAGTTCGGCAAATTAGATATTATTTTCGTTTTTAGTATGATATAATTATTCGAAATTAGCTCCGAAACTTTTAGTTGCAAAATCATTGTAGCCCAGTGTTATTTTTAAAAAACATTTCCCATAAATGAAGTAATTTTGTCGGGAAATTGAAATATATACTGATCTTGGGGATTATATTTTTGACTAAGGGCAGCACTTTGAGACAAAGAAGATTTCAAAGTGTGTAAAAGATCCCTTTATTTTAATTTCTGGTATAATGTAAATTTTGGTGCGAATTCAACTTGTTTTAATGTTAAGCGAAGGTATGTTAAGCAAAATTCTCCTATTTCTATAAAACTTTTTTAATGAATCAAAACATTTTTATTAACTTAAAATATATTTACATTTAAAAAACTTCTTAAGCATTTTATTTTCATTTTTCCTTTTCTAGCGTGTGATGGAACGCCTCTTGGCTACTGTCTAAAGCCTGAAGAAATGGAATGTGAAGAAATTATACCCTACGACTGTCCGGAAGGAGAGCAATGTTGCTTTTTTCCAATTTAATTAAGTAATGGAATTTAATTAATTAAAATTAACGAAATGACAAGACCAAGACTAATTTTGCTAATCAAAAATCATTAGATAATTCTTTTCTTTGTGTTTACCGTCTTTTTTGTTATAAAATCTATATAAATTGCAGTTAATGTTTTATCATTATATCGATACGTCTAACGTAAAAGTTGGTAACTCGAAATCGTAGTTTTTAGTTATGATCATTTTTGTATTGTTTTCGTTAAAACAAGAAAACCAAAAACAAAAATTTTATAAATACTTTGGAAATCTGTAGTCCAAATAAAGGTTTTTTGACTATTAAATCGATGTCACTATTCCAAATTGATTAAAAGAAATATTAACAATTTCAATTTATAATTTGGATAAAAATTCTGTATTCTGTTTCAGCAACCAAATGTTCCATGA
This sequence comes from Calliopum simillimum, assembly GCA_951812925.1. NCBI lineage: Eukaryota > Metazoa > Arthropoda > Insecta > Diptera > Lauxaniidae > Calliopum > Calliopum simillimum. Next base: position 41,863,291 of record OX638372.1, on the reverse strand, counting down.
GAAAAGTTGGTAACTTAACTTGCCAACTACCATTAAAAAATATTCTACGGACATTACGTTGGTATGTAGGACTTACGACCACTGATTTTTAAAGAAAAATTAACTAATAACTTTGTAAGTTAAGTTACCAACGCAATTTGTTATTTTTGTCCCGTGCATAAGTTATCAACTTAAGTTGCCAAGTTTTTGCATGGAGACCTCAGTAAATATACTTAGGTTGTAACTTCAAAAATTACTCCCAGCCTTTCAAATTGTAAGCAAGAGGTGCCAAAATTTGACACAAGATAGAGTCCAATACGTAGATTTCGAGAATCATTCTCCCTTAAAAAGTTGGTAACTCGAGTAACAAACTTTACGTTGGATGTATCGATATCTATTCAAAATTGAAATTCATAAATATGTAAATATATTGTATTACCATCTGAGCAAACATATTTTTTTGTGTATTATAAAGAAATCCTCATATTGCTGGTATTGCTGCATAATCCCTGTGAAGTTGTGTCAAATTCCTGAAGTGACCAATTTCAATTTCTTCAATTAATAACAAAGTTTAACATTTAAAAAAAAGTATTTGTTAGAGACTCTTCAGTTTTTGATCAATAGCCAGTACTTTTTCAGAAACCGCTATTTCATTTTACGTCCAACAAGTAATCTTGCATAAGAGGGTATATTAATGTAAAACTAGTAAGGGTGTAACTTTTGGCCTGGTCAAAAAATAAATACCCTACACTGCAGTATTTTCAAAATTTTGCTTATATGTATAGTTTTTAGTGTCAGAGTGAAATTTAGTTGGATTATCTCAAAAAACTCCTTCAGTATAACATTTTGAAACTTTTGCTTATATGAGAGTTGCCACGCCCCTTGTCCGATTTCACCCAATTTTTGCTGAGAGCTTTCATTTATAATTTTTAGTGTCTGAGCCAAATTTGGTTCGAATATCTCAAAAAACGCTTTCAGTATAGCGTTTTGAAGATTTTGCTTATATAGGAGGTGCCACGCCCTCTTGTCCGAATTTGCTCAGTTTTTTCTCAAAGCTTGCGCTTACAATTCGTAGTACTTATGTGTATTGTGGTTGCATTGTCGTGAAAAATACTCCTAAAATTGCATTTTGAATATATTTTTTGTATGGGCGGTAGGCGTGTCCGTTGACCGATTTCGCTCATTTTCAATCCCCCGAGCTATCTTTGACGACGGAGGCAGTGTACCAAATTTCATTGAATTATCTTGCTCAGTTTTCTCAAAAAGTGTATTTCAACACACAGCCAGCCACCCAGCCACCCAGCCAGCCAGCCACCCAGCCAGCCAGCCAGCCGGCAGACAGACGGACATGGCTATATCGACTCAGGAGGTGAAGCTGATCAAGAATATATATACTTTTCTATACCTGCCACGCCTCCTTCTCTGCGTTACAAACGGAAGGACAAAGTGAATATACCCTGGGTGTAGGGTATAATGATCGGTCTTCTTCTGTATTTCCACCATAACTCACAAAATATAAATTTTTCACTGAACTGTAAAAAGCATGAAATTTCTAAACAAACAAGATAGGACTCGGTCGTCAAATGAGAATTTTCGGCTGTTGAACGCAGTGGCCAATGTTACCTGGAGAAGCCCGAAATACTAATGGTAAAATACTATAAATAATATGGATATAGCATTAATTCAATCTCGACCTCAACTTAAAGGCAAGTAGCGTAAAAGACTGAGTTGTATAGTATATTAGCAAATAATGTGAAGAATCTCATCAGAACCAATTGAAGGAGAGATTATTGGAGTGAAAGTATTGGCTTTGCCAAAAATTAAATTCTTAAATACAAATGTTTTTTGTTTCAGCTGTCATTTTCTGAGGACCTAGTCGCCTTCTATCTTAAAGGTGGCTTTTTTTGATTTTTGATCATGATGAGACAGACGTCTCTTGACCAATCCAGTTTACCCTACTTTTTGATATAACATTACAAAATAAAGCGTTTTTTAATTACAAAAAGTTTAAAGTAATATTCATATCTTTCAATATTTTTTCGACTGCATAAATATGTATTCTTTAGTTCTTTGATTATTGTGGAAATAACAATTAAGTTATCTATATCGACTTATAACAGGTCATTCAATAAGTCCGTAGGATGACACATAGATGGCATTACTAGAATTTCTTCCAAATGATTTTTATTTAGTACTAACTTTCAAACGATACATGTATAAATTTGACAGCAATCGGACTATTATTTTGTGAGTTATAGCATTTTGTGTGAAGCATCTTTTGTTAGTGAAAAAAAAAAAAAAAATGGAAAAAAGTGAATTTTGAGTTTTGATAAAGCATTGCTTTTGATGAAAATTAATTGCTGAATTTAAACGTGGTCGTACCAGCACAAATGGACGCCTAAATGAGGCTGTTATTCCAGAAAACATAAAAAAATCCACAAATTGGTTATGAACGATTGCAAATTGAAGGTGCACGAGTTAGCTGAGATTGTAAAGATATCAGATGGTAGTATTTTTACCATTTTACACGACCATTTGGGTATGCGAAAGCTCTGTGCAAAGTGAGTGCCGCGTGAGCTCACAGTCGACCAAAACAAAAACGAATAGATGCTTCAGAGTAGTGTTTAGCGCTGTTAAACCGCAATAAAATTGAATTCTATCGTCGATATGTGACAATCGATGAAACATGGGTTCACTATTGTACACCAGAATCCAAAAGACAGCCAACTGAGGCCTATTTTGACGAAAAAGAGAAATCGTACTATAAAAGTGGTATCGAAAAGTTGGAAAATCGCTACACTCGTTGTATCGCCCTCGAAGGCAACTATGTTGAATAATAAAATCGAGTTTGGTCAAAATTTTGTTTTTTTCTTACTTATCCTACGGACTTATTGAATGACCTGTCATAATAATAATACGGAAGACAAAAACTTGTCCATCTGTTTTTATTATGTTAGAAATGGAGTACGACTTTAAATTATACACCATTAGAAAGGTATTTGTATGTAAATATGCACAAAGTTAAAATCATGTTAATGTTTTGACTTTAAGCTTGGTAAAATTAAATACAAATATTTCCACAACAAAATACACGGTCACTCAGAGCTAAAAGGAGGATAAAGCACAAAGAAAAAGAAAAAAGCACTGGCTTCATGATAAATGATAAATGAGTTTTTCTATTTCGTACCAAATAGCAACAAAAAAGTACTAAAAGTGTCCAAAAAAGACTAATAATTATTTACAATAGTACATTTGTGGTCGAATTTTGACCACTGGGCGATTCTAGTTTTCATAATTTTTTGATATTTGAGCTTATTTTGGCATTCTTAATTTGTTTTGTTTGATGATTTTAATACAACTCTTTATACTTTTTTCTGTTTTATATACTCTTTCAAACAAATGTTCACACTAAGCTACCAATTCATGATTTTAAAAAGTAAGCCGAATTGTAAATGCGTATAAATCGAAAGACCCAAATTTTAAAAACTAAAATTCGCATGTGAATAACTCGAATAATAAATGACTGTATGAATCACTGAAGTAGATTTAATATTGTACCTCTCAGTATGTGGTCGCATTTTGTGATCAAATGACTTGAAAACAGGGTAGAGCATGGTCTGCTACAAATCTGTGAATGAGCAATTTATTTCGACCACTGCAAACACCAATAACTGTTACAAATGAAGCAAATAAATTACTTCAGGTGTACAAGCTGAGTACCAAAATTCTTTTGCACAATTTTCCGGTGTGATTATTCAACAAACTGATGTGGTATGTTAAATAGTAAATAACAAAATACATAGCAGGTGTTTCAAATAAATGGAAAAATTTCAGCATCACTGCACTTTATAAATGGTAATAGCAAAAAGGCAATATTGACAAAGTGTGTTGCCAAAAATATTTCCGAAACGCTTTTATTTATACTTGATTCGCAAGCAAACAAGGGAAAGAAGAACTCAAAAAAAAATATAATAAATTGTCGTGATATCGAAACCACGGAGGCTTTATGATTTTGTTAATACCATCTAAAGATCCGATGCAGGCTTTTGCACTATCAGATCATGTATGGATCAAATACAATAAGCTTCATTCCACATGGCTTAGAAATCTGTCTTCTAAATGCCTTTCTTTTATACAGATTCATACATATTTTGAATGTAGTATGTATGTATCTTGAAAAAGTTCAATACTTTCCCGGAGTTGCTTTGATTGTATCGAAAAGCTATTAAAAATTTTAGAGTCGCATGATTACAGAGTGCAAAAAATTGATTGACAAATTGTTTCAATGAAATCTTGATAACTTTTTTGAAATAACTTGTGACCACTGATTCCGAATTTGGCAACTGTTTTGTTCTACTTACAGGTCTAAAATTGCTTTAAATTAGAGAAATAATATTTTCAGACATATGGGGGTTATCCGAGAAATATTAACCCTTTTGCGGACACAAGATTTTCGAAAAGGTTCGCAAAACGTCACTAGTGATATTTTGAGTTCTAAACTAGATATTTGAATTCGAGTTCTAGACTAGATATTTGAATTCGTATTGAAGTTTTGAAGTTGTGTTGTATTGAATAGTCAAATATTTCTAAAAATTAGAAATATAAAAATAATGGAATCACAGTCAGCTACTTCTAATCTAAAAAATGGCTTTCTTTCTTAATAAACTGTACCTTTAAATATTCCCAATTGGATCATTACTTTCCGAGATATCAACCACTGAAGCAACTGCATCTGAATTCAACATAAATTTACTTCGCTGGATATCTCGATGCCGTTGGCAGAGGTGAACTATACTTCTTTACGGATCAGTACCATATGCCTGAAAAGAGCGTTTTTTGTACTTTAAAGCAAGGATATCTTGGATCCTAGACCTGATAGAGAAATATGGTCTCCGTTTTCGATTTCGGAAGCTGAAAATGAACTAAAACAATAATTGAGGGGGTTAGAAGCAAAGGGGTACAAGTGACAAATTACGAAAAATTGAGATAAGTATGAGAATAGGTAGTGGGAGCTTTGCTTTATTTATGAAACAAACATTACCTAAGCTTTTGAGTTCCTACACCTCTATAGAGCCCCATTAAGGTAAGCCAGTTCACAAAATTATAGTTTTGCTTTAAAACAAAATTCAAAAATTTTTTTTCTATTAAATAAGAAGCAAAGTTAGCGCAACGTAACATCTAACATAGGTTAAGAAAAAATTAAATACTTCAATTTTAAGAATCCTTGAAAAATTCCCTTTTTAAAGTATTTTTTTTAAATTTTCTAGAGGTCTGTTTTTAAAAGTTATTAGTACTTTAGTGAAAGTCTACCGCACTTGTACCCCTTTGCTTCTAAACGAGGTTAAAATATTGAATATTGTAAAATATTTTCGTTTTGAAATGAAAAGTAACGAGTGCGGTAGGCTTTCAGTAAAATACTAATAACTTTTAAGAGCGGACCTCTATAAAAATTTAAAAAAAAACTTTTAACAGAGAACGTTTTAAGGATTCTTAGAGTTATGGTACTTAGTTTTTTCTTTTGCTAAGTTAGTTGCTGCACGGTGCTAACTTTACTCCATTTTTACTACAAAAAAAAAAATTTCAGTAAAATGGTGTAGGCTTTCACTGAAATACTAATAACTTTTAAAGGCGGACTCATTGAAAAAATTTTACAAAAAACATTAGATGGAGCATACTTTAAATGTTATTTGACGCGCAATATTTTATTTTTTAACTCACTCTGCAATTTATGAAGCAACGTTAACTTAAACTATATTTTACTCAAAATTTACTTTTTGTTACTTGTACTTCCTTTGCTTCTAACACCCTCAATTTAGATTTCATTAAACATTTTGTGTTGCACATTTTTGTGAGAAAAATTTCATTACTCGATGTCGTAGAGTTTTTTTACATAGATATTTTGTGACACTAATCTCTAAAGAGAGAGAGTTTTTAACCCATATTAGCCCGGTAACCGATCCCGTTGAATTTTTTTTTTTTTTTTTTGTGAATTTTAGAACACAGGCTAGTTTGGTTCTTATCAAGAAAAATCCGTTGGCATTTTTTAGAAATCTCAATCGGTTGGAGTAGTGTTCTACCCCTTGGGCCAATACATGTACTAAATTCCGAACAAAACTGGTTTTTGTTAAGTTCTTGCAAGTTTATTTGAAAAATTGTAAAGTTTCATTGATATGTCGTTTTAAACATTGTTCTATGTTCAATGGAACCCACTCAGCTGATAACCACTCAGTTCAATTCAAAGTTAAAATTCTGGTTTTAGGAAGAAGAAACTACACTAAACCGATATATACGTATTGTTTCAAACACTATTTTATGTTCTATAGATTCCATTTGGCTTCATTTAGTTTCATCGAAACCCATGCATGATCCTGTAATCCATGACCAGAAGACCAAGTGGCCATATTGCACACTTCAAATCCAAATACCCAAAAGACAGCTAATTTTCACAGCAATATCTCAATATTCTCATGTGATATAAAAATTGATTTTGGCATCGTTTTAAGAATGTCAATAACCTTTATAAAGCGGAATCAGAACATACATTGCTCACAAAATATGGCGACGCTTTCAAAAAACCTCAAAATTATCTAAAAAGTATATACACATTGACCCAAGGGACAAAAAACTACCCCAGCAATTTCGACAGCGAATGCCTCAGACACAGGAATCCCGATTTGAATTATATTTTTACATGCTGAAACTATCATCCTTTGGCAACATGAAGCTAGTTCTAATGTTATCATTTTAAATATTAAAATATTTTTAAATTTTTTTTTTTTTCCAAAATGGTCTTTTGTAGATTTTTGGTAAATGTGAGGGGGTGCTTGGGCGTGGTGAACCTAAAAGCATCGTGATACATAAATAGTAGCCAACAATCCAAAGATTAGATATATTCCGCAAATAGTTTTAAGAGCTTCTAGTTTCATAGAAATCTCTATTTTAATTTTGGGGTAGAAACTACCACTTTGAGCCAGTATGGGTTAAGAGATAAATATATGAAATGAATGAACATAAGTTAAACTCTATGTCTAGGCTATCAAAATTTTTAATACCAATATTGAAAAATAAGAATAGTTAGAATCTCCATTGCAACATTTGTATGAATCGCCACTTTTGACCACAAAAACAATATGAACAACAGGAAATGCAGAGCTCATCGTCATATCCCGCCAACCACACTATTCAGTTCCATTCCAGCAGACGATCTATTCACGTGAAGTTGATGGTAGCCACCACAACTGGCATTGACATAACGTGGAGTACAAAAAAAAATTAAAAAAATATTTTCATTTTCGCCATTTCTATGCGTATGCTCCAGTGATTTCTGCAGCTGCATTCGTATGCGAATCACTCAAGGACTGAATTCATTTCCTGTGTCGGATTTCAATGCGTGAAGGTAACACATTCATTCATGCAGCGAATCGTAGCATATTTTTCTGCATTTTTACTGGATTCACAAAAAAAAAAAAAAACACATTCTATCGAAAGGAAATAACAAAAAGTAAAGTATTTTTCAAAAATGAAGGGAATATCTTTATCCTTCTACACATTTGTGGTATACATTTTGAAGAAAAAAATGCAAGTTCTCATATCGATTTAAGATTTACATGTACATTCGATGCCATATTCGTGCATTTTTCTCCATTTTGCTAAGGCAACTAAACATGAATATATTTTCAGAACTTTCACTCATTTTAAGAGTGCTTTTGTTGTCAAATGCACAATCCTTGTAAGTCACGTACTCTGCATGCACACGGCTTTGTCTGCCACAGAGAATTTTTAACAAAAAATGATTTCATGCTCTATCAATTTCTGTTATGTATGAAAATAACACTTTTCAGAAATCAATATATGCTACATGAAGAAATGCCAATAGGATCGAGAATGTTAATTAATTCGAAAATCCACCAAAATGCTGATGACGATAGAACATGTACCCAATAAATTTAAAAAAAACAAAACAGAAAACTTCTAGAAATGTTGGCAAAGATTTATAAAAGAACCCGACAACAGTCCGATAACCATAACTGTTCATCAGGCCGAAAGATGTTGAGAAACCCAAAAAAAAAAATGTTTGATGGAGTTGGAAAAAGTTGAAAATGAATGACCGATTGAAAAAAACATTTTTAAAAATACCACGACTAGACTTTAAATTTTTCGAAGTTACTTTAGAGGTCACTCATATAATGGAACAGCCCCTAATTTCAATTTTCATTCTTTGATAATCTCAAGAGGAAAAATTTCAAGCGCTTCTCATCCAAGCACTTCAAAAGTGCTTATAAGAATGCAGTAAGAACAACAGTGCCACGCCCCAAAAATATAAAACACACCATATCTTCGAAACTATTTGACCCATGTGGAAAAAATTCGGTTTATATACAAAAGTCATCAAGACAAATAATGTCTGTTGAAAAAATATGTGGCACCACGCCCACAGGCAATGCTACATGAATGAACTTGTTTCCTGTAGAACAGAGTTTCAATTAATAAGGTTATGTTCATTGTTGGGTGTGGTACCGCAATTTTTTTCAGCAAATGTTATTTGACTCACTACTCTTTATATAAGGGAATGTCGTCAAGGTTGGGACGGGTTTTGTTTTTGGTCAGTGGTTTTGAAACGGATCAAAAAATTGTTAATTTAAATAAACCAATAAAAAGGTATATTCATCGGCTACAACTTTTTCAAAGAAATTTATTTGATATCGTGATCAGATCAAAAGTTATAGCCATTTTAATGAAGACAACTTTTTTTGCCGAAAAAAAATTTGCCGTATAAGTTGGGACACTTTCAAAAATCACAAAGTGAGCCAAAAAGTTAAGTTAATCTCCATGATATTATTTTTATTAGAACATTTATTCAAAAGTCATATTTCAAAGAAACAATTTGGGTAAAAATATATAATATTCCGCCTAATATGATTCGCAGTTTGTACAGGTGAAGAAACTGTTCCGCATATTTTATTTTTAAGGTACTTCTTGTGCGAGACACAAGATACCATCAACGGATTGGCGTGCGAAGCAACTCTTTTAACCAGCTTTAGCAATGCATCGTCATCAATGGTTGAAATGTCCTTAATTTCATCATTCAATTTTTGGGTATACCCCGCCAAACTGCATTTTGGGATTTTATGGGCTTTTCTGGTGGATCGAACGCCTTAGCCAATTTTATTTCCTTGAATTCTGCGATCAATGCATTAAAATCAATAATTCCACGATCGGTTTTTCGGGCGTTAATGAACTTGCCAAACTCATTTCACATAAATGCGTCACAATCTTCAAAAATTCATTAATAAATGCCATTTAATTACTATAAATACAATTGCATTCATCAAATATTGTAAAAATATAATTTAAATGGTATCGCAATGCCTTGGAATAAAAAAAAGTTCTGTCCCAACTTATACGACATGAGTGCCCCAACCTTTACAAAGTTGCCATTTCGTGAAAGCCCAAAAATAATATGTGCCAGAACAATACATTTCAATCACTCTTTCACGCAATGGAAATACACTGAATACAAGACACTTTGAACACACTTACACGAAATAATTGGTTTAAGTTCGGCAAAATACGAACGCGCAGAAACTATCGAAGAGATCTTTTTGATATGACAATTTACTCTTTGTTTGGAATGGATGTAATCAACAGTAGTTCTTCGATCATTTGCACATGAAACGTTAGGTTATAAACAGACTTTACTTCGACAGTTGAAACATAAGTAGGTGTCGCCAGTATTGAAAATTCAAGAAAAACGGCTGTCCCAACTTATACGGCGTCCCAACCTATACGACATTCCCCTACATGTATACTGAAATTCATTGCTGTAGCTCAAATAGTTTCGGAGATATGATAAGTGGCACCGCCCACTTTTTTAGTGGATATTATTTCTCTCTGTGCCTGTTACAAATATACCGAATCTTATCTATCTGCGCCCAATAGTTTCGGAGATATAACGAATTTGTTTTTGGGGCGTGGCACCGCCCATTTTCACTTTGAGTTAATTTCATCTTAATTGATTTGATTGAATACACATATATTTATTCATATTTCACTCCAGCGTTTAATGCGACTAACATTTTTAAACAGAAAAACAGTTTTTTTTTCAAAATTTATGAGATTTCGACCTCTGTCCCTAATTTGTGGATCAAATGCTAGAAAAAGCGGGCGTCTTGTCAGATAGCTCAATGTATAACCTTTAATTTTGCATTTGATTTTTTTTTTAAAAAAAGTGTCCTTGTAGTGAATTATTTTCGTGTGCACTTCTTAGTCCAAAAAAAAAACCATAGTGCAGCGATGGGCTCGGGCTCTGAAATCGATTTTCATGCGAGCCCGTACCTAACCACAAAAGCCCTTAATTTAGAGGCCCGTGAGGACCCGAAAATCACACGAAGGTTTAGAAGCACGAACTTGGAAAGAATTCTGTTATTTAATAAAAATATGGAAAATTATGTCTATGTGAAGTGTTTAGAATGAAAATGGAGTAAGTTAAGTCAAACAAAAAAACTTATTAGATTTGTTCAAAAAGTTAGCAGGCAATGGTATCACCTTTGTTTTTTCTCGTTTGAAAAAAAAAAAAAAATTTGCGGGCCCGGTTTTTTTCTCAAGTGCTTGTTTCGTGTTCATTGGTTGGGCTCGTTTCCTCTAGTTGAGCGTAAATATCATTTCGCAAGCTTGCAAAATACTACTATAAATTTTATTTACTAAGATTTTGTTTCTGCTTAAATCCGGGCCCTCCAAAAAACTCCGGGCCTGGGGGGAATCCCCCCCCTTACCCCCCCCTCTCGTCAGGCCTGACCGCAGCATTACAAGTAAGCACTTCAAAAACCCTATTTTGGTAAGGCTGTGGTAATCTTTTTTTCGCTTACATCTTATGACATGCAATATTAACAAGAAAGAATAGCTCTTACGGAGCGGAAGCGCTTATTGGTGAAATGGATGCACTTCAAAAGGGTTTTTGAAGCACTTCTTTTCCCCTTGGGAATCTGTCAGCATGCATTAGTATTATGAGTTAGTGGCAATCATTTACTCATTTTACTCATTTGTTTTATAAAGTTTAAATGCTGGTTTGTTCTTTGTACAGCATTTAGAAAATTTAAATTGAATTATCTCGAAATGCCATTCTTCGACTTAGGGCGTTATTGCACTGAACGCTTCAATTGTTCCCATTGCATAAAAGACACATAACTTCGTTGTCAACATACATGTATGAACCATTTAGAAATTTTTATAAGCTCCAAAATGGATTTAGGACTCTTTTGAGAGATAACTTCAAGAGAAGTGACTTTCGAACAACTTGTAACATCATGTAAACAGCGCTGTGCATGAAAATGAAAAATGGACTCTCCGACATCAGGATCTTTACAGCTTCTATAAAGATTTCCTACGTCGGTAAGCTATAACTTTGAGGCGTGCCTACTTATAAAGAGTGCCCCATAATGACATCAGTTAAGATTTTGAGAGTCAAATACGTACACATATGTCACCGTGCTTAAGCAAGCGATCTTAAAGAGACGACGTAAGGTATCAATAGTCCCAAATCTCCTGAGTAAAATGAAATTATTTTTAAAATCGAAAACTTGGCACTTTTTTTTGGCAGGAAAGTAAAAAATAATTAAATGAAACAAAAGTTCAAATAGCCTTTTTAGTAGTATTTGTCGATGCTGACTCCGAATTTGATCTCAAAATTGCTGTATATTAATGGTTTTCAAGATATCATAGCTTACAACTGCTAAAAACACAGTTTTTCGGTATTTTTGAAGCGATATAACAAGACAAATAAAATTGAAGATACAAACCACGTGTAAACGATCAAGAAATTTGTTAATGGAATCCGATTTGGCTGAAAATTGATATAAGTAATAGTAGCATAGTGAGAAAAATTACTACCAATTATTTTTTCAAAATTTTAAAAAATGGCGGAGATATGGGACTTTGAAATTTTTGGGTTTGTTTTTTTTTTGAGAAGCTATAACTTAAGTTGCATTTATCCAATTCTCAATTTGATGGTGTCAAATGATTTGACTTGAAACAGGCTTTAAAATAAAAACTTCCCTACACCAGGCATTGAAATAAGCTGTAGTAATGCCCTATTTCTGCAGTAATAACTTCAAATTTGCAGTAATAATTTCAAAATATTGTAAAAAATTGTAGTAATAATTTTCACCCAAATTCATATTACTTTGTTTTGCGTTAATCGTTGAAACTAAATTCTCATAAGTACTCGGCAACTCTACTTTAAACATATTTTTATAAATGCATTCTAAGAAAATTTCGCTATAAATTTTCAATTTTAAATTGAACCATTGCCATGATATCTGTTATTTAATATTAATATTTAATATTAATCACTTGAATAACACATTAAAAAAATTTTGCTAAAAATTGCAAATAAAAACAAAAAAAAATTCTGCAGTAATAACTTTTTCTTATTTCAACCCCTGCCCTACACCCAGGGTATATTCACTTTGTCCTTCCGTTTGTAACGCAGAGAAGGAGGCGTGGCAGATATAGCAAAGTAAATATATTCTTGATCAGCGTCACCTCCTCAGTCGATATAGCCATGTCCGTCTATCTGGCTGGGTGGCTGGCTGGCTCGCTGGCTGTGTGTGGAAATACATTTTTTGGGAAAACTAAGCAAGATAATTCAATGAAATTTGATGCACAGCCTTCATCGTCAAAGTTAGCTCGGGGGATTGAAAATGAGCGAAATCGGTCAACGAACACGCCTACCGCCCATATAAAAAATATATTCAAAATGCAATTTTTTGAGTATTTTTCACGATAATACAACCAAAATACACATAAATACTACGAATTGTAAGCGCAATCTCTGAGCATAAACTGGGCGAATTCAGACAAGAGGGCGTGGCACCTCTCGTATAAGCAAAAGCTTTAAAACGCTATACTGAAAGCTTTTTTGAGATAATCGAACTAAATTTTCCTCAGACACTAAGAATTATGAATACAAGCTTTAAGCAAAAACTGGAAAATATCGAACAAGAGGGCGTGGCACCTCCCATATAAGCAAAAGGTTCAAAACGCTATGTTGAAAACATTTTTTGAGATAATCCAACCAAATTTCACTCAAATGCTAAGAACTATCAATTCAAACTCTGAGAAAAAACTGGGTGAATTCGGACAAGAGGGCGTGGCACTTCCCATACGAGCAAAATTTTCAAAATACTGCTGTGTAGGGTATTTAATGTTTGGCCAGGCCAAAGGTAACACCCTTACTAGTTTTATATAGTTTACACTGAAAAAAAAAAAAAAATTTAAATTGAGTTTCCCAGAATATGTCATTTTTGATATTTTTAATTTTTCTTGTACAAAAAGCTACAAGTGTAACTTACCAGTCCACCAAAAATTGGAGTGGGACTGCTAGTGGTTCTCCAGAAAAACAATAAAATGTAGTATATTCCGCAATTTTTCAGTACATTTTTTTAATTTAAAATTTTTATTAAACAAAATTTTCAAATGCTGAAGTTAGTTTATTGACTGTTTTTTTGCTTGTATAGAGCTAATGAAAGTACCAACGCACTTTTTTCAAATTCAAATTAACGTTTAATTAAAATTTTCAAATTTAAAAATTGTACTGAGAAATTGCGGTAGAAGCCACATTTTATTGTTTTTCTGGAGACCCACTGGCAGTCCCACTCCAATTTTTGGAGGACTGGTAAATTACACTTGTAGCTTTTTTTGTAAGAAAAATAAAAAATATCATAAATGACATATTTTGGGAAACTCAATTTAATTTTTTTTTTTTTTTTTTCAGTGTAAACAATATAAAAAAAATTTAAAAAAATGTTTGCTAATTTTGACACCATGAAATTGAGAATTGGATAAATGCAACTAAAATTATAGCTTCTCAAAAAAAAACTAACCTAAAAATTTCAAATTCCTATATCTCCGCCATTTTTTTAAATTTTGAAAAAATATTTGGTAGTAATTTTTCTCACTATGCGAGGTACTATTACTTATGCCAATTTTCAGCCTAATCAGATTCCATGAACAAATTTCTTGATCGTTTACACGTGGTTTGCATCTGAATCGGAATTGTATTTCAAAAAATATAATTTGCCATCAGGTTCCATTTAATTAACCAAAAAATTAATCCGATTTGGCGTTAATTATCAAAATGCGAAACACCTAAAATCAGATTCGATTCCGATTGAAATCGGATTTCAGAACACGGGTAAATATTTCCTTTTTCCACCGATGTATCTATCGTAAACGTGAAAAAACGTGTTTTTTGAATTTTTTAGGATATGAAAAAAAAAAAACAACTTTTAAGTAATAAGTACGAAATAAATTGAAAAATTCGAAAAGTTTTTTAAAAAAAAAAAATTGAGAACGTCAAAAAGTTCAAAAGAAGAATGAGAACGTCAAAAAGTTCAAAAGAAGAATGAACTGGATTGCAAAGTTTCAAAAAATTGTAAAAAAATCGAAAACTATTGAGTATGGATTTAAACTGGAGCTGCATATTAATGAGCAAAGTAACAAATAGGATTTTCTGCAAAATTTTTGAATCGTCTTCTATATTGACGGGACGATAATGTACTCGGAAAACAATACCCTGCCAAAACAAAAAAAAAAAAAAAAAAAAAATTTGTCATTCCCTTAACCTTTTTTAATCCTCTAGAAGAAATTCCTCGCATAGTGCCAGTAGAGTATATCGAGTTATAACATTAATCATGACACAAAAACCATTATGTAAAAGTTCAGTTGGTTTTATTTTCATATATAAATTTGAAGTAAAATTAATTTAAATATGATGAATTGAGAATTTAATAATTATTTAATTGTGATTTTTATTAATTGTGTAATCGAAAAGTGCAAATGGGTCATTTCATCTCAAATCGTCCAGGCAGAATTTTTTTTTTGCATATTATTTTTTTAATAGTTTCTACATTGAAATCGATGAGATACGTATTTTTTCCTTTTGCTTGATTTTGAGTTCTTTCGTCGTGGTGAATTTTTTAAAATTCGTCTACAAACTCGATTTTGCGCTATTGTCGCATGTCAATTTTCACGGAAAATGTGATAACTTTGCGATAAAACGTCCGATCTTCGTAATTTTTGGTATGTTTGTAGCTACAAAGTTCCTCTAAAAGAAAAAAATATGATACAGGGTATATTTCAAAAAATAATTTTCATATCGTCATTTGAAAAAAAAAAAAATCAAAAAATTTTTGACTTGAAAAATTTCCAAATGCATCAGTTTTTATTTATTCATATTTTTTTTTTAAATAGCCATACATATAAACAATATTATGTAACAGCCTCTATTAGCCCAAATTCGTTGTTTGGGAATTATGATTTTTTGAAAAAACAGTCCCATTTATTTAGTAATTTTGGACTTTATTCATGATATATGTTATCATTTCGTCAAAAGTAGCTCAATCGTTATGATATTTTGTCTGTCAACAGTCAAAGGTCCGTTCTAGAAGAAAAAATCATGAAGTGTAGTACATTTTTGGATATTTTTTTTATAATCGTCTTTAAAATAGAAAAAAAATCAAATGACTTTTAGCCCAAAAATTTTAGCATTGCTACGATTTGTCCATTCTTTATTACTATTTTTGTAAATCAATTTGTAAGTAGACAATTTTCAGAAGCATACTCCAAATGTGGCTGTCAAATTACTTGAAGCTCGTGACGTACAAAAGTTCAGAAAGACCAAGAAGACCCAGTGGAACAATGTTGCAGCAATAATCAAATTACTCGAATAAATGTACCTACTTGCATGGAGTTTGAAAAATAATATTGAATAAAAAACAAAATTAAGGTATGAATAAAGCTTCTGAAAATTGTCTACTTACAAATTGATATACAAAAACAGTAATAAAGAATGGACAAATCGTAGCAATGCTAAAATTTTTGGGCTAAAAGTCATTTGATTTTTTTTCTATTTTAAAGACGGTTATGAAAAAAATATCCAAAAATGTTCTACACTTCATGATTCTTTCTTCTAGAACGGACCTTTGACTGTTGACAGACAAAATATCATAACGATTGAGCTACTTTTGACGAAATGATAACATATATCATGAATGAAGCCCAAAATTACTAAATAAATGGGACTGTTTTTTCAAAAAATCATAATTCCCAAACAACGAATTTGGGCTAATAGAGGCTGTTACATAATATTGTTTATATGTATGGCTATTTAAAAAAAAAAATATGAAAAAAAAAAACTGATGCAATTGGAAATTTTTCAAGTCAAAAATTTTTTGATTTTTTTTTTTTCAAATGACGATATAAAAATTATTTTTTGAAATATACCCTGTATCATATTTTTTTCTTTTAGAGGAACTTTTTAGCTACAAACATACCAAAAATTACGAAGATCGGACGTTTTTTCGCAAAGTTATCACATTTTCCGTGAAAATTGACATGCGACAATAGCGCAAAATCGAGTTTGTAGACGAATTTTAAAAAATTCCCCACGACGAAAGAACTCAAAATCAAGCAAAAGGAAAAAATACGTGTCTCATCGATTTCAATGTAGAAACTATTAAAAAAATAATATGCAAAAAAAAAATTCTGCCTGGACGATTTGAGATGAAATGACCCAAATATAAAGCGTTATTAAGGCACTTAAAATAATATACCACTTGATTGTATGAAAAATTTAATTATTTCAAATTGTTTTTAATAAAAAATTCTTTTCAATTTCTGCGTAAACCAGTAATAAGGCTGAAAAAATGGTTGATTAACTTCAACGTAAATGACAGACAAAGAAGAATGTTCTGTGGACTTGATGTAATATTTGTACTTTCGGCATGAAGGATTATTGGCAATTTCTTAATGAGCTTACTGTGAAATGGTTAATTATTTTCACTTTATTTAAATCTTTTTTTTTTTTTGCCAGAAACATCAATAACAGCCAAAGGAAAAAAAATGGAATTAAGTTTTTATTTTTTTCGTATAATGCGATACCTAAATTGGAGCGTCAGCGTTAGTTTACTGTCAAAAATTTCTCATGTACATACAATTTGTATGGCGCATACCAAAATTGCCAACGCTTAACGCTCAGCTGTTCGAATTTCCAATTTTGACAAAGCGTTATGAAGTGAAGTTAGCTACAGAAAAGTAAAAAAAGAAACAACAATATGATTTTGACAAACAAATGACTTCAACGCAACGCTCTTTATTTCAGTATGGCGCTTGACGCTTTTGTGCAACGTTAAATAACGCAACGCCTGACGCTCCAATTTATGTATGGCAGTAAGCAGTCTTATGTACTTTTTGGCGCTGAATCCAAGTGCATTATCAGAATTGTCAATATACTTACCTGGAGGATTTCCAAAATATCCCTGTTTCAAGTTGGAGAAACTCTTTTTTCCGGCTGATGGCGTAGCTATAATATATATGGGATTGATATACCTTCTCATCTAAGGATCATAACTTGAAAAGTAAGAGTCTTATTGGAAAAATGTGATGATATATTTTAATAAAAAAGAGTGTGGCTATTATAAATTAAAAGTTCAAGAAATTTTTTGCTTTGGTTGCCTGTGTAATTAACTTGCGTTCAATTAATTTAAATCAATAACTTTGAAACTTAATGCATAAGTTCCTTTGTGTCCTTTCGTTCATTAAGTAAATTCATCACTGCCAACTTCAATTACCGGTACATAAAAAAAAAAATTCAGTTTTGGGATTATTCTTAAATTAAATTTTTAACAGTGTCATATTTGGCCAATCAACCATCAATGCTATTAAATAGTTGTTTAAAATTTAATACATCATCTTAAGAAAAAAATCTCCACTTTTGCGATTTTGAGATTTTTGCAGTTATGGTATCCTTGTCTGCTTCTTTATCGAGTGAAAAACTGTGTGATGTCAAAATACCACTAAAATACCAAAATATTTGATAATTAAGAAAAAATCCTATCTCCAAACTGTAATTTTTTGAAGAGCGCTACTGTCTTATCTCCACTGAATATTCAAATAAGTCACATTTTTAATTTTTTTTTTTTTGTTTTTTCCTGTTTTCTTTGCGTTTCATGACTTTTCGCGACATTTTAGTGAACAAATTTTGTTATACCCAAGGGTCCCCTCTTGTATGTCGGAACCCAAAATTAAAAAAAAAAAAATAAATAATTCGTTTTTTTCGTGTTTTCTTTGCGTTTCATGACATTCTCCGACATTTTAGTGGAAAAAGTTTACTAAATGTGTCATTCATTTTAAGAATAGTGCAATTCTTTATATGGGCAAAAGTAATGGCATACTATAAATTGGTTGGAATTTCGTTAGAAATTAATAAAAATGGGTTAAAAATATTAAATTATGTTAAAATATACCATGAGTAAAATTATATTATTTATCGTTATATCAAAATAGCAGCAAATTCTAAATAACCACTGTTTGAAATCTTCTTTTTGCATTTCCCAACAATTCAAAAAATGGAGATAGGACTATAGCGCTCTAAGGTATCGATATGTACTATACATTAAATGTCGGATGAGTAACTTTAACTAAATTAAAATGTAACTTATGTCATTCAATCGACACATGACAAATTAGCAATGTAATATGGAAATTAATTTAAATATCTTTCAGTAAACGGACATTCTGCTATATATGGTTGCATAGTACCATTATTTACAACAAATGCCCTTGCGAAGAACTTCGCGTAACGGACTTGGGGTACAGACTTACAATTTTTAGTGGTCACGCTTTTCTCCAGCAGAATATTAAATTATTGGTTTGCAGCACATTGGAGGTCGTAATTGGACATGGAATTTTATAAACTTCACATTCATATGTACATGAAAAACAAAATTACGTTTTGTCACATAATATAAATTGTATGAAATTGCACTGAAACTTATGAGATACTTAAAGCTGCAACTGCAGGAATTCAATTACAAAAGTAGTGATTTGGCGACTCAAATTTTAAAAGAGTACTCGTTTAGTAGGAAATAAAGTCAAAAACTTACATGTGAGCTAACAAGTAGCGCAGTACCTATGGTGTTTAAAGTACTTAGAGTAGAACGGGGTAATGTCGTGCAGGGGGTAATGTCGTGCACTGGCTGTTTTAGCCCAAAGAATTGAATGATTTACCAACTGTTTGTAAGGTAGGGACCTGCTGACCTACTGAGCTTACACATATAATACTAGCAATTTTCACCAGTTCGTCTCTACAGATTAACCTTTTTTCAAAACGCACGCTTTCGGGACGATAAAAGTGTTTTTTCATCGGGTCAGAAAAATAATTTTCCTTGCGGGAAAATATACCAAGTAAGTGTTTTCTGAAACGAAATATCCTGCCAAAGAAAAGAAGTATTTGGTTTTCGAAAAAAATTTTGGGCTTCACCGAGTTATTGAAGTTGACCTTTAAAACGACCATTGGGGTAATGTCGTGCACATTCACTTACACAAACACAATTTCTCGCTACACAAATGTTGTTACCCATGGATGTAACCAATGAAATTATCTTTCGATCGGATACTTACTCGTCGCATTCGCTTGAGACGTACGGCTTTACGAGCATGTCAAATTTGTGTGCACGACATTGCCCCGTTCTACTCTACACAACATATTATGTACTTCACACTTGTATAATAATGAATAAATCCATGATAACGCTAAATCTCCTCTAATAGAACCACTACCTATCATTTCTCACACATTTTGGTACCTTTACTATACTCAGAAAACAATGCACGACATTACCCCACAAATTTTGAGGGGGGTAATGTCGTGGACATTTTTTTTTCTTCACTTACACAAACACAATTTCTCGCTACACAAATGTTGTTACACATGGATGTAACCAATGAAATTATCTTTCGATCGGATGCTTACTCGTCGCATTCGCTTGAGATGTACGGCTTTACGAACATGTCAAAGTTGAGTGCACGACATTGCCCCGTTCTACTCTACTTAAGAGTTTGTTTCATTATTATAAAAAATATATATACATTTTTTTTTTTTAACATTTACGGGTCAATTTGTTCGGGAGGCAAAATATTGGCAAAGAATATAGCAACAAAAAAATCTATGGAAAATTCTTTAAAGCTTTGCCCAAGAAACCATGGGTCAAAAATCAATATCGAGCCGCCATAAATTGTGTTTGGATGGAGTACTTTAAAATACAATACAGCCATTCCATGCCTAGCGTAACAAGATCTGCCACAGCCCTTTCGTTTCATGCTTACACTTTTAGAATTGGCAATTTGCGATTTTTTTTCCGGGTTTTGGAGGCGTGCAAAGAGTGGAAAAATCGGTAAATTGTGACAAACTATCCTCAAATAGCTGTCAATAACTTGGACATTTCTCAACAGATTTTTATGCTCAGACCACTTTTAAAAAGGTATTGCTCAAAACAAAATTTTTTGTGTTAAATAAAAAAGTACTAAATTTACAACTATTTTAGCACTTAACTACATAAAACGTGCCCAGGGTACATTTTTTTTTTTATCTTCCAAAATATATTTTTTGGAAAGACAAAAAAATAATCTCTCATAAGAAAAAGAGGGAAAATTGGTATGTCTCGTGGCTTAGAAGTTATGATTTTTCAAAAGTTTGAAAAAAAGGCTTGATCACAAAACGGCTCATAACTGCAATATTTTTTAACCCATTTTCATGTTTGAACCATTTTTAGAAAGGTGTTGAAGCACGCTATGCGCACAAAGTAAATTTTTGGTAAAAATTACTAAATTTACTATTTAAGTACTAAACGACAAAAAACGCTATAGTACCTATTTCCGACCTTTTAAAATATTTTTCGAGAATTGAAGACAAAACCACCTTTCACATGAATCTTAAATTAAGATAGTATCTTTAATATTACACGAGTAATGAATGGCTGAATACAAAACAAAAAATAAAAAATTAAAATAAAAAATATCTGTTTGTTTCATATGAAATTAAGTACTAAAATATTTTGATTTGACACGCCCTAATGGACACTTATTCCAAAGAAACCATGAAATTTCATCAAGTTACGTCAGCAAAAAAGTACAACTCCACCAATGGAATGAAGTCATATAAGAATTCGCATATGATTTTTAACTTAAATGAATAATTTCAGTGGTGTCTTTTTAAGGAAGAATGATACAAGAATAATGCAACTTATTTGATGCAAAACAATTCATACGTCCTCTATATTACCTCGAAAATCCTGCTTTCGAACTTTTAGATAAGAATATCTCAAAAACCATACGTGATAGAGCGATTCCAAAACTGGAATCAGATTCAGCACCGACAAATACATCGATAGTGACTATTTTGGTTTTCGTTTGTAATGCATTTTTTTCAAATATATCGTTTTTCGATCTCATTTTAAAATACCGATCAGCTAGAATTTCATTTGGAACTGATTTCGAAACTACAAAATAGCTGAAAAAAGATGCCTGGAATCGTTTCGTTTCTCTTTTTCGTAAAACAGATTTTTTATTGAACTTACGTGTGTTCGCACGTATTTTGTTATGCTAATTGCAAATCCAAAAAATTCCGAAAAAGTAGTGAGTTTCAGTTTCATCGTCATAACTTTGTGTGGAAAATCGTAGATAGCTAATATTTTAGATATGGAATAGTTTAACAGTCTGTAGAACCTCTAAACTTTACCTCAAAAATAGCCAAAAACAGTGTTTTTTTACCTACCTCATTTTCAGATAATGATATTTCAGGGATGGTAAGACTTACAGATATAATTCAGAGTGGAATTTAACGAAAAAGTCTAACACTTTTAAGTGTCATATCAGGTTTTACTGTTAGAAATTACTTTGACTCGTTATACAAATTCAAAAATAGCGAAAATCTGTTTTTTTCGATGTTTTCATAACTTTTAGGTCATGATATCTCAAAAGCCATAAGCAATAGAGCATTTCTGATTCCGCATTCAGAATCAGAATGTGAAAAAATTAATGTCACACAATAATCACATAACAATCGGTTATTTGCCGTGTCTGATTTTTATACCATGCAACTTGGGTATATTAATTTTGTTCTTCTGTTCTCAACGCAGAAAAATAGGCGTGGCCGGTATATATGGAAAAGTATTTATGTTGTTTTGCACATTGAATGGATTTTTTACACTTTCAAAGAACCAATTCATTTATTAAAGAAAAATTATTTTTATCAATGCAGTAAAACTCTGATGCATCATAAAAAACCAACTGCACTTAATTGCCTTGTTCCAACATGCGCCTGTAAACAATGAAAGACACTAACGCGTAGAGAATCACATATGTAGGTGCTGTGTACTGTGCGTTGTTGTATTCCAAGCCTTAGGCGCAAGGGTTCATTTACTCGTACATACATGTATTGCAAATAATTTTCTTTCAGCATTTCGATAAAAATCGGAAAGAGACTTTTCTGCGCCAGAAAATGTGCTACATAAAATTCAACTGAATGTAAGCAAAAATGTTTTTCATATTTGTTTCCAGTAGGTATGGTTCCTTTTGATAAAACTGGAGCAAGCGAATTAAAATAAAGTACTATTGATTGACGTTTTTTGATTTTTTATATTCCAGACATAAAGGAACGTCAACGTTGGCGCAGTATATGTATGTTCTGAAAGCAACAGTTGTGATTGATGGGTTTTATTGAATTAAACATATTAAGTACGTGACAATGTCACGTACTCAAACAGTTAGTCAGTCTATTGTTAATATATTGAGAAAAATATAAATTATAGAGATATATGTAAATGAAAGGATATAAATAATCAAATTCAAACATATTCCACTTCACAATGCACAAATATTCTCTGATCAATAAAACATTGAAAAGACATTTCACAAATACTTTTTTTTTTGTACTTTGTTCAGTAGAAATGTTTCAAAAGTTTTCCATAAATCATTGGAATCAGTTGCAAAATACTTGGACACTTTAAGCACATACACGCACGTATGCTAAGTGGACATTAGCAAATACAGTCGGTGTTGTTGTATCGATAAGCTTTGCTGTCCCAAGTTTTTCGACAAACAAAAATATTTTTGCAAAGAACACAAATGTAAAAATATTTGCAAAGCAAATAAAATAAGTAAATACAGCGAATATTTGCTAAGCAAACTTTTTAGGACATTTCATTTTAGCACACATATTGTCTTAAGCACTTTATTACGTTGCTCTTGAAAGAATATGGAATATAAATACTCTTTATAGTTCCAAAAACCAAATGGGATAAGTAGTGTCAAACAAGAAAAAATACCGATCATAAAAACGTCTCAATTGTGAAACATTATTGAAAAAGTCCAAAAATTTAAAAAGTTAAAAAAAAGTTAAAAAGAAGAAAATGGGATCGTTTTTCCTTTTTTTCTATTTTAATATAGCAGTCTTTCCGGATTTGAAATCTACCCGAAAATCCTTTTGAAAAAAAGATATAAGTCTTTTAACTCATTTCTGAAATTTCAGCATAGCTCAATAAAATTTTATGAACTTTAAGCCTCGATATCTGAAAATTTGAACTTTTATTTTACGATTTTAAAAAGCTATAACTAAACACGAGGTCAAATTTGAGTTTTCTTTATCATGAGATAAAGAACAAAATTCTGTAGAGAATGCAAAAAAACTCTCCAAAATGTCTTAAACTGTTCAAAAATTATAGTTTTGAGATAATTGAGATTAGAGTTTGGGAATAGTAGAGTTTGGTAGAGGTAGAAATGCGGAAAAATAGATTTTTAGGCTATCTGCGGGTAAAATTTAAAATTACGTATTATTTATTAATTGATATTATGATATGTAGGTAGCGTCTGGTGTCAAAAACCCAAAATATGAAATTTTGATCTAAACTCATGTTTTGTCCAAAACTTAAAACTTTACACTGGTAAGATAAGGTCAATTTTGTCGCGACGCTTTTCTTTTGCGTTGTCAACAATTTTAACATGTATCGCTATGCTTTGTTCCCTTTTCATTAGATAGCGTTGTCTTTACCTTTACAAGCATCCCAAAGGGAAAATAAGTGCTTCAAAAACCCTTCTGAAGATCATCTCTTTCACCAATAAGCGCTTCCGCTCCGTAAGAACTATTCTTTCTTTTTAATATTGCATGTCATAGGATATAAGCGCACTGATTCCACGACCGTCCGTGTGATAGATAGAAACATATTATTTTTACCTTCATTTATTTACCAACTCGTTAGACACCATCGCCCGATAAATTTGAATATTAAACAAATGTTATCATTCAAATGATTCCTAAAGACTTAAATAGAATCGTTGTGCAATCAGTTTCAATTTGATTAAACAAAAGTAAATATATAAGAGAAAGGAAAATAGAAAAGTGAAATAAAAAAATGTTGAATAAAAAATATTTTAATAAAAAAAAAATAAAGCAAAAAAATAAAAAAAAAAATCAACCGGGTTGGGTTTGAACCCATGTTGTTCTTACTGAAGCCTTGCATAAAATCATTGTGTAACTGCTTCTAAATTTCTATGGGGACAAGTGCTTTTAAAGTGCTTGGATCTAAAGCGCTAGAAATTTTTGCTATTGGCATACTGTAATCATAAGCGTGTGCTTGTGTTAGCGAAATTCCTTAGTCCTGTCTCGTATCATTTGCATTGGCCGACGGCGTGACATGTTAAATTTTCATTTGCCGTTTCACTTGTTTTTTTTTTTTGTTTGCTGTTGTATTTCTTGTATTTGTAGTGTATTGTTTTTCATATTTTTTGCTCAATGTTGACAGAAAAGTTTTACACAACTCAATATTGTCGAAATATTTCTTTCAAATTACGGACTCTGCTGCTAAGTCGCTAAGAACTTTTTTTCTTGCGCTTCAAAGTTGTTATTTTGTTCTTGATTTGTCAGTAGAGCACAATGTTTTTTTCAAAAACTTTAATAAGATAATATAATTATTATAATAAAATACTTTTATGCAAATGTTTTGGAGAAATAAATGAATCCGACATATCAAATATGTATTGTACTAAGTTAATTTAAGTTAATGTTTCATTTTTGGTGTAGCTAATCAAATGTTTAGTTTTCGGGTGAAATAGCTCTTTCATTTAAAAAACATAAACTTTTCAACTTCAAAAGGAAGAAGGAACAGAATACATTTTAAAATTTTGTTTTAAACTCGAAACACAGTTGAAGCTGTTAGTAAAATTAGAGCAACCTTTTTAAAATTCAACATAACCAAATTTAGGTTTAAAAATATAAATAATAATTAACATGTAGTGTAAAAATTATTTATTAGAAATTTCAATTGTTATGCGTAACATCAATTACTTTAAATAATTAGATAAATTGTGATTAGTTCTAACGTCAATTTATAATGTGTGGAATTATCACTGTTGGATTATCATCACACATTCGGTCGTACTTAAATATTAATATATCCTCAGTGGCAATCAGTTCTATGTATCACATGTATTGAGGTCGTATTCAATAAACCAACCAATCCTCTAGTTCTAATGATAAAACCAAAACAATAAAATGATACTGCGGTTACATCAAAGAGTTGTATGTAATGGAATTTAAAGTTAGAATGAAAAATTGGAATTTTAACTTTAACTCTGAACTGAACTGAATGGCACAAAAATTTCATTATTCGCTTAATTTTCATTTCATTCCAAATAAATTTAAGGGAAAAAACCATTTTGAAACAAATTTGTAATTGTGCACGCCTAATATATGTAAGTATATTTATGCTTAAAACCATTGTTGAATTAGATACTGAGATAAATTAGCTAAAAAATAATGAATAATAATAAAAATGAATGAATAATTAAAAAACCGTTTCATACCCGTTTTATCTGAAGTTTCAATCGCTGCATTATCTTCTCTTCTTATACGAGCTAAAATTGTATGTTTTTTTTGTTTTTTTTGTAGCAATATTTTTTTTCTCGAAAACGGCTCCAGCGATTTTAATAAAACTTGGAATAGTGTTAGATATTAGCATATAATGAAGAATGAGCTAGGTTTGGACTTTGTAAATGCTCACCAGGGGCGTGTTGCCCTAAATTTTAAAATTGATTTAGTCATAACTCGCAAACCATTCAAGTTATTTGAATGAAATTTGGTGACCGGGTATTTCTTAACAAAACCTTGTAACAGACAAACAGTGGGCGGGATCGAAGAAGTACCACGCCCACTTTTTGGCTCCTGAAACTTTTGATTCAATAGTACTCGAAAACGACTCCAACAATTTCAATGAAAATTTAGAACATGCTACCTCCGTAAACAAGGATTATTATGTAATACGCCATTATATTGGAAAAACTCGTTGAAGGGCGTGGCACCGCCCACAAAAATATATAACAGTATAAAAAGAAAACTAATAAAGCAAACATTCTGAAATTAACTGTGAGGAGCCCAATTGCTATAGGGCATCTCTGATTTGAAAGTGGGCGAAATATCGCCGTTGCGCGTGGAACCTTCCATACAAGCAAAATACGTAAAATGCTATATCTCGCAAATGTTACAAGATATTTTAATGAAATTTAATATGTACGTACTGCTTATCAATGCCTTTTAATAACCGAAAAGTGGGCGGTATCGAAGAAGTGCCACGCTCCATTTTTAGCCATTGAAAATTTTAATTCAATATTACTCGGAAACGACTTCAACAATTTTAATGATAATTTAGGAGATGTTACCACTGCAAACAAGGATAAATATGTGATATAACATTATATTGGGAAAATACGTTGAAGGGCGTGACACCGCCCACAAAAAATATAATACGCTATAAAAAGAAAACTACTAAAGCAATCTTTCTGAATTTAACTGTAGGGAGCCTACTTGCTATTAGGCACCTATGACCTTAAAGTGAGAAAAAAATCTCCGGTGTGCGTGGAATCTCCGATACAAGTAAAGCAAGTTAAACGCTATTTCTTACAAATGGTAAAACATATTTTGATGCAATTTGGTATCTAAAGCATAACGAAAAGTAGGCTTTGTTCAATAATTGCCACGCCCACTTTTTTATCAAAATAAAAATTTTGGGTAATAACTCAGGCACAAAAAACAAAAATGGAATGAACTTTTTAATTCCTATATGCAGCCTTATGAACTTATTGACGGTGAATCTGTCTTCATTACAGAACTTTTATTACACCTGCAGGATTTTGAAATATGCTTGCATGAATTTGAAGAAAACGCTGTGTTCAGTCTTAAAGCATAGCTTCAAGAAAAGGTGAAATTCTTTTTTATTAAGTGCATCGAATAGCCACAATCTTTCTTATCAAAATATCTTCTCGGATTTTTACAATAGGACTCTTATTTTCCGAGTTATGATCCTTTGAAGATAAGATATTTCATCCCCCATACAAATGACGAAATATTTTGGGTTTGTGGCATATCCCATTTATTTATTTTAGGGCATTCTATTTCACCAAAAAAAATTTGAGTTATTGATATTTTTCTATACCACTCGATATTTTCCGAGTTTTTTCTTATTATTATTCTCATCAGTTTAATTATCATTTTGAAAGCATGACAATTATAGGTGAAAAGGTTCAAGTTTCATAACAAAAAATAGCCATGAATAAAACATCGACTAAAATAATAAAATCAGATTGTTGACCGAGCAGGGATCGGTCCCCAGGTACTTGGTATTATAAGTCACATTGGAAAGAATTTTTAATTTTGTAAGATATGCAAAGCAATTACTTTTTTTATTGACTATCATATTAAATTCTTAAAATAACAACATAAATTCCATCAGAATTGTCAAAACCATAGTATCGCCGTCGTTAATGAATTCGCGTACTTAGTTTATTCGAATGTTTGCTGTGTTGTTGTTGACATAAGCACGATATGGCACACTCAAACGTATCTATACTGGCCTCAATCTCTTAGTAGAAAGTAAAAATGAAAAAAAAAGTGATAACAAATTGTAGATGCGAAGTAAATGAGCATACTCCACTTTGTATAACGAAGCACCACAGTTGATAGCAAAGTTTTTCCCTTCAAAACTCATCAACAGCTTGGAAATTTTCAAAGAGATAAACTTTCGTTGAAACGGAAAAAGTTTATAGATTTGTTTTTAAGTTCTGTCTTTATTTTTGCGATATTTTCTATTATTTTTTTTTTTTTTTTTTTTGCTTTTATGGCTTAGTGTGCTCGTTAAGTTGTTCTTTGCTCTTGGCAAAATAATTTAACACTTTTTGCCCCTTTTTGGGTCAAATCAGAGCATTAGAGTGAAGCGGTATTTTTGGATGAGTTGCATTATGTACTATATCACATAAACTAATTGTCGTTTGTTACAACGTACGAAAAGTTTCTGCATCATATTTTTTAGATATAACCGCCAAGCATAAGTCAAAGACATTGCTTCGATGCCTTGGTTTTGAGTAAACCTAGCATTTTGCTGACAAACGTGAGCTTAACAAAGCAAAAAATTTTGAAAAAACTCACACGTATTTTTCGGACAACCAATTCTAAGCATTTTTTGCCATACACACTATAACTAAAAAGCATGTGTTTTTTAGCCAAAATGGGCCTTCAGTAGAATCAAAAGTGCTTTATCGGTTTTTCTCGGAATGAAGAACAATAACGCCGATATAGTTTTTAAGAGTCTCTCTAACTTTTGAGTCGATTTTGGGATGATTTTATTTTGCTTCATACAAAATCGACCCGATCTAATATGTAGCTATCTACACCCCATTGGCGTAACCCACACGAATAGGACCAAAGCTTAAGCATAAATAAATAACCTGCCGAAAGTCCATAAAATATGATGCAGATGATTATAATGAAGAATAATGTAAAGTGAAAGTCTTTGCAGGCAAACTTTATCATGAAAATATGCCAAAATAACTCATGTCATTCACACTGGTCTGCTGCAGTAAGCTTCAGGCCAATAGTGTAGTAGAAAGCAAAAAGAAGAAATTGGTAAGAGAAATCGTTGATAAAGTGTTGATTGGAAAATGATGGGAAGCCGGCAGAAAGTTAAAAGCATTGTTGGCACTCTTCAACACAAAATTTGGAATGGGTTCTAGTATTACAACATTGATGCATAGAGAAAAACAGCGACAGGATTTTTCGAATATGTAATTTTTTCTAACAATTTTAATCTTTATGATATTCTCTCTTGTAAAGAGTCTTCGTTCTTTTTGGCGATTTAAAAGGAATTCAATTACAATATATTCCACAATACACAATTGCCCAACGAATTTGTTTTTATGTTCGCATTTCAGCGAGTGACCATGCCACTTCAATTAGAAATGCAAATTTTAAATCGCTTCAAGTACGAGGGATGTCCTTAATTACTCAACCCAACAAAGGAGCGCGAATAAGCGCATGAATAAATATGAAAAGCGACAGACAATCGGCTTATTTTGTACCAAATGGTAAGTGACAATATTTATAAAATATCAGAAAATGCACAAATAAAACAAAATTGTAATTATCCGCTAAAGTAATTGCTTTTGCATGATGCATTTAGTAGTAGAAAATATTCAAGAGTGGTTAACATGTGAATGCCTAACGATGGTTGGTGCTCAAATTTGTGAACATTGCTCCACCCTAGGCGTTACAAAGCAGTCAATAATAAACTGAACTCAACTTTGTTGATTAAATTGTCATGCTAATATTAGTTGCAGTACGAACCGTTGCCAATTGATTAGGAAAATACCTCTAAAGTCGTTAACTGGTCATAGAACTTTTTTATACGCCTATCATATTACTGAGAACTAAACTATTCAGTGCAATTGAGTGAAATTCATTTGTCATACAAAATATGCATGACCTCTTTAAAATGCATAAAAACTTTTCCGTACTTATACTAGGTATGAATAAAAGTGTGGAATAAACATATATACAATAGAACGGGTCTTTTTTGACTGAAAACAAACATTTTGTATAAATTTAAATGCTTGACATGGCATGCAGATTAAATTGTTCTCTGCATAAATTGTATTAACTGCTTTTATGCTTAAACGTTTTTTGAAGTTATAGAATAAGGGGTTATCCGATGCAAACTTTGATGACAGATGAAAAGTTTGACATTTTTTTGGGTATGCTCCTTCAGCCATCATGTGCTCAAACCACTTGTTCGAGCACTTTGACAAGTCCGATGTTGAAAGCTCGAAAACATGAGTCTTAAACGCCGAAACTACTTCTTCGGGTGGTGCGCATTTTGGAAACAAAAAGCAGTTATTGGGTGCCAAGTCGAGACTTTAAGAAGGATGACCCATAAATTCTATATTTTGGGTGCACAAAAAATACTAGCTTGCTTCAGCCGATGTGTAAGCACTTGCATTACCTCTGTACAAAATTATTTCTCGTTTTGGGTTGGTTTCTTTCAATTTACCGAAAACAAATGGTTTTCAAGAGCGACAGTAGCCAGGTGACGGATTTTGTTTTTAAAAACACTCCACCATTTGCTTTGCAACGCTCCGATGTCATATAAATTTTGTTTGGTTTCTTCGACCCAAGATTCAGCGTCCGTTACAATGGACCAAATAATTTTTGAAGCCGTGTTTTTTTAAACGTTTGACGGCACCATTTGATACTACTCTCTTTATGAGCATCTAACAATTTATGTGGATTCCAACGCGAAGAAAGAGCACGCAAAGCATGCATTGCTTTTAACACAAGCAAAAGAATGTAAT
Source organism: Calliopum simillimum (assembly GCA_951812925.1). NCBI lineage: Eukaryota > Metazoa > Arthropoda > Insecta > Diptera > Lauxaniidae > Calliopum > Calliopum simillimum. The sequence goes on along the minus strand of OX638372.1, from coordinate 41,832,805 downwards.
AATTGGGGCTTTAAGCCAAAAGCCATCATAAGACCAATAATGACCTACGGAATTTTTGTATGGTGGAAAGCCTTAAACAAGCAAACATTTTTGGCAATGGTACCAAAAATTCAAAGGATGGCAGGTATCGGAGTTAGCGGAGCTGTTAACACTGAGCCATTATAAAATTGATTACATCACTCCCACTCTCATATTCTCAACCAATTTTCAAGTGAAGATACCAGAAAGAAGTGGTTGGACTCCGATTCTGAATTCCAAGGAAATATAAAATTTTTCTTTGTTTTGTAACTCATTAATGATGTCACACTTAATACCGTTTCTTTCTTCAACCACAACGACAGTAACACACTGATCACTTTAGGATTATTACATGAAATATAAGCATTTTGTAGAATATGTACGCCTTGGCATAAATTGCACTGTTAAAGTACATGCAAACATACAAAATATACAGGTAAAGTGCTAAGGTCACGTAATTCATATAATGGCAACACACACATAGCACACATCCTTAGCTTTACCAGATTTTACCCTGTTGCAGGATACGCTTGTTATTTTCGTTGAAAATATGACACAAATTTTTCGGTCAGTCCCCTTCTTGTTTTTTTTTTTTTACAACAACAACGAGTGGGTTATTGTTGCATTGCAAAATCCTTTCTTGGACTTTTCGGACATTTTAAGGAAACACGCATTAAAGTACGTGACTTAAGCAATAAATTTAGGTCACAGGAAATATGGAATAATTTGATATTCACATTTAAAAAAAAACAGTATCTACAAAAAACAGAGATAATAAATCTTTGAAATTTTGGGTCAACCTTTTTTTTACATACTAGACAGTTTGAGTCTGAGTAGAAAACAAAAATCATTCAAAAATAAAATTCTATCTAGTTGTGCTAGTTGCATGGGTCTTGAATAGGTTGAGGCATTTTTGAGGCAAAATTTACTATCAGCCATACTATAAAAATGAAATTTCCAAAAATTGCAAAAATACAAAGATTTAAGTACTGATTTTTAGAAAAAGAGCATTTTGCTTAGATAATGGGTCAAACTACCTATAACGTGAAGGGAGAATTTTGTTGGGACCATATTTTTTTTAAAGCAGATAAAAAATGTGGTTAAAATTTCAAAGTACATATTTGTATTTGATTTTAGGACGGACACAAAAGTGTCATTCGAAGTTAAAGGCAGCGTAGTTCTTTGATTAAATTTTTTGAATATTTTTGTTCATATTTATTTCAATAATCAGCTCAAAAATGCAGATATCATAATATGTATGCGGCCACGGCACAATCATTAAGTGTGTTTCCACTCTGTTTGTACCCAAAGGATACACAGTAAATACCAGAATGTTTATGTGCTGCAGAAAATCCATTGCATCCGATGAATTTTAAATTGTTCAAACAACTTGTGCATCGATAAAAGATATTCTGCATATAATTTTATTCGCTTTTAACGATATGGGTTTATTTGCTGGTTCATTGATGTTTCATACGATTTGCCATAATACAGTAATCGACATAAGTTCCTGTAACATTTTTCTGTAATGCAAATATTGCGGTTTATACATTGTGCTTTTTGTGGTTTAATAAATTTAATTTTAAACGGAAGTAAATATTAAAAAACAAAATGAACAAAATGAGGCTGTTATCCTCACAAGCAACATATGAATTTTATAAGAAAATTATTCTTTCAAAAGCATTCAAGTCACGTCGTTCATATAACGATGCCACGCACGCACCTTTAGTTGCATATAATCTCATATTACTGACAACATTGAATTTTCCATCGGAGAAAGTTTACTCAAATATTATGATGTAATGCACATTATATGGTACATTACCCAGAAATGTGTATGTGCGAGACAATATTCTTCTATCACAAGGTAGCTTGACTTTAAGTTGTTTTATGCGAGCACCTTTTAATTTCATAATTAAGAGGTAAAAGTAAATTATTTTAAAATATTGTGTATACGTATAAAAGAAAAACCAGCGAAACAAAATTGATGGAAAAATTTGTAAAGAAAAATTAAAATGGATTTTATTTCCAAAGCGAATTGGAGAAATTCCCCCAAAAACGAAATACTTAAATAGAACCCGACTATGAAATAAAAACTAGCATGCATTTAGTATCGATCAATATAATTTATATCAACTTTCTAACCAAAGTCAAACATGGAAATATTTTGATCACAATGTAGCTATTAAACACCCTAAGATTCAGGCCAAGCTTTTAAGCCGACTGAATTTCTCACGAGCTTGACTTTGTTCTTAGTTTGGGTTTGAAAAGAGCTTGAAGTCAGAAAATATTCACTATGAGAATCTGAAAACCAGAATTTTTAGACAGTTAGGTACTAGAAAATAAGTACTGATTATGAAATTTATAATTGCAGCGGTAAAATCAGGTGTAATCAGTGTGTATGCTATGAAATACCAATCTTCTCGAAATAACATATGATCTCTACCGAAAACTAGATGAAGTGCGGATATTCATCGGAAAAGCTGCATTTAAAAAAATCGTTAAAAAGTACCGAAAAATAGTGAAACATTTGAAAAAATAAATATTTTTTATTGATTGGTGGCGAGGCTATATAGTGCACAAAAAACAGATAAATAAGCCTTCCTGGGTAACCAGTGCTTCACGCCGCATCGAATACTTCCTTATAGTAACCATACAGTGTGTGCTGACACTATCTGCCTCACCGAGTACTTCCTTATAGTACTCATAAGGTGTGAGCGGTGAGGAGAAGGGGAAACACTTCCTTATAGTGTTTTGATAGATTCCTGGGCAACCAGTGCTACTCGCCACGTCGAATACTTCCTTATAGTAGTCATATGGTGAGAGCTGTTCTATCTGCCTCCCAAGTAATTCCTTATAATACTTATAAGGTGAGAGCAGTCAAAAAAAGAAACTCTCCGTAGCACAAAGGACCAAACCGAGGAAGGAAAACAAGACAATAAGAAGAATCAACTGCCACCGCACACTGGCGGCATTTCTCAAAAGTGGTTGCAAAAATCAATTTTGGTGTGATGGAAATTTGCAAATCTAATGATGCAGTTCGATAAACAAATAATCAGTGCTTAAGGATGTACAATTTTAATTCATTTAAAAAAATAGTTCGCTTTGTAGAGCTGGTCAAAGTCGATGGTTTTTTCGAGTTTGTAATTTTTTTTTTTTTTTTTTTTCAAGATGTTCTAATTTTTCTGCAACTTATGAAAGAAAAGTTAATTTTTTTCTATTTATGCTATAAGCGGTTTTAGTACTATCCAGTAACACTAAAATTAAATGATTTTTTTTTTTAATGTCTGAGGTTTCTGTACTTTTCTGAAACACTATTTTTACCCTTTTTATCAACTTCGAATGGAGTTTCAAAAAAATGTTCGCAAAAGATATCTTACGGACTACTAAAACTAAATGAACTCAATAATTCTGAACACAATATAAAAATTCTAACTGCGGGAAATTGCAGTTTTATGAGTTAAAATGATTTTCATCAGGAAACCTGTGGCTCATGACGTCATTTTTCGAAAAGGCGTTGCAAAAATCAATTTCGAGTGGGTTTTTTTTACAAATTTGATAGTGCCATCAGATAGAAAAATATTAGGAGCTAAATGATCTGAAAATTTGAACCCATTTGGGCAAGTGGTTTGGTTTTTATAGCCTCTCAAAGTTGAGTAAATTTTCAAGTTAGCGAAAAAATTTAATTTTTGAGAAAAATGCTTCATATTTAGGTTGAATACTTTGGCAAATGGTTAAAGGAAAGCAATTTTTTCTTTCACTTAAAGCATTATTGGTCTTATTTCATAAAACTGATTAGCAAAAATGTAAGTTTTTTTGATAGCTTTTATTTTTTATGAATTTTTTTTGAAGACATTGTTTTTAGCGTAGTTTTTAAGCTTTGGGTTGAGTTTAAAAAAAAACTTCGCTTTTTGTAAAGCTTGGCTTACTACACAACTAATTGGGGTTTATCTCTTAGCTTGTGCTTCAAAAACTGTATGGTTTTACTTACAACCCTTTGTGTAAGAGGAACTTTTATGGCGAAACCTATGGATGAAAAAGCTAATTTCACGAAGTTTTAAGTACAAAACTTTATATTTTTAATTTTGTTTTTGTCGATTACAGCGCCATCTAGGACAGATAAGAAAAAACTTTTAAGGCAAAACTTTCTTATTTTTTTTACGTAAAATTCGAATCTGCAATAAAAATTGGGGGTTTCCATTCAAAATTTTGATTTTCCCCCACCCCACCCCCGTCGGAGAGTGAGAGGGGAACAAGATTCATATCGTTGAATGGATCTCTAAAAATTATTGGACACGTGTTTTTTTGTTTTTAGATTTAACATCCAATTTCTGAAATATTTGACAGTTCCGGGATTTTCCTAACGATATGTATGTAATTTACAGAAAATCGGACTTCAACAAAACATTGCTTTTCACTCTGAAATGCTATCTAAATGAAATTTAGAATAGCAATAGCTATGAGAATTTTCTATTCATAACCGAAAACAGAATTAAAATATCTTAAATGGTTCAGAAGTTATGATTTTTGCAACGAGAAATGCCAGATGTCGCCACTGTGCACCGTAGGATAATTAAGGAATGGATCATCATAAATCATCGGAAAAAACGACTCAAAATAACTAATCGAATAGAATTTTTATAATTGTATAATTGAATTATTGAATTAAGAATACATAAAGGATATTGTATAAAGCGTATAAATTATATTGGAAAAAAATAAAATAAATTTTGTAACTAAAAGTTGATTGTCTTTAGTCTGACCCTGGACACCAATGAGCTTACCACAACCCTCGACAAAAACAATCGTTACAATACATACCTACTACGTGCCACAATAATCGGTTATTTAACCGTTATAATTTTTTTAACTAAACGTCATTAATTCTGCACCATCAAGCAAATGGAGCCAACTATAATTCATTTCTAACAAAATTTCAAGTATTTCATACTATGACATTACTTTTGACTCGTTTTGAACTTAAACCACTTTCATAAAAAACGGCTCATTTAATGTTTTTTCATACAGTGTAAGATTCCTAGGAATATTTTGAATAACCTTTCTTAGTTCCAATTTTTCGAAATTCGCAAAATAGAGTTATTTTGCCATTATTTCTGAAATTGGAATAAGTCAATAAGGAGCATAAGTAATAGCAGAAAACTTTTCGTGATAACATAGCCCAATTCATATTTATTAAGCCATTACTTTAATCCCCTTCTTTACTTACTCCTAAAACTTAGTTGGTTTTGCGAATTTCGTAAATGGAACTTAGCAAAAATGTTCAGGATAGTTCCAGGAATCTTAAGTTTTTCGGTTTTCTACCGCTTCCCGCCCACCCAGTATATTCTTGAACAGCATCATCTTTTGAGTCGATAAAGCCATGGAATTTGAAAGTCTGCCTCCGTTGTCAAAGCTACTTATAACTTGGGATTGAACATGAGCGAAATCCACCAACAGACACGTCTGCCGCCGATACAAAAAAAATTTTCAAAACGTACAAAAAGGCGTGGCAACTCATATGCGCTCAATATCTTGAAAATGCTGCTGTGTAGGCCCTACAACGTAGGGTATTTAATGTTTGCCCAGGCCAACGGTAACACCCTTACTTATTTTTATTGTTGTTACTGATTTCTTTTTACTCTCCACAATATCATACAAAATTTTCGCCTTTTGAGTACTGAGGGGCCATAAAGTGTACGTAGAATTACAATTGGCCTTCAAACTCCATCACACACAACGCTGTCAACAAAAATTGTATCAACTTAAAGAAAAAAAAAATGCGTATCCTGATGAGAATGAACCCTTCGTTGCTGGAAGAAGAGTGGCACAATTGCAACGTTTATGAGCTTTATGTTATTGATGAAATTTATTTTATGCCTATGAACGTAATAATTGAGAAATCGGAAACACATACTCATATAATGTTAAAGTTCTTAAATGGTTTAATATTTAACAATAGCTTTTCACAGACCACATAAATATTATTATTTACTTCTTATGTTTGACATGTGTTCAAGGACAATTCAAGGACAATTGACACCAACTCTATGAATGACATGAAATAAATTGTTGAGGGACTTCCGAGAGATGAGATTGAGATGAGAAAAGCAGAGTATGAGTCAATGAAAGAGTTATGCAATATATCTGATCACAATGTATTCAGACAACAGTAGCCTATTTCCCTTAAGGCGTTGTTTTGAGAGTAAAAATATGAAGGTTTAAATTTCTATGTTAGAAAACTAAGCGATTTGCTTGACTCAACTGCTATTTGTATTCTCAAACTTAAATTTAAAGTAGCGTTGTGAAGGCAGATCCTATTACGCTTCTAGTTATTCGATCTCTAACAGCATGATAAACTTTTAATTGGAAAAAAAGTAAAGCAGCAAAAATTGCACATAACACGCTCCACTTTTTATATAAATGTGTTATTGTCAAATTCAACATCATTTTGCTTCTAAACGGCCTACATCAATTTATTTGTATCTTATAAATAGATAACTGCTGTTATTTTCATTCATGCTCATAGCTGTATAATTTGCACTCACTGAATTATTTTAATCACGCTTGATTTGGCTTCTAGGAAATGGTTCAAGTTAAATAAACAAAGTTTCCAAAAATAATATAAACATTCATATTGCACAGAGTAATTCTAAAGTCCTTCGCCGGATTATGATTTAACTCAAGGATTTCATAATAACAAGGAAAATACAAGCCAATGTTGTTTTTGTTGACTTAAGAACTCTTCATCGAGTCAATTTGCTGTCAATGATAATGTTTGTGAGGACAATAAAAATTATTTAACATAAAAAATAACTGATAAAAAATAAAATAAAGTCGTATTTACAATTCCAAGTATTCTATTCAAATGGTTCTTTTTTTATTTGATGCTTAGCAGCACAAAGGATGCCAAATTTTTGCAAACATTATTGTTATCGTTCTTGTTGATTATCCTTTAAATCAATGATATCTGCAAAAGAGGACAACACAATATCGTAATCTGGGTTAAGTGTTGTTTCTTCCGAAAGCGATTCTTTAAACGTAACTCTTCTTCTCAGGTCAACAGCTTATCATGTTTTAAGTTTTTACTTCGATTTACACTAACGATTTTATGAATAGATACTTATTTGAAATAATAAAAGTGCAAATTCGTAGCAATATTTAGTCCTTAATCAACTCTCATATATTTTCATTCTTAATTTATATTCATTACTACGTAAGTATGCGTACTCTTTGCATTTTAAATTGTGATAACATTGAAAGTTGTGTAAATTAGTGCCAAGGCATCTTTAGAATATCCTTTCGTATCCTTATACACTTAATTCTGTTTTTACACGGTCTTTTTTTACACGGTTTTGATTTAACACGGTTTGAAAATATTTTTTTAAAAATATTTTTACACGATTTTATTCCATTTAACACGATTCAAAATTTTTTGGGCTTAAATTTTATTTGTCAGATTTAATTTTTGCGAAATGTGTTCATATCTGCCGTAAAAAATATAAGGCCGCAACCTAAGTTAGGGCATTTCAAACTTTTTTTCTCCATCGGATTAAGCAATTTTTTATCTATATTTTAGTCCAATCGACAATTTTTTAAGTTTTCCACTTCTCTTGCAAATTGCAAATAAAGAAATGTAAACATTACACCCTGTTTTCATATTTTTCATAATTAAAATCATAAAAGGCAGTAACTCCATACAAAAAATATGAAAAATAAAATAAATTTTTTAAGAAAGAGAAGTTGCTGCCTTTTCTGAATAAAAATTAAATTTTGATTTTTTCAAAACTATGAAAATGAGTTGCGTCTTATTATAATTTTAAGGCAGATATCACAAATTTAGGGGAATTCCCTTATTGTGCATACAAGCAAATTTGAAAAGTGTTAATATTTTATGAACGGGCTTGGTAAAGACATTTTTTATTGACAAATTTTGTAGTTTTTTCATTTTTCACTAATCTTAATAGGTTTTAAAGATAAGGAACCAATCACCTATTTTTGTATAAGATCAATGTCTTTTTTTACACGGTTTTTTTCTACACGGTTTTTTCTGGAACCAATCTACCGTGTAAAAACAGAATTAGGTGTATTAGTATCCTTGAGAGTATTTCGCGCATCGTTAACTTGGTTGGTTAAATCTGACCTTGTTATGAAAGCAAACGCTTGTGGATGAATACTTTCGCTACTGTTGCTGACTTCAAGGTGAAATTTTTAGATACCTATGTGGAGCAGCTTTAAAATAAGTAAAATTTTTTTTTGATACCTAGTGATTAAAATTATATAGGGTGTATTGCATAAGGTTACGAAGCTTATGGTGGTGAAAGAGGAAGCCTGGACTAACCAAAAATTGCACGCTTACTTAGCAAAGACCGCATCATAATTTAAACTCCACTCGTGTATTGCAAAACATTAATGTAATTAACACCAAATTTCAAACATAAATTACCTTACGTATGAACGATTTCATGGTTCCGTAAAGTAATATTTACAAATAAAATAAAGTGAAATAATAAAGTGACATTTACTCCATTACTCTACATTTTACCATATGAAGAGAAAATTATACTTTTAGCCAAAAAATGTGTAACCACTTTAATTTGTAATTCTATTAAAAATTATTTTATTTTTTTCACAAACACGCTCTCAGAGAAAAATGAGTGTCATAATTTTTACTTCAATCGAGTAGTCAAAAAATTTAAGTTATTAACACTTAACTTCAAACATAAATTACCCCACTTTATGTCACCATTTTGACTTTAGAATTTTTGTGTTTGAACTTTGCAGTAAGGTTAATATCATATAAATATATAAACCATTTTCACTTTAAAATTGTATTAAAAATATTTATGTTTGAACAGACATTTGCTTAATATACAAATTGTATACCTCTTTATCATACGGGCCAGTAGTGCAGAGAATATGTTTCTATCTATCACACCAACAGACCACAGTTCGATTCCTAGTGTAGCCAGCGTTTTAGAGAAAACTTTTTTATAGAACTTTTTTAGATAATTGTTTGATTTTTCTAAGATTGTAATTGGTTTATACGGTTTTAAAACATTTTGCAAAGTGCTTTAAGGTTTATATTTTCAAATTTTTTCCCTGTTTTTTTATTTTGGCGGCCATTTTACTACTTTTTTGTAGTTTGTTTTTTTTTTTAAATTCTCGTTAAATTTCCTTTAAATTCGGTAGTACATTTATTATACCAATTTTTTTATTTAAAGTAAGAGAAAATACTTTTGAAAAACAATCCATTTGAAAGGTCCGCTAATAAAGAGCAGCTCGTGCAGATCACTCTTCATTAGGGCTGTTCAAAAAAAAAAAATTTTTCGAATTTCCAAGATATACTTTGGCATCACGATCTACATCATGACAGAATATCCCAAAAAATTTTTCAGATTTTTAAATTCATATTTAAAGGTGGCTCAAAGCAGAAACATATTTTTATTATTTTTTTTTAGCATAAATTATAAAATGTTGTCAAACAATTTGAAAAATTTGTTTTAGAGTAACTTAAAAACATTCATTTTGTTTGTTTTTTAATGAACTTTAAAACCTACGTTGTAATTTTTGACAAAAAAAATTTTACACTTCTTAAAAAACGAAAAACTGCCCTAAGAAGGCGAAATTTTACGGTTCTTCAAAGAAAAAAGTCATCGTGCTTTAAACGAATTGAACACTTTTTAATTTACAAGATCTCATTCAAAAGAGCTCTTAAAAACCTTCAAGACCAGACATGTTAAGACTTTTTTGGGCCAGCAGGCTCGATGACATAACGTTTGAAACATAGTAATGCAGCCCTGGGAAGGGCAAAACGCTTTTTACTCAAGAGGGAGGCATCGTACAAAAAAGTGCCCATGGCATAAAATGCTTAAAATCATCCAAGGAACAAGTGTAAATTGTTTTTTTTTTTTTGAAAAGTTTATTAAAAATGACGTTGAAAAAATTTTTTTTCTAAAATTAAGTAAAAAAAAAAAAAAACAATTTACACTTGTTCCTTGGATGATTTTAAGCATTTTATGCCATGGGCACTTTTTTGTACGATGCCTCCCTCTTGAGTAAAAAGCGTTTTGCCCTTCCCAGGGCTGCATTACTATGTTTCAAACGTTATGTCATCGTGCCTGCTGGCCCAAAAAAGTCTTAACATGTCTTGTCTTGAAGGTTTTTAAGAGCTCTTTTGAATGAGATCTTGTAAATTAAAAAATGTTCAATTCGTTTAAAGCACGATGACTTTTTTCTTTGAAAAACCGTAAAATTTCGCCTTCTTAGGGCAGTTTTTCGTTTTTTAAGAAGTGTAAAATTTTTTTTGTCAAAATTACAACGTAGGTTTTAAAGTTCATTAAAAAACAAACAAAATGAATGTTTTTAAGTTACTCTAAAACAAATTTTTCAAATTGTTTGACAACATTTTATAATTTATGCTAAAAAAAAAATAATAAAAATATATTTCTGCTTTGAGCCACCTTTAAATATGAATTTAAAAATCTGAAAAATTTTTTGGGATATTCTGTCATGATGTTGATCGTGATGCCAAAGTATATCTTGGAAATTCGGAAAATTTTTTTTTTTTTGAACAGCCCTACTCTTCATATGCAGCGCTAACCTCAAATCAAAAATTGATGTAAGAAATGTGCTACCGAATTAAAGAAAATTTAACAAAAATTAAAAAAAAAATTTATAAAATGGTATATTAATACGACTTTTTTCATACTAAATTGGACGCCAAATGCAAAAAATAGGGACAAAAATTAAAAATATCAATTTTAAAGTCAAGAACTTTGCGAAATCCTTTTAAACCCTATAAACCAAGTAGACTCTTCGAAAGCACAAGCAATTAGCTAAAACTTTTCTCCAAAAATTTTTCTATAAAACTCTAGAGTGACCCAAAATATTTATTTTTTTTTTTTTGGGAAACAAGTCACAAAATTAGTTTTAACCCTATCATAATGCTCACTTAACTCTCTTGAAAGTGCAGTTTAATGATACAATAAATTATGCCTTTGCCATAAGTATCGCCATAATGAAATTATGCTTTGACACTTAGGCTTAATTCCGACCACCGTTTTCACTTACTTTCTGGCAACATTTTATAGTCAAAGTCCATTAGAAAAAAATTCTGAAGCGCAGCCGTTTTTGTGAAATCCTACGGTCAAAGGTCATTAAATTCATTTTTTCCAAATATCTCACTAACGTGAATTTCTGCAGAAACAAGTTGTTGAACATTTAAGTACCTTACGAAAATAACAACAAAAAGGCATAATTTTTTTCGGTTCCCTTAGTTATCACAAACTTATAACAACAATGAGTTAAATGTTAAAAATGACATGACACTATTCTGTTTCATTGCTCTTCTAAACGTATCCATGTAATGTGATATGAAGTAACAAACTGTAATACGCTGTAACTGGTAACATTTACACATATTCAGTATGTTCACTTGAAACATATTTTTGTGTAAAAATGTCAGCCGCATTGAGTAAAATAGCTTGTCATTCGTGAACATTGCAGCTAAAAATTTATTTTTAGTCACATGAATGACCATGTAGTTTGAGACATTTAGTTGTGATGATTCCTGGTTTGATTGTGTTACTGTTCCATGCTTTATTCTTTTCTATTTGTTGCTTTTGAGGGGGTTTTATTCTGTTTTAGATAAATGTTGAACGAAAAAATCAAGAACAAAAGTAAGGCTTTATATCGATACGTCCAACGTAAAAGTTGGTAACTCAAAAATCGTAGTTTTTAGTTATGAACATTTTTGTATTTAACTTTTTTTTTTTTTTTTTGTATGAACACTTTTATAAAATATATTTAGGTTGCGACTTTAAAAATAGCTCCCAGGCCTTCAAATTTGAAGCTAGAGGTACTAAAATTTGGGACAAGATGAGACTAAATGTGCAGATTTCGGAAAATGCTGTCTCGTAAAAGTTGGTAGTCACAAAACTTTCAGAATGGAGACTTCCATATTGCACACAGGAGCTCGATACGACTGATGCACGGGAAAATTTTTGATATGTAATCTGCTCGCTACTTCATCCGATAATAAAAAAATTAGAATTAACGTGCAGTCATAACGAGCTCCTGAGGGCAATATAGAACTCTCCACTCTAATAGTTTTGTGACTACCAAAGGTTATTTCGACAAACATTTTGAGGCCGGGTGAGACAAAAAATTTCGGGGCCCACGGTATGAAAAATAGAAAAACAAATGTAAATGGAAAAAAAAAATCATATTGCGCATGCACAAACATTTTTTTATCTGTGACGAAAATATTTTTCAGGATACAAGAAACAAATTCTCCCTACTCACCATGCCTTGAAAATGCTCCATTTCGAGTTATTCACGCCTGAAAATCATGAAAAAACGGGAAAATCGGATAACACAATAAACTGTTGAGTGGATGTATCGGGTTTGGCGCAACCGATTGCCGTAAGAAATTGAATGGGTCATCGAAAGCTCTTGAAGAACACATTTCCGGGGTAAAAATCGATTTTTCTTTTTCGCCAAAATATTTTTGCATGGATTCCCCCATATGTAAATTTTGTCATCGATATACGTAAATGATAGCAAACTTTTTAAAGATTACATATTGCTCATTTAATATAAGAACGGCACAAGTCCAAAAACTCGATTTTGCGGAAAATACGTTTAAAGTTTTCAATTGAAAAGTTATTTCGTTCTCAAACGGTAACCGTAAAAGATATTAATACGAAATTTTTACACGATATGAAACGTGATATAACAAATAATTCTGCATAACTCGTGTTTTTTGAGTTGTTTCGTTCTTGTATGTAGTAAATGAGCGATATGTATTAACAAGTAATTTTCATAGTTTCCGTTTCATAGAAATCCTTATTTTAGTACTGGGGTAGAAAACTATCCCTCTAGGCTAAAAAGGGTTAATAAAGAATTATTAAAAAATTGTCGAAATTAAATCAATTTATTAAATATATTTATATCGTTCGTGGTAGGTATACCTACCCCATATGTAACTATTGCTTAAGGGATCCATAAGATATCCCATCCTCAAATTTATTCTCTTATGCAACAAATTTATCTTATTGATTTTGTCTTAATATTCTTGAAACAGCATTATGATTTTATGCTAAATTGTAAATATAGTGCAATCGTTTTTCTTATTGTAAATAAATTGAAAATATTTTATTTGGTCAGTTGGTCGGATGTTTACCCACTTGGACATTCGTTATTGTTGCCTTAAGTTGCAAGACGGATATCATTTTTCTGCTGACCTTATAATGCCATAATAACGATTTCATACCAGAAAAGAAATAGAACAACAAATGAAAACTAGAAACCGAAGAGAAGATAAATAGTACTTTTGTTTGTACAATGATTTCTTTCTCAGGGCTTTAAATTGTCCCATTTACATTTTTTGTGTTCTTTTCTATTACTTGCAGTCTCTCTACGACCATTGGTCTGGAAGTCTTTGCATCATTAAAATCGAATCATTGTCAAACTGCTTGAAAATTGCACAGAGGACGGGGTAAATGTTGCTACATGAAAGTAGTTTTCTTTTAATTTTTTCTTCTTTTATTCAAATCAAACAATTTCTTAAATGCGCTTTCAAAAGATTTGCATTTTAAATTCATAATTTTAAAAATGCGGAAAAAGTTCTAAAATTATAAAACTTTAATATTTGTTCATTTTGCAAGAAAGTAATATTTTTCTAGAGAATGTGTCTTTAAAGTTGATTGCATCTTTAGTTATTGCAAGCCAAGTGATTGAATTCTTTTTCAACTTAAGTTTAAAATCAACTTCAACTTATTTCAAAAGCAGCAACAAAGCTGATATTGGCTCAAATATTGTGTCTGTTCAGTTCCTTCAGTCAAATTGCCCTAGACAGTTCGTTTAACAAAACCGAAAACCGAAAAACCAAAATATGGTTTGTGGCTTTTGCAGATTTAAAATTATAGATTTATGCCGCCTGTCCTGTACTGTATCCTTTTAACTGCATACAAACAAACTGATTGGATGTACGAAAACAAGCCAAAAAGCATCACAACCGCATGAGTACAACTAAGACAACATCACAAAGAACATGAAACACAACGTTTTAGTTCAGTAGATGTATATTAGAGCGCCCACAATTTGTTTGCTCCCCGTCCATTTCCTGAAATTAGAGGTCAAAAAAATAAGATCTCAATAAAAAATTTGGAATCGGTAGTGGAAAAAACCCAGCAGGTTTTCGATCAAAGGTCGAAAAATTGACTAAAAAAAGGCAAGTCGCTTTAACTGTCCGTTACTTCAAAACTATTAATTTTTTCGTAATGTTTCTGAGCCATCTTTTGTAGGAAATGACTAGGTCAACATTATCTTCTCAGAAAGTTTTGGTCCAAAAATTAAATTTGTGGGTGCGTCGGTGCGAAAATTTAAATTTTTTAGAAAATTTTCATGACTTTTCTTCTATAAATTGGTTTTTTGTAATTTTTTAAGGGAGGAATATTTGTCTTGGGATTCAAACATTGCAGGGGATTAAATGCTGATTAATTTAACTAAAAAAAAAATAATTTAAAAATATAAAGTTTTAAGGTATGGAGACGGTCTCAATGTTGGAAAAAAATAAGTATTTTGATTTTTTTATTTTAGTCGCTACTTTATTGGATGCAGGAGAATGCGTTGCTAGTTGTTATTAAATGCATCATTTGGAACTGCTTTTTTCCTTCAAAATGAGCTATCAAATGGGCTTGTGGGACTTTTTTTCAAAAAGTTATGACCATTTTAAAATGACATCATGAAAGTTAAAAATCATGTGTGTAATCTCTATGGCAATTGCCATATTGCAATATCTTTTATAATGTTTTTTTAAAATGGTCATAACTTTTTAAAGAAAAATCATGCAAGACCATTCTGTGACTCATTTTGAAGAAAAATAAAAGTGCTAAATGATACATTTAATAGAAAAGACCAAAATGATTTTGTACGTGTTCTACACAACCTCAAAAATCGTGTTTTTTGAACATTAGGGGTGAGATATCTCACAAACCATAAGTGATACAGCAATTTCGTGACCAATTTCGAATTCAGCATTAATAAATACATCTAAAATGACTATTTTGATTTTGGTTTGTAGTCGTTTTTTTTTTAAAATACCGTTTTTCGACCTCATTTCAAAAACCATGCCATGAACCGATTTTGAAATCTTTTTTTCTTATTCAGTAAACGTTCACGTGCACTTTCACCTCTTTGTGCAGTTCACGACAACTTGATTGAAATTTTTTCCTGGGCTGCGTGCACGAAGTTTGAAATTTTCGATTATCTCTGCTAGAACAGCCCAAAAACTCACTAAAATGAAAACAAATGCTATTTTCGTGTTCAGCGATCCCAAATTAGTTTAGAAAATATGACTACCGAAATGGTTTCTTACCAAATTAAAATTTAAGAAGAAAAAATAAAAAAATAAATTTTTTTTCTTAACTTTGAAACGGTCTCCATTTCTTAAAAACTTATATTTTTTAATATTTTTTCTTTAAAATTAATCAACCTTTAATCTTCTACAACATAGAAATTCTAGAACAAATATTCCAAAAAACCAATTTATAGAAAAAAAGTCATGAAAATTTTCTTAAAAAATTTAAATTTTTGTACCGAAACAGCAACAAATTTAATTTTTGAACCAAAAATTTTTTAAAGATAATGTTGACCTAGTCATGCTCTACAAAAGTTGTCTTGAAAATATTTTCAAGAAATGAATAGTTTTGAAGTAACAGGCAGTCAAAGCGACTTGCCTTTTTTTAGTCAATTTTTCGACCTTTGATCGAAAACCGGCTGGGTTTTTTCCACTACCGATTCCAAATTTTTTTTTGGGATCTCATTTTTTTGACCTCTAATTTCAGGAAATGGACGGGGAGCAAGCAAAATCAGAATTTTGCACTTATGGGCGCTCTAATGTATATGGTGGCGTAATAACGGAATATGCCACAATCGATTGTTCCTTTGACGACGATATTGACAATCTTCAAGGATTAAGAACAAGGATAACGTTGTATCTCCAAACAAGAGAAATATTTGTTCGCTTGCTAAGCGTTGATATGGTCATTGGTGTTGCATATAAATGTTTACGCAGCCATAAATTGCTAATTCTTTTACTCTACTTATGTCGAATAACTTTTCGAAACTGATACCATGTTTGCATTTTTCCTAAGAAACATTTATTTTGTTAAAGTACCTACTAAGTAAAATTACACTAAAGTGCAATTTCGAAACTAAGGAAATACTTATATCATTAATTAGATTTTTTTCTACCCATTAATGTGGTATTGCACTATGTGCGAAATTTCACATTTTTGCAAAAATATTAACGGATGTAGGACGAAGTTTGCAAGAGGCTTCACTTACCAATCTTCTCATTTTTGCAAACATTGCATTAAAGTCATTTTATCGTTATGCCATGTGAGTCATTATAAATGCTCTAAAAAAAAATTGCAGCTGGCTGAAGTAGTTCGTGCAGTAGTGCACTTAAAAACCGAAATAATTTTATAAGCACCAAAGAGAAGTTTATTTTCCAAAAAATTTTTCATCATAGGTATACATTTTTTGGATTGCAGAAACTAAAAATGCCAATTAAAATTTTTTTTTTTTTTTTCAGAAGAATCAGCATCGAAATATCATAAAAAACTGCCTTTCCTAACCTTTCATATTATCTTTATCTATTTTTATACGACTCGCAAAAAATTTGGTATTATATTTAATTCCAAGAAACTGGTTTTCGGAGTATACTGAAAACTTAACCTAAGCCTAAGGTTGTCATATTTGGAATCTTCGCCACAAAATGAGATATTCTTATTTGAAAAGTAAAAAGGCTTCCGACATTTTGACATTGTTTCCATTTTGTTTCGGGAATGCGGCCAAAAACTTTAATGGCGTTATTCCTTAGTTAATTTTTTGCTTCAATTCCAAAACAAAATTGAAATAGCGCTAGAATTTTATATGTAGATTTTTTTGGCTTTATTTCCAAAAAAAAATCACTGATGTTATTTCCTATGGAAACATTTCCAAAAATTCTGGCGTTATTTCCTAATTAATTTTGGTTTCTATTTCCAAAAACTAATACCAGAAAATTTCTGGCGTTATTTCCAAAAAATTTTTTGGCGTTATTTTCTATGACGCTATTTTCGGGAGCCATGTAAAAACAGTAAATTGTGAATTTACCATTTATTTTCACCACTGTTCTTTTAAAATATATTTGCGATTCATGCACAGAAAGAAAAACTTTATAAAAATTATCAGAAACGGGATATAAGATGCGTGAAAACGACAGATTTAGTTATTTTTGAGAGTCAGAGCAAGAAACACTAGGCAGAAGCTTATCGATTATCATAATAAATGATTTAACTTCTATGAGAGTTCATATAAAAAATTTTATCAAAATTGGGTAAAAATTCGGACTCAATCATTATTGTGTGTCCGACAGGAAATGTTCATAGCTTTATTCAAAACTCTATTGAACAGTATGGCAAATTTTGATAATTTGGTAGAAGGCCAATTGAAAACAAATAGAGTATCAGTCAACTACATTTCAATGATGGCAGTGGTGCAGATGGCCAATGAGCGCGTCTATTATACATACGCTACATATCTTCCCTCAGTTCAAATCTCGCTGAATGCTAAACACAAAGAATTCTTTTTTTTAATGTAATAGTTTTTCTAATTATGATTGTTTCTTTTTTTTTAATTAAATTGTTAAAAAAAATAAAAAAAAAAATTGTATGTAGATTATAAAAAGTTCATTAATTTTTAATCGATTTTTGCTACAAAAACTATAAGACTTTTCTTTCAGTGTAGCAGTGAGAGTGAGTAATGCATTTTTCCGACGATTAAAATGTAGTCCAACGTGGAATAAAGATACGGTATGGTTTTCAAGTCTTCCTACCGCTGGGAAATTAAGCAGATTAGTATAGTCATTATTGATTCCTTGATCATTTAAACATTTAGGTTAAAAACACCTGCCTAGTTATGCATAAAAAAGGTTTCATTTATTTTCTTTTGGGCTCATTCATGAGTGTCACGTTATTTTTTTAAAAAATAATTCTCATTTGCGAATTTATTTCAATAAAAGAATTTATATATGTCTTTCTTCTAATGTCTTGAACCTTCTTGATCCCGTGCATAGGCCATAAGAGACTTTCTCGAAAATTTGATTTCAAATCCAAAATCAAAAATAGCTCAATTATATTACTTAATCAACCTGATACTTTTGAGAATTAATTTTCTGCACTTTTTCTCAGCGGTTGCAATAAATTCGTAAAATTTTTATAATCTACGTTGATTACGAAAGGTATTTCTTTTATTCATAACACCCTAAACTACGTTCACATAAAATGCATAGTTTTTTGTTGTTTATCCTTGCTAACAAACACTTTATGCGCGTTGAATACAAATTAAATGCATTTTCTTTATTCGTGAAGTTGAATCAAAAAACAAAGGAATTGTACTGAAATGTAATGTAATTCATTGTGTTAATTTTATGTGAAAAAAAGAAATAAAACGCCAACGAATTGAATTATTTACCTCGCTTGTATTCTCAATGTCTACATAAAAAATGAAGGGCTATGAATTTCAAACTTTTAATTAAAAAACTTGAATGCAACGCTGAAATGTGTACAAATAAATAAAACAAAATAAAATTATTGAGAATCTGAAATATACTGAATATTGGCAGCAAAAAATAAAATTCTCCAAATTGTGCATTCGTATATGAACACAATGTAGTAAGAAGCTACAGCACTAGATGGTGTCCCAAAAGAAAGTTTATATTTAGTGGACCAATTAAAAACAAAATTCAGCTATCTGTGGAAAACGGGTTTATTATCTATTTGGAATTTATTTCCAAAAAATAATATTGTCTTAATGTAAACCCTAGCCGTTTCGGCGCTCATTTATTCTAACAATAAAATTTTTTTGTTACGGCTCAGGACAGCATGGAATCCAATTTATTTTGAATAGCGCTCAATTGCTTCGCGTACATAGTCAAACCTTTGACTGGTATCCTTGGCCTTTAATTTTTATACAAATTGAAGTTTATAGGGGTGCAGCTTTTGATCTTTGGGCATAATAGGGTGTAAAGAAAGTTGAGGCACATTTTTAGCACTTGCGCCTTTCCGAATTGAAAGGTTCGGATCGCCACGAACAGACTGGTTAACACTCTCCACATTTTCTGTCATTCTTGCTTATCTTTGTCTCCCCACTTTCGGTATTTCTTTTGTTGTACCGATCTCTTCTCAAATATTTCAAGCTTCCATTGACCGATCACCGTTTTTGTAAATTTCTCGCTTTTAATGCTCCATAACGACTTTATTCTGTAGAGTTTTGTTACCAAGTAACATACCGCGCCTCTCGGATTCGTTGCGTACACGCAGGAAGCTAATCAAAAATAAGTTTTGTTTTGGGACATTATGTTATAAGTTCACAACTGAGTATTGTGAGAAGAATTTGATGTATGAACCTAAAATTTTTCATATTATTTTTATCATTACCTACATTTTTTTAAACAAAGTACACAAGGATTCGTGAAATCAAATGATCTTTCCCTGGTTGTTTTACCGACAAGCTCTGCCGATTCAAGGCCTTAAAGAACATGAGTTTAAAGCTTATGCAAAAAACAATATTTTTTTTGGGAAGCGTTAAATTTAGAAAAAAAATAATTGTTGACGGAGAGGCAGCGGCAGACTGACCTACGTCATAGTATAAAGGCTGATTTTTTTTGTGAGTCATCTCCCAAAAATAGGTATGAACTTTTGTTCTTGTCAAATCTTGAGAAGTGGTGGCTTTGCAAGATATCAGGTGGTATATATACAAAATTTAAAAAGAAATAATTTTAATATACACTTATACTTAAAAAATTTTCTCTCACTTTTTATAGGAAATTTCCTGAGCTACTATATACTTTTCCACCCGATATCTTACAAAGCCACCACATGTCAAGATTTGACCAGAACATAAGTTCATATTTAAGTTTTACAATTTTTGGCATATCTAGGGCCAATTTTAAAATGCTCAGTTATGCCTTAACTGGCACTTTGACATAAAATTTCATACAAAACTATTATTTATATGAAAGTTAATTTTAACTGAATACTTACTATGAAAACGCCCCTTAAATGGCTAAATTAAGCAAAATTTCTGCCGCATGTTTTCCTGACGACAACATATTTAAATGACATATTCGTTTTATCTGTCATTCCGCGAAGAAAATTCACTAACGATGGAATAATTTACTCATAATTTCCGTAGGAAGAGTCTCATTATGAGAAATGCAAAGGTTTGCGAAAACTAAATGGAATGGCGTGGCGTGACAAAAATTTTCCATTATATGTTTAAGTTTTCTGATTTACATAATTGTCATAAAAATGTCAACCTAAATATGTACTTATGTTAGTTTTGTAGTTTATCTAAATTTTAGCTTAAAGTTTTTTTACGCACTTCTTGTTCTTTATTTATTTTTCTTCAGTGTGCTGAGGTGGCTTTTACAAAAGTTAAATTTGTTATATACGTGAGGCTTCATATTTGATGATTAGTAATGGTTCCGAGGATTTTCAACTAAGTCCTATGTATAATTCAATATTTTTTTTACTTGCATTACACCTTAGTTTTATACCGTATTGGTCTCAAAACGCTTTTATGGAAGCTTATTTTGCATTCTAAGCTCAGTCGGAATCCATGACAGGAGGACTGCAAGCTTTAAATTTAAGATGTGTCCTCTTAGTCTCAATCGAAATCGACAGCGAATGTTGACGTCATCAGACTAGCGCTCTTTGGAATCTTAGAAGTATATATCACATACAAGGTAGAGCCCTTGACACTTTCTTGGTTATCTCCCCTTTCGGCTGCGTAGTCCTTTGTAGTAAACTCTTTATATCTCACTTGAAATAATAAAATTTGGAGGTAAGATTCCAATATCTTATCAGAACTAAGACAAAGTAAGCACTTTAACTTGAACAGAAGAACTTCGTCCCACACTTTGTCATATGCCTGGGCAAAGATGGCAGAGCTGTGGCATTTGAGCTCAAAAGCCTTCCTTATACTTATCATTAGTTAAATAATTCACCTCTTCTATCCATGGTTCCATAATTTTTGCGAAATGTTGGCATGGTAATCAATGTTTCGATTGTTTTAATTTTCAATACATCAAGATCATTATTATCTTCTCAGACGCTTTGCTTTCATTCCAATGTTTTTTAAAAAATATTAAAATTTCTATAAAATATCTAAGAATAAGCTATTATTATTTTCAGTGAAAACATTCCAGGAATTATTGTAATGTTAAGTATTCATTTAATTGCATCAAAAATTGCAAACTGCCAATATGTAATGCACTGTAATTAAAAATTCCTCACAAGAATATGAGCTTGCACCAGAGCTGCAAGATAATACACAATAATGTTGTTATAGTCACAGTATTACTTTGAAGTAGAAACATTTGTAATAATGTTCTATACTGTATTGCTATGTAACCCTTGGTTTAACATATAACTTAAATCTCAATAACTACTATTTTTATTACTTATACATAGCTTATTGATGATGTTGCAATTGTGGTTCGCTGACAGACTGACAGTAAAAATTCCTTCGAGTAAATATTTCCATCACATTAGCAAATAAATTCTACTACGAAATGCAGCACGTCAAATACTTAGCTTGCACATTGAGAGAAGGTGCAAAAAATGCGTTACACACCTGTCGACACGACTGGCAGTAAAATATAAAAATACCATTCGAATCGATATGGTTTTAAAAGAAAATCCTTAGCACACAAAATGCACAAGGAGCTAAAAATCATGCCTGCCAAAAGGAAATGAACTGAAATGTGGAAACGAAAAAAAAAAAATCCTTATTATTAAAGGAATGTTGGGAAAGAGCTCTTCAAGAATGCATTGGAAATGTATTTAACCAAAGTATGTATTGCCCCACATACGAGTTGTTTTCGTTGTGCACTTTTTTCTTCTTGTTCCTAAAGTATAGTGCAAAGTAGGTAGATATGATAGTGCATTTTATGTTTTTGAATTTTATCTCATTACCGATGCGCTTAAATGCCAAATTGTGGTGAACACGGATGGCAAAGTTGTGCAATACTTTAGTTTCTTTTTCTTTTCCTAATACAGCCATTGTTACGATAATTTTTTAAAAAAACTTCCTTAAACATTTCATCTGTCAAGGCGCTTAGCTTTGTTCGTTTAGTTTAGCTTAACTCAGTTCGTTTGGTTCGACGAGTATCCACATATTCCATTAGTCCGTGAGTTTAGAGCTGATAGTTTGTTTGTCCAGGTCTTATAGTCTAAGAGCCAGCGCTTAAAAATGACTTTGCGTTTCTAAAAGCTGGTTTTGTAATAGTTGGTTATTATAGTTGTGTACACACATAAACTGTCGGTCAGTCAAGCGAACTGTAGAACAGGCGGGCGATATATATTCTCAAACATGTCATGATTTCAATGGTAATCATATTAATTTCTAAAGGCAGAAAATTGTTATACAGATTGTATAATGTTTATAAATAACAATTAAGTCGGTCAGTCAGTTAAGCGTTAGAATAAGGCTGTTCAGCAGCTCCGTTTTTTATTCAAGAGAAAGGCATCATTAAAAAAAAAAAAAAATTAAAAAAAAATTCCATCGTATTCCTTGAACGGTTCTAAGCGTTTTATGCCATGTAAACTTTTTTCGTAAGATGCCTCCCTCTCGAGTAAAAAAATCGTTTTGCCTTCCACGGGGCTGCTGACCAGCCTTGTTCTAACGTTTAACTGACTAACCGACAAAATTGTTTTTTATATGCATTATACTATTTGTATAACAATTTTCAGCCTTTAGAAATAAATTTGATCACCATCGATATTATGACATGTTTGAGAGCATATATCAGCCGCCTGTTCTACAGTTCGCTTGACTGACCGACAGTTTATGTGTGTAAACAACTAATATAACAGTTGAGCGCAGTGATTTTAGTTACTGATCTTTATTCAAAAATAATGAAACAATATTAAGAAGAATAAGAATAATAAGAATGAGCGCAAAGTGCAAAATCAAAAATACAATAACAATACAAAAGAGAGCGATAATTTCAACACTCCCTCTCGCTGTCTTTTAATAAAGAATTCAAAATATTAAAATAAATATTTTTTTTTTTTTTTTTTTTTACAATCCAAATTTCGAAATTAAATTTTTATGTTTTTCTACTGATAATGGTTTTGTTAATTGATCAGCAAGTTGATAATCAGTTGGTATATATTGAACATTAATTTCATTTTGATTTTGCATATCGCAAGTATAAAAATATTGTGCGTCTATATGACGTGTACGTTTGAATGATTGTGGACTCAAGACCAAGTTGACTGCTTGTTGATTGTCACAGAAAATTGTTGTTGGAAAATGCTGTACCATATTCAGACTATTCATTAGGTGTCGCAAGCACATCGTCGCTTTAGTTGCCGAACATAATGCAACAAACTCAGCTTCCGTTGTAGATGTCGCTGTAACTGTCTGTTTTCTGGAACTCCATGCGACAGCTCCGTTGTTAAGTAGTATAATCCAGCCAGTTGTGCTTTTTCTGGTGTCAACGTCTCCAGCCCAATCTGAGTCGCAAAAACTTTTAAGTATATTAAGCTCTTCACCATTTGATGAAAAAGATATGCCCATATCAGTGGTGCCCTTCAAATATCTTAAAATTCGTTTGACACCTTTCCAGTGAGTAGTGCTGGGTTTTTCCATAAATCGACTGAGAACTCCAACTGGATATGCTATATCTGGGCGTGAACAAACCATAAGATACATCAATGACCCGATTGCTTCTCTGTAAGGGAAAATTTCATCTTCGCTGTTGCTATCGCTTTCACTTTTGGTAAATATCATACCGGGCACAGCTGGTGATAAGACAGAAGAACAATTGTTATGATTAAAGCGATGTAGTAATCGATGAATGTAAGCTGATTGATATATCTATAATTTCCTCTGCTTTCTCTCCCTCTTAATCTGCATACCAACGAAAAACTCTGCTTCTTTATAAGTGATACTATATTCATTATGCAATTTGTTTAGTATATCAAAAATTAAGTTTGTGTCATTAAAAGTAAACCGTCGTCTACATACAGTGCTAAATATAAAATGAAACACTTTTATGTGTACGTAAATACACACTGATCTGATCGTGACTGCCTAAAATTATGGCGCAAAAGAAATTCTACTATATTTTTATTCCATTGCCTGGATGCCTGCTTAAGTCCATAGATCCCTTTACTTAACTTACAAACACGATCATCTTCAGCAAAGCCATATGGCTGTTCCATATAAATCAAATCTTCTAATTCGCCATGCAAAAAAGCAGTCTTCACATCGAATTGATAAATTTCTAAATCTTGAGCTGCAGCGACAGACAGTAGAATTCGAACTGATTCATATCTGACGACGGAGGCATAAATCTCGTCATAATCAATTTTAAATTTTTGTGAACAACCACGTGCTACAAGTCTAGCCTTAAATTTTTCTATTTCTCCATTGGCATTCAACTTTCTTCTGAAAACCCAACGATTCGTTATTACATGTTTATCAGGCGTACGTGGAACCAGCGTCCACGTTTCGTTTTGTTTTAGAGACCCTAACTCTTCTTCTATAGCAACTAACCATTTTCTGGCGTCTTTGCTTTTCATTGCATCCTCTAAATTATTTGGTTCTAACTCTACCATAAAAACTTCAGCTATTTTTAGATTTTCATCATCTCCGCTTGATTTCTTTCGCATATTATAAGGGCTTCTAGGTATTGGCAGCCTCGGATTTCTTCTTTTCGTTGGACTCTCATCATTTTCAATTTTGTCTTCCTCATCGACCTCAATTTATGTTTATGTTTATGTTTATTGAGTCTTTGGATTACATATCCTTACAGACTAGAGGTACACAATAATAAGAACTAATAGTACTTAAATTAACAATTTTAAATCAAACTAAAAATAAAGTATTTAATAAGCTTTGAAACCTATTTTTTGGTGAACTTAAATCTAAGTTGTTGTGGTTCTGTGCACTGTGTATTCATTTCAATAACTTCATGTGGCTCTTTTCGATTTTCGTTAAATACAACATCTTTCCTTACATAAATTTTTCTTGCACTTGAATCGTAAACTCTATACGACTTACTTTCTTCGTTATACCCGATCATAATGCATTTTTTAGAATTTTTCTCCCATTTAGTTCTCTGTTCTTTCGGAATGTGTACAAAAACTTCGCTTCCAAAAATTTTCAAATGCTTTACACATGGCTTATGACCAAACCATAACTCAAAAGGTGTGACTCCTCCTATAACATCGGACGCTATTCTGTTTCTGAGGTACACAGCTGTATTTGTAGCTTCTCCCCATAAATATAAAGGCAAATCTCTTGAATGCAGCATTGACTTTGCTGTTTCAATTACGGTTCTGTTCTGCCTTTCGATAAAACCATTTTGTTCTGGCGCTCTAGGAGTACTAAATTCTTGTTTTATACCTTTTGACAACAGGAACTGCTTCACTGCGGCGTTGTGAAATTCTAATCCACCATCCGATCTCAGCTTCTTGATATTGTGGCCATCAGCTTGCACATCAGCATAGAATTGCATCAGTTTATTTAAAACGTCACCTTTGTCTTTGAGGAAATATACAAAACAGTATCTAGAAAAATCATCTTTTAACAACATAAAATAATTGGCACCGCCAATTGATGGCGATGACATTTTTCCACATAAATCAACATGAAACGTCTCACCAGGAATTTTCGATCTATTTGCTCCAGACTTGTTGAAACTTAAGCGATGTTGCTTTCCAAATACACAACCTTTGCAGAATGGATTCTCTTTATCAATTTTATCGAAATCAAGTCCCTTTACTATTTTCTGGTCATGCATTTTCCGAAGAGTCTCAAAATTTAAATGACCCAATCTCTCATGCCAAACCTTAAATGAAGCAACATTATTTAATTCTGAAAAACACACTGACTGTAAATTCATTTTGTAGAGCTTTCGTTCACGATATCCATCAGCCATAACATGGTCATCCTTCTTAAACAAAACACGTTGACCACCTTTCTGGAAAATCACATCATAGCCCTTTTCTGTTGCTTGCGAAATTGAGATGAAATTTCTATCCAAATTAGGAACGTAGAGTACATGCTTAAGTGTAAATATAGTACTGGTCTTATGCGAATTAATTACACGTACATCAATATCGCCATGACCAACTGCACATAATTTTCTGTCATCACCAACGCGAACCTTGCAAAAATCTTGAGGAAAATCCAAGTAATTTTTGAAAAACTCTTTCTGAAAGCTCATGTGATCCGATGCACCTGAGTCTGCAAACCAATTATTTTGAAGGTTGTCGCATGTAGCTGTCATTAACACCGATTGTAGCATAAAAAGTTCTTCATTTTCTCTCTTTTCGTTCAACTGCTTTTCAACCATCAAATTTCGATGTTCGCTATTTCTTATGTTATTGTGTTGACCTTCATTCCTATTTGTACTATCACGCTGCTTTTTAAAACATTCACGTGCCCAATGCCTTGGCTTATGACAATAATTGCATTTTCCTGGTCGTTTTGTTATGTTGTTGTTGCTGTAATTTGCAGTTATTTTGTTTCTGCTTTTGCTTACGGTATACGCAGTACCCACTGTTGAACTTCCCGCTGCCGCTAAACCCCCTTCTGTAACTCTGAGATTTATAATTGCTTCTTCGTTAATAAGATGATCCGTTAATCGCTCGATTGTTTGCTCTGCACGAGGCACTGCATACCATGCAGTTCTGACATGATAAAATTTTGCAGGTAAACTGCTAAGAATTTTTGCTATTACCATGGGTGTCTTTTGTTCCAAATCTAAATCTTTTAAGCGTTGCGCCAGCGACATAATGCTTGCAACAAAATTTGAAACATTCTCACCTTCATCCATTCTGGAACTCATAAATTTTTCTAAGAGGACTTGTGCCGATTGCTCACTTTTCTCTGCATGTACCGTTCTCAGCCTTGCCCACATTTCAGCCGCGGTTGAGCAATCACACAAATATTTCAGCTGATCCAGTTCCAAACCACGCATCAGAAAAGCTTGCGCCTCAGCATCTTTCTCTTCCCATGTTGCCGCATTTGTCGTTGGACGTGTAAGTGTTCCCAAGATATACGGCTTAAGTTTATTCTCTGTCATGTAGATCTCCATTTGTCGTTTCCAAAGCTGGTAATTTGTTCCATCAAAACGATGAATTTGGTATGATTTTGATTCAGCCATAGTTGCTGGCTTTTCTGGTTCTTTGCCAATCAAACTCTTTTCCTCGCTCAAAATATCAAAAACTTTCGATATAATATATTCAATAATATATTCGATAATATCTTTACTGTCCATTCAATTTACTTATTTTCAATAACCAAAAACACACTGAGCACTGGGCCCATAACCTGTTGAGCGCAGTGATTTTAGTTACTGATCTTTATTCAAAAATAATGAAACAATATTAAGAAGAATAAGAATAATAAGAATGAGCGCAAAGTGCAAAATCAAAAATACAATAACAATACAAAAGAGAGCGATAATTTCAACAATAACCAACTGTAACAAAACCAGCTTTAAGAAACGCTAAGTCATTTTTAAGTGCTGGCTCTCCGGCTATTAAGAAGCATCCAATCTCATCCATTTCCGGAAACCAGTTCCAGAAATTTAGAGGATTTTGTTTATTGGATCCCATTGTATCATTGGATGTTATTTGCCTCAGTGCTTTTATATATTTACCAAATCGATTAACGGATACGACTATCGCCTATACAAAAAAATCATTTTATACGCAATTTTGGGAGCATTATTTACAGCGCAGAAAATTAGGAAGAGGGGGCGTGGCTGAACTGAAGATGGTTTTTTAAGAAAATGAAAGCGGAAAGTAGGAGTATAAAGTGCATAGTATAAATATTCGTAGCGAAATATAAAAGTTAGAAAATACCTACCGAAATGAAATACATATGAAAATGGAATAAGTAATAAAACAGTTTAAATAGTGTTGGAAATAATTAAAACTTCTATTAATTATAATTCAACTATGCACTGTCAATAATTTCTTAGGTTGATAATTGCACTGTGAGGTTACTGCTACTGTTAGCGCTTACTCTCCCTCAACTTGCGATTCTGAAATTCTAAAAGCAAATGCAGCCTAATTCGCTCTGTGCTTGTCCTTTGTGAATGGAGTCACATTAGAACAACGCAAGTGAATCACGGAATGCTCTTGTCTACCTTGGGTCGTTAAATACCTGAATTGCTACTGATTGCTGCACATTGCAAATTGATTTGGTTTTCATGAAATGCAATTCCACAGAGTGCATCAATAAAATGAAAGCCAAATTATATTCAGTTACATTCTACTAAAATTATTATATTCATATTTATTAAAACAGATAAAGAGTGAAAGAGAGAACATTTTGTAAGCTTTTTAAAATATGTTCACCATTTTATTGTGTATGTTTACGTTTTAGGGCATTTTATAGGTACTAGAGTACTGACTATAAAAACACCACCCAACTGTTAACTTCAAAAACAAATTCTCATCAGAAACCATGTATGTGCTTTTTATGAATTGTTTATGAACGTTTTCGAGAAAAAGTTTAGCTAATTGTAGGTGCTTTCTAAAAGTGTATTTCGTTTATAAGATTTAAAAAGATTTTGCAAAGTTCTGGACCTTTAAAATTGGTATTTTTAACTATCGTACCTATTTTTTGACATTGGCGGCCATTTTGGTATGAAAAAAGGTCCCATTAACATACCTCTTTAAATTTTTTTTAGATCTTTTTTTTTTTTTTGATGTGAGTAATATGTGAGTAACAAAAATATAGAAATTAAATAAAGAAAATGAAATAAAAATGCATAACACTGTGCTCGAATCGGAGCAATTTTTTTTCTAACATTGATGGTACCCATGTAGTAAACATATTTCGGGTATGCTGATTTCAATAGTCATAGTCATTTTTATGGTTTGGCTCTTGTTTTTGAGAAATTCAAGTTTGAAAATTTGACAAAAAAAAAAAAATTTAAATGAAAAACAGGTATTTTTTTCCATTTCTACAATTTTTTCAACAGAAACCTATTCAGTTTGGTCGAATTTTTTACCTTTGTAACTTATTGAGCGTTCACGACCACCAAAATGTTAAGAAAATCTTTTTTATTGCCAAAATTTTGAGTTTTTACATGAAAATAACATTTTCTTTTCAAATTTATTCTATTTTTGATACTTTTCCTTGATTTTATAATGATATTCTTACATTAAATGACGAAAAGCAATATTTTATTCGTATGTTAGTGCACAATTTTATATTTTGGTCATATTAAAGTTAAAAATCTAAAAAAATTAATAACTGTGCAAAATTAAACAATGTAATGTTTGTGGAAATTATACTATTTCGTCATGCAAGTGTGGTGGGAAATCACGGCAGTGTATCATTTGTGCTTTGGTGAACATATACTTAGTTCGTTATGAAGAATGGGCTCCATCTATTATATGTCAGGATGCTTAGTACATGATCTAGAAGAATGATATGCGTGCTTGAATTTAGTAATGGATTAAACAGAACGAAAATTTGCAACCATCATTGGAAAGCATTGAAGAAGCATCTAGAGAATTGTTTCAACCACCAAATGAAACTCCACAATGCAACCACATCAAAATTACGCAAAATCGATTAGATATGATTGTACGACGTCTCAAGTCATCGTAGCGACAGTCGATTGCTTTAGTCAAGGAACTAAAACAAGTGAAGAAAAGCATCAGAAGTAGACTAAATTTGAAAAAAAAAAAAAAAAAATATTTCCATGTAACACATAAAAATTATTTACAAAAACAAATTTTTTAGCAATTTCCTGTACTTTTTGTAAGCGTAAACACTCAATAGGTTACAAAAGTGATAAATTTGACCAAACTGAATAGGTAGCTGTTGATAGGCAATGATTGAAATGGAAAAAATACCTGTTTTTTATTTAAATTTTTTTTTTTTTTAGTCAAATTTTCAAACATAAATTTCTCGAAAACAAGAGCAAAACCATAAAAATTACTATTACCATTGAAATCAGCGTGCCCGAATTATGTAAACTACATGGGTCCCATCAATGTTAGAATTTCCGACAAGCACAGTGTAATTAATCAATAAATTTTGTAAACAAAAATTATAAATCACAGTTAGACAGACCACCCTACCATAAAGTCTGATACCACTATGAGGAAAACTAAAACTCTACAAAAATGTTGAATAAAAATTGAGAGAATTGAAATTCACCAAATTGAGAACATACTCACCACCGATGCATAATTGAGTGAAAAACGTATTTCGATTACAAATTCGGGTTGGTTGGCTCCTTTTAAATTAAAAGTGGAATATGGTTATAAAGTTGCAGAACATGTATGATGCAAAAATGTCTCGAACAAATTATCTGCCAAATTTGTCTCACAACAAGACAGAGTAGTAAAAGAGAATAACTGTTTTGATGTTAGCTAGGTTAAGGTGTTACTTAAATTATTTGTTTATTCAAAAGTAGCTGAATAATAAACAAGCACAACATGGATTGTGTTGCTTGTAGCTTATGTTAAGTTTTTAAAGAATTTAAGGAAAAGGCTCATATTTTAGCACTTTGGTTTGAAAATGCCAGATATCTAAAAACAAATGAAAGATTTCAAGTAAATTATTTCTTTATATAACGCAGTGCTACAGTGATTTTACACTTTGCATCAGACCTAGCAGATATTGCAGGTCTGGTCGAGTATTTACCATGCCACTACTTAAAAATTGTGAATTGGCCCTATGCTCCTCCTAGGAGTTAAAGGAGAATACATACATACATACATACTTAAAAATTGTGATACACCCTCAAAATAATAAGTTAACATTGAAAAACCTTGTGCTTTTAAAAACTTTGTAGCTCAGCTATTTCTGAATCGATTTTAAATGTTTTCTTTGATTTGGTTGAAGAATTTATGGCCATCCTTTAATTCAAGTTCAATAGAAATATGTGAAGATATTTCAGAGGAAAAAAATAGGTTCGTTTCTTACAACTGTCTTTTTTAGGCAACTCTTTGAAAAATAAGTCATATATATTCAAGATTTTTCACAAAATGCGTTCAATTTTAAATAAAAATAATCATCATTCTTTGAAATTCTTTGGAAATTGTGGACGTTTCGAATTTTTTATACGTCTTGCTTTGTTCCAAATTATAATTTTTAGTTCTTAAAAATGCTTATTACATTTTTTCCGTGTAAAAAATAAGTTGTAGAGGCAATTCAAAGGAAACGATTTTTTGTTCAAATAACAAAAAAAAACCAGTAAGGGTGTAAAATTTGGCCTGGCCAAGCATTAAATACCCTACACTGCAGTATTTTTCAAATTTTGCTCATATGGGAGGTGCTACGCCCTCTTGTCCGAGTTCACCCAGTTTTTGTTCAGAGCTTGCATTTATAGTTGTTAGTGTCTGAGTGAAAAACTTTTTCAGTAAAGCGTTTTGAAGCCTTTGCTTACATGGGAGGTGCCACGCCCTCTTGTCCGAATTCGCTCAGTTTTTTCTCAGAGCTTGCGCTTACAATTTTTAGTATTTACGCGTATTTTGGTTGCACTGTTGTGAAAAATACTCCTAAAGTTGCACTTTGAATATATTTTTTGTTTGGGCGATAGGCGTGTCCGTTGACCGATTTCGCTCAGTTTCAATCCGCCGAGCTAGCTATGGCGACGAAGGCAATGTACCAAATTTCATTGAATTATCTTGCTCAGTTTTCGCAAAAAGTGTATTTCAACACGCAGCCAGCCACCCAGCCACCCAGCCAGCCAGACAGACGGATAACGCTATATCGACTCAGGAGGTGACGCTGATCAAGAATATATATACTTTTCTATATCTGCCACGCCTCCTTCTCTGCGTTACAAACGGAAGGACAAAGTGAATATACCCTGGGTGTAGGGTATAAAAAAACTAACTGACCGGGGGGCTAAGGCAAAAAAATTGTATATAAAGAATATGTCTGTCTAAAAATAGAAATTGTTACAAAAATTATAAAAGTAAAAATGATTATATAACATGTTTTCATGATATTAACCTTACTCGAGTGGAGTGAAAATTATGACGCTCATTTTTGTGCGTGAAAAAAAAAAAAGTTATTTTGACTAGAATTATAAATTCAAAATGGTCACACATTTTTGTTTTTCTGAAAGTATAAATTACTCTATATAAAGTCAAATGTAGGCAATTTGGAGTAAATATTCTTTTATTATTTAACCACATTTTATTTGTAAATATGATTTTAAGGACCCATCAAATAGCTCATACGTAAGGTAATTTATATTTGAAATTCAGTGTTGATTACTTAAAATTTTTGACTTCCGGAGTGGAGTAAAAATTATGATGCGTATTTTTCTCCGTGTATACAAGTGAAAAGTACTAAGTCAGTTTTTCAAGTTTTTAGATATCTGAAGATCAAAAAATTAATATTGTTTTTTATGGAAATCGTTGTTTTGCTTCTTTTTTTCCATAATGAATATAACAACATAATTAATTAAATGCTAGTGAAATTGCCAAATGGGAAGATTTCAATACGTCAAGCAATATAATCAATTAAAACAATCTCATATGTAATATTCAAAGCAAACCGCAAATAATTGATTTGCGTTATAAATATGAAATAATTATATAACCTCAACTATTGACAAGTGCAAATTAGTTTTCGAAATTAATTAAATTTTTTTGATATATTTGCTGAATCACAAAATTTCAGTGAAACCAATTTTCTTTTTCGGCTTATCTTTCAGGATTTGAACCTGGGAATCCCAAGTGTTCTGCGATACGCACGTTAACGAGTTCAGCCAAAGCTATCATTATTGAGTAGCTGGCTGAAAATTTATTATATCATATTTATTCTGTCATTAAATTTTATATGATAAAAAAAAAAATTAAAAAAAAAATTGTATTTTGACGTCAATAGAAAAAATAAATTGTACAGCCCATGTTCAGCCCAATTCAAATGAAAAAATCAATTGTACAGCCCATGTATAGCCCATGTACAGCCCACGTACAGCCCACGTACAGCCCACGTACAGCCAATGTACAGCCCATTTCAAAAATAAAAAATAAATTGTACGGCCCATGTTCAGCCCAATTCAATAGTAAAATTCAATTGTACAGCCCATGTACGGCCCACGTACAGCCCATGTACAGCCCATGTTCAGCCCATTTGTTTTCTACACAAATTTTTTTTTGTGCATTTGTACAGCCCTTGTACGGCCGCATGTACAGCCTTTTAGGCTTTTTTAGTTTTGTACAGCCCTTGTTCAGCCGTGTGTACAGCCTTTAGGGCTTTTTTAATTTTGTACAGACCACGTACGGTCTTAAAAAAGCAAAAAAGCAAAAAAGCCCACGTTCAACCCATGTTCAGCCCTTTATCATTTTTACTCGGGAAGTTATCTTTTGATTTTTTTTATATCCCAAGCTGCTGTAGCTCCCTAAACAATAATCAAGTTCATAGGAGAAAGAAGTGGAATAAAAAAATCCTTTAAAGTAACACCAAGTGTGCTTAAATATTTAAGTAAACAGCTAAACAAAAGTAAAATGAGGGTTAAGTTAGGGTAAAGCTAAATTAACTTTACAGAAAAATGCTTTTATTTGTGTTTTTGAATTTTTTTACAGCTAAGTCAGAATTTTATGTTTTTTTTCCACAGTAGAACTTTTTAATTAATTATTCCGCTGAAAGGACAATTTATTCCAAGAATTTTTTTTTTTAATAATCGCAAGCTTTGTTCCAACCTGAAATGTTAATTTTTTTAAAAGAAAATTTAATTCTCTTATAGCCACATTTATCCTTTGACCTTGACAACAAAAAACTCCTGCTGATGCAAAAGGTAGTGTACCCATACATACATGAGGCTGAAACCTCATTAATCGCTGTGGTTTTGAATGTGTTAACAAAATTACTGCCAACTGTTAAGGCTCGTTGTGTTATGTGATGAAGACCTTGGTTAAGTAGAACAAAACAAAAAAAAAAAAAATGTTTTTATTAATTAAAAATTACCACATTCAAGTTAATTAACGTGTTGTTGTGCAAGGACGACAATTTTTGTAAATTTTAAGCAAATATTTCTGTTGTGTTATCTTTATTTGAATTTAAAAATTCCTGAACTGAGTCATCTAAAATTAATATTTTTCAATTTTCACGATTAATGGATTTCGCAATAGCCACTTCTTAAGAAAATATATCCAATATTAACCGTCAATAAAATATAATATCGACGGCTTATATTCAATACCCTCTATCTACAATTTTCACGAAAATTAGTTTTTGATGGTAAAACCTTCATTGAGACAAATGGCATCTACGATATTAATTCCACACGAAAAATTTGCTTCCAGAGCTACTTTTTTCCATTTAAAGGAATTCACTATCTACAGCAATTGATTTTGTGAAATGCAATATCCTCTATCTACATATGAAAAATGAAAGATTTTTCATTTTATTATATTTATTGGATGGCCGTTATATACAAAGTCGTGACAAACGGTCGTCAGTCGGCTCCAAATGGCGAAAATAAATTTTTCAGTATTGTATGTTGAACCTTGATAGCCCTGCTGAGTCGTGATTGGCCCTTCTGTAAACAAACAGATAAGGCTAGACGCATGAAATTTGGTACAGATGAAAACAATATTACTAGGCTATCTGGGATTAAAAATGAGCGTGATCGGTTAAACTTGATTTGAAAATTAATACAATTGAGGAGTGTTCGCACCAAAGGGCCTAGGTACAATTTCGACAAAGTAGTGTCATAATATGAATCGGGTGACATTTTGTTAGAAATGATAATAATTGTTTTCTGTTTTCACGAAAAATTGACTCGATGGCGTGAAATTGATGGCATTATGTTAAAAAATTATACCAGCCAAATAACTGATTATTATGGCACATAGTATGTATGAGATTACTTTTGCCTCGAAATGGTACTTAGGCCCTTAGACCACTCCTCAATTGTATATACGAGTCAAAAGAAACTGGGTATTAGAGCGGTATCCAGACGGACTTTTGAATGCGAAACATGAGAACTGAAATTTGGGCTCAGATTTTTATAAAAAGTACCCCAAGTTACTAGAAAGTAGATGTACCCAGAAGCAAGGGTCTTTAGTCCTTACTCCCCGCCCAGGCCTACCATAGTCTTGCGCCCTAGTTTTTTATAGCAGTTTATGGTGGACTGGGATTAGTGGTGGGAAAACTAAGACCAAGACCAAGATCATAGCAGTCTTGGTCTTGGTCTTGTTCTTGCATATTGTGTCTTGGTCATTAAGTTTGGTCTCAAAGATGCCAAATTTCGAATTGAGATATGATTTTATGCTTGAAACGGGTGTGACACACCTATTAACTATAAATTCGAAAGACTAAAAAGCAGTCTTGGTCTTGATGATAATCCTGAGCAAGGAAAAGACCACAGAAGTCTTGGACAAGCAATGATATCAGCGTCTTGGTCTAATACCGAGACCAAAACCGAGAATGAAGACCAAGACTAATTTTGCTCATCACTAACTGGGATTTCCTTATTACGCATCTAAACTAGGATTTTTTCTATCATGTAAAAATTCTGAGTTATCTTTTCTTAGAAGTCCAAAAATCACTGTTTTGAGGCCTACTTAGAGCTATATAGCAAGCTATAAGCAAGGATAACTCAGGATCCTTACATGATAGAAAAAAAACCAAGTTTAGATTCATAATAAGCAGATCAAAGTTCAAAATAAACGGCTATGAAAAATAAGGACCTATAATAATCTGAGCTCAGGTTTCGGCTTATTTGCATTCTCAAGTCCGCCAGGCGCCTAACCTATTTTGAGTTTTCTTTTGCTAAAAAGCCATCAATTAATAAATAATTCATAAAAAAATTGGTTTTTATTATTGTGCAATAGGCTCTATCTGCTTGTTTGAACACGCATTTTATATTATATTTGAATTGCAATATCCTATATCTGCTATAATAAGGCGAATGACTAAGGTTTTTTTAAATTTTTTTATTTGAAGGATCTAGTGGCTCTTTTTAATTAATATCGTAGTACTTCGTTTGATTAACACTATAAAAAATAGCGAATAAAACAGTTTTTTTGCTCTCCTAAAAACTTGTGTTTTTGTAGATAGAGGGTATTGAATGTAAGCCGTCGATATAATAAAAAAGTTTCAATAAAATCAAAGTAGGTAAAGATTTGCAACCGTCAGAAAAGTAAACAACAATTTATATTTAGCTTTCCTTTAACTCATTTCTTTCTACTGCTTTATTAACAGCTAACACCCCATTCAATATCCTCATGTCATACTATATTAATTATGTTAAATTAATTATGCTGGACAACACACTTTTATTCAATTTATAGCATATTCAGGGTTGCTGAAAGAAATATTAAGTGTAGATTGTATTTTATCTACTGCTACTGTAAAAGCCCAAAAGGTTTCTTTGTAGAACACCTGCAAAATTTAATAACGTACCCAGAATAAGAGGAAAAATTCATCATGAAGAGCAAAGGAACAAAGCATCTAATAAAAGTGTTACTTTTGGCGTGGCTAAAAAATTAAATACCCTACACAACACCATTTTGAAAATTTTTGCTACTTAGTTTTTGTCAGAATCAACCAAGCTTCTGACAAAGACTTGCAATTGCTTTCCTTTATGTCTGACTGAAATTTGGTTGAATTATCTCAAAAAACGCTTTCAGTATAGCATTAAGAAACATTTGCTTTTATATGTAGAACGTACCACGCCTTCCTGTTCGAATTCACTTAGCCTTAGCTCAGTGATTGCATCTACCATCCTCAGTATTTGTGTGTATTTTGGTAGCGTAATCATGAATTATAGCACTTTAAATGTCCGTTGATTGATTTTCAATCCCACATGCTAATTTTTATGACTGAGGTAGTGTTCAAAGCTCCATCAAATTATCTTGATTCCCATACACAGACACAGGGAGTGATGCAAATCAAAAATATATATACTTTTCCATATCTGCCACTCCTCTTTCTCTGCGTAACAAACAGAAGGACAAAGTGAATATATCCTGGATGTAGGGTATAAAAATAAATTTCTCAGCTTCATCAAAAATAAAAAACCTACCGAATGTTTATAAAATATGATGTTAATAATGAAGAATAATGTGTAATAAAAGCGCCAAGGAAGCGTGACGAAGACATGAAAGCCCTCCACATAAAAATTTATCATGAAACTGAATGAAAATAACTCATGTCAGGAATATGGCAATGATGCTGACAGCCACTGCAGGCAAAGATTTTAGCGGAGCGTTAAAGGAAAATGTCTGAAAGTGGCAAAATGAGATGAAGTGTTGATCGAAAAATTAATTCCTCAAGTTAAGGCATTTGAAATGAGTGTGATTTCAGAGAGAAAAAAAAGACACAGAAGGATAAGCCTCATTAAAAGAAAACTTTATACAACAACAATCGAGGTAGGTACACGATGTTGTAAATTCATTATTGTGGTAATGCCAATGGAACTATTCTTTTCTTTAAAATTTATACCTTAGTACTGACATTTTAATTATTATGAAAATTACTTCAGTAGAGTTATAATTAGTTAACACTGCAACACGACTGAAACTAAAATAGATATTACTAACATCAAAGATAATTTTATATTAGTACTGAACTTCCGCAACAATTAAAAAAACTTGTAAAAATTTAAGAAGAAAATTTTCCAAAGAATTAAATTAAAGAAATTCCTCTATTTTTGCTATTTTATCTAATCTGGTAAACTTTATATCGCAAAAAAGAAAGCACTATCCACATTCTGTTTTAAATTTTTGCCTACCATTGCACAGCAACTCTATTCAGCCTCTTTGTATAGTTCGTTTTTTTTTTTTCGTATTCAATTGGAAATTCTTCATAAAGACCCCATTCAGAGATCATCAGCGATTCGCTTGGCGCCAACTCATTCAGAAAATAAAATGAAATGAAATATGGTGCATGGTGGTGAGCCAGTGAGATAGCAAAGCTCTGCCGAAATAGAAATGAGGCATGTTGCACTTAGCAATACCACACAATACGAACAAACGTATAAGTAACCCAAGGGGAAAAGAAGCGCTTCAGTAGGCTTCCGCTCTGTTATACCCATACTTTTTTTTAACATAGCATGCCCAAGGATGCAAGATTTTGAAGCTTACAGCAGCCTTACGGAAATGGCATTTTGAAGCGCTTATTTGTAATGCGGCGGTAAGCGTTTTGTCGATTAAAAAAAAGCAAAAAACAAACTGACCGCAGTAGGATTCGAACCGAGGACCGTCCGTGTGATAGATAGAAACATATTCGTACTTTTACTTACAATTACAAACTTATTTCAACTCTAGACTACCGAGCAATGTGATGAAGAGATATAAAATTTGTATACTAAGCAAATACGTATCGCTCCAAAAAATTATAGTGTATTCAATATCAGTTAAATTAAAAAAAAATAATTAAAATATTAAAATAAAAAAAAATGAAAAAAAAAAAAAAACAAAATAAACATATGATGTGCGAATCGTACCCGGACATAAGGACACATAATTTACAAACTTGTGTAACGTGTCTAAAAACTTCGTATATTAAACAATTTTGATATATTGCTTCGTTCAGTTTCTCTTCGTCTAATTTTAAAATTAGGGGAACTTCAGGTAATGTGGTATACATTTTGTTTCATGGAATTTGCAAACAAATTGTTGGATCAATTTCAGCCAAATTTTTTTACGCTTATGAGTGAAGTATTGGCTACGGAATATGTTGCATTAAAAAAAGTTATTGAGCAAAATTTGAAAAAAAAGAAGAGTTGCGCTTGGAAAATTAGCGGGTAATCTGGTATACTATACCAAATGATGTTGAGTGATATATTGGCTAAAGAATATAAAATAAAAATAAAAATAAAATAAAATGTGACATATGTCAAATATATGACAAAAAACCAGTACTTGAAAAGTGGACCATTTACATTGGTTTTCAAACTCATAGTTTTTATTTAAAAATAAACAGCAATAAAATAAAGTTAAGAATAACAAGAACAATTCCTGTAACACATTACCCTCCTTCAACTGTACCACATTGACCGATTTTTAGAAATAACAAAATTATAAAAAAAAATGGAAAACTTTGTGAATTTACACAATGTCAATAAAACTTGCGCAGAACACAACTTTTTCGTGAATAAAATTTTCTCCGAAAAATGCTAGAAAAGAAGTCGACCACATGTATATATCTCATATCCTATCCAAATCGGAGATATGCTCTATACTATATTGCTCGACTATACCACAATACACGAAGTTCCCCTGCTACTCAAATATTAAAACAAATATGTCTCTGAAAGCTGAACTTGACAAAAACTCATTGCGTAAGCTCTTCTTAACTTCTATGGGAACAAGTGCTTTCTTAAGAAGCGCTCTACATTTTTTCCCTTGGGAATAAGGAGTTCTGATACTCATAAGTACTATGGCCTATATATGTAAGTATGTCTTTATGAATATGAGTTTATGTTTATGTTGATGTGCGTTATTCACTGGCTGCTTATTAGCTCATTTACAAGGGTATAACTTGAAGCGAAAAGGCGGTTTGAATGTTGTTACGTGTTATAGAGAATGAAGGATAATGATGTGATATAAAACGGAAATTTCGTTAAGCATTTTGTTACCTCAAAATTTGCATGTACTTCAAGAACATGCCTGAGAGAAAGTGTGCATTTTTTCAAATTATAACAAATGTTCACAAAATTTTATTGACTTAAATTAAATTAACAAAAAAAACATGATACGAAAAATTTATGTTAAAAGATTAAAATGTTAAAAACTTTACACTAGACTCTAGAAAAAGTGAAATGTTTTTTGACTTTCCATTTCGTTTCACATTTTTAATTAAGTTGTTACTGCAATGGAGAGTAGCTTTCAACAAAACTTTTCTCGTTGTTGATATTTGACAAGCACAAATTATCATAAGTAGTTAAATTTGTTGAGCTCTAAAATAACATGGTGAAACTAGTGGAGACGAAGTGATGCATTTTTTTAGTTTTTGTTTTTGCGAAGTAAACTTTTTGCACATTTTTTGCAAAACAACTTTGCCAAATTTATTTAACACGTCAGTAAATATAACGACATTTGCGTTTTAATTTAGAATTTAATTACGCTTTTTTAATAATCATGCATTCATGCATTGGCAAATTGTTACCAAATTCAGTTTTGGAACTATAGTTAATTCTTTTAAAATGTTCTCTTTGAAAAGTGTTTATTTTAATTAACTTATGTACCGTACCACCTTACAGGCAAAAATAACGTCCACCATTAAGTGATATTTTAAAAAGCTCATAAGTACATATTTAAAAAAAAAATCAACATAATCTGTTTTAAAATAAAAGAGTTGTGATGATTTGAAAAACTAAAGTGCCATAAGATAGTGCTCGGCTCTCACTAACAATATTTATTTGGGTGCCATATGGCACCGCTGGGCACTACCTAGCATGAAGGCTATTATGCTTTTATGAACGGCATAAGCATACAAAACATTGTGTTTGTAAGCGAGTTGTTACTTTTCTCTTTAGTTATGTTATAATCTTAGTTTATAACTTTCTTTTGACTAGTTAGTGCTAAGCAATATATAATTTAATGTTTGAAGTACATATCAAGGTTTTTCTTTAATACAAACTTTAAAATTTTCCTGTTTCATAAAAAAAAACAAATGTATTGAAATGCCCAGCGGTGCCATATGGCACCCAGCCATTGAGCAGTCCTAAGCAAGACTTAGTACATTTTTTTTTTATTAACATAGCTTGAGTCCAGGAGGCTCACTCCTGAAAATTTCATCATCCAAACTAGTGCGGTTCTCGTTGGGCATTAATGGATTAACATTTTTCGTCATATCTTCAGCATTTATAGTCCGATCTCAAAGTTTAATATATCATGGACTTTTACTGATATTTGGATGTTTTTCGATACTTTTGGACTTTTACTAATATTTCATGTGTTTTTCAATACTTTCGGATGCTGTTCGACTTTTACCGATATTTTAGATGTTCTTTGATGCTTTTCGACTTTTGCCGATATTTTTCGATACTTTTGGATTTTTACCGATGAAAGCGAGAAAAATTTAAATACTTTTGCTAATGTTTTTTCTGCATTGATTAATGTTTATTCTCACTTCGTACAAAATTTGAAAAGTGCAGACTTTCGGATTTTTGTTTTTATTTTCTTATTTATTGCCAAATTTATATAACAGTTCACATATCATTTATTATATTTCCCGTAGCATTTACCTACTTACAAGCGAACGATTCAATAATTTTGATTTCCTAACTCAATTTCGATTTGATTCCATAATTTACAAAAACCCCCAAGCTGAAAGTAACTACACTTACGTGTATGAGCATATAAATTGGATTTTTGGTTTTATTTTTATTTATTCGCTACCTTACAAGTGGCACTTGATGCCATTGAATATCAAAAGTAAATCCTACAGAGTCATAAATTTCAACGAGTATTCATCAATTCTTCTACGTGGTTTTCCCTTTATATTCGAATTTTGTACAAATGTTGAAATGAGAAAGTTAATTCAGCGGTGGATTTGCAATCTGTTGAATTCACGTGACATGAACTACTAAAATAAATGTTTTTGAATCAAGTTTACCCTTAGGTACTACAAACAAATTGATAGGTGATTTCTTTTATTTTGAAAATCTCATAAATTTAAGTTATGCATGTAGTTACCTCTTGGAAAAAATTTACCAAATAAAATATTTTTAATGCATTTA
The DNA here is from genome assembly GCA_951812925.1 of Calliopum simillimum. Taxonomy (NCBI): domain Eukaryota; kingdom Metazoa; phylum Arthropoda; class Insecta; order Diptera; family Lauxaniidae; genus Calliopum; species Calliopum simillimum. The sequence continues at coordinate 41,791,035 of OX638372.1, read as the reverse complement.
AAATTGCAGCAGAAATCAAGCATAGGAGCATAAAAATCCTTTTTAATAACTGTAAAGAAGTCTGCTTGTTTCTGGTTCCTACTGAACATGAAAGTAAATCAATATGCTGACCATGATGCTATTTGCTGTAAAAGAAGTCAAAAAAAGCAACAAACGTTAACACAGCCGCTGCCAAAAAAGTAAAAAAAAAACCACTTTGACCACTTTTTCCTGAAAGTGTTTAATTAAGTTTTTCCCCAGAACTCAATCAACACTTAGCCAGCTTGTTCATATCACGCATACACTGTTTTGCTGTTAATTTTATGTGGAAGTTTACGTAAAAAAACTTAAATATTTGCACTTTTTTATGTTGCTTTGCAAATGGAGAGTGGCAAATGTTTGAACAAGAAACCGAAGTAGTTTAATTTCATCGATTCAAGTTCTTTTTTCAATAAAAAAATTATTTTCATTTTAGGAAATTTTTTAATATTCTAAATCAATTTCGTAATTCTTGAATTATATCAACTCTTCCTGCGCTACCAAAATAACTCAATTTAATGTTCTTATTTGATACTCTTCACTAGAAATGTTGCTGATATCAGTTCAGCAATAAGATGGTAATCAGCATTAAAAAAATATCAGCGACAGCAATTGCTGATAAAATCATCAGAAAAATATCAAGAGTCTTTTTCATTCTCAAACTTTGTAGCCGATTTTGGTGTTTTCGACCTAGGAATCTGAACTTTATTCCATCACGTTATTATTCTGAGCAACCTTGCTTCAGATTGCGGAGTAAGATCAAAGAATAAACATCACTCTAAATATACCAGTATTATTCAAGAATAAAATGCTACTTTTTCAAAAAGTTATTCACAGCTTAAATTTTCATGAACCACCCCATGGGGATACTTGAACCACCGTCCAAGGCAGTATAAAACATTGTACGAATATATCAAAAGATGATTTTTTTTCTTTGTGAAAGCTATTCCTTGTAAAATAATACATTACATTTATCAAGCATGAAATCTAACATGTCAAATCTTTTATTTTTTCTAAGTTTTCGTTTGTTTTCTATCTTTTCTGGAGTTTTTGATAAGTTTTTCCTCTCATGATTTTCCTTGATCAAATGACACTAGGGAAACTGATGCTACTATTGTGGTATAGTTTTTCAATGTGGTATGGTCGCATATCTCCGAAATGGGAAAGAACCTGCGAACTTCACTGCTTTTATCCTTTCATTTTTCTGGTGTCAGTTGAACGAAACTTAAGTCGCATGTGGTTGCTTTTTTTTCCGGATTTTTTGCAAAAAAATTTTGTTAAGAAAAAGTTACTTTTTGGTGAAGTTTTATTTATATTCAATAAAGGTTAGTGCTAAGTATTGCGAAAAAAGTGTTTAACTGTGTAAATTCACAAAGTTTCCCATTATATTTTTAGTATTTTGTAATTTCTAAAAATTTGCCAGTGTGGTATAGTCGGGATTCACTAATGTGGTATATGAATATTTCTTGTTATTCTCAACATTGCTTGATTGCTGTTTATTTTTTCTAAAAACTATGAGTTTGAGAACCAATGTATATTTTATTATGAACTTATTTCATACCTTTCAAACTTTATATTTGGTTATATGGTTAAGTATACCACATTACACTACTTATATGTACCACATTACCAGTCCACTTTACATATACTGATCAGTATATATACCACATTTTGCCACCATATATACCACATTACCTCCCAACTTTTCGAAAACAGCTTTTTTGACTTTTTTCAGATTTTGCTCAATAACTTTTTTTAATGAAATTGTACACATTTTATTGAAATAAATTCTGTAGCCAATACTTGAATGATTAGCATAAAAAAATTTGGCTGATATTGATCTAACGGTTCTCTTTCAAATTCCACCTAAACATTAGCTATACCACGATAGCATCAGTTCCCCTACTTCCTCGTTTGCTTCCCTGCGTTATAGACTTCCGTGGTTCAGCTTTCGGGAATCATCGTAAGTTTTCTGGTGATCTTCCTGGCAGAAACCCACTCATTCTGTAAATCGACGGAAGAGCATCAAGGTCAATATGAGGAGATGTCTTAGACTGAATTGAGTCGTTGTTTTCAACGGTATTGTTCTGAAGAGTATTTCCATTTTCTATGATCAAGGTTTTTTCAAGATCTTTATTAACGACCTCCTCTGCGTCCATATTGCTGTTGGTAAATTCAATTCCAAGAAAGTCTGATGCTAAGAATGTATGCGGATTGAAAGGAAAAAGTCCATTCTTGTGAAATCCAGATTTTATGCTCATCATGTGCAAAGCGCACGCATTCCGCGACCTCGTAAATTGTTTGTGGCTGTTTCAAAGACTATATCATTGCATCCAGGGACCAGTTATAGGCTGCTTTGAATGGACCGTAGCAAGTTCTTTCTAATGGCTGCAACTTTTGAGAAGTGTGTGGAGGAAAAGTTAAGAATGTGATGCCATGTTCCTTTACCAAATCCAAAGCACCGATAGATTAGTGTTTTTCGTCGTTATCCAAAATCAATAACTTTGGAAAATTGAAATTTAAAAGTGGTTCATGTATCGTTACAAAAAATGGTTCGTATATCCCCACAAACTGTAAGCAAATTTTAAACAATTTTAAGGTGATATGAGATATTTCAATGTAGCAGAATCATTTGTGAAAATGACAGAATTTGCATGTACTTACGAAAGCCATCATACTTGGCACTAAAATATCGAAACTGAAAACTATCGTAGCACTGGGTAATGAAAATATGGGTTTTGTTTTTTTTTACCCCCTTCCATTTTACCGATAAATCAAACATTGCCGATTAGCCTATACCTACCTACATAAGATCTCATATAAAAGTTTTTGGTGAACACTTTATAATCCGTCAGCCGGGAGGTAAATATCGTCGATGCCAGTTGAAAGAGCGCTGCCCATAAGCCTCGTTGCGTAAAAATTCGTTAAAACTTACCCACTTCCCCCATTATGTGACGTCATTTTTTTTTTACTGTACTCTACCTTTGTATGAAAGCTGAGTTACCTTCTCTTCAAAGGATCATAACTCAGAAAGTAAGAGTTATATGGGAAAAGTTTGATAAGAAAGCGGGTGGCTATACGATGCTATTAAAAAAAAAGAATTTTACCTTTCCCTGTAGCTATGCCATAAGCATGAAAATACCGTTTTTTCCATCTTAGTCAAGGATATCTCAAAATCCTGCTGTAATATTGATAATTCGGAGGACGCAGTCGTATTCAGCGTCAAAAAGACGCCTAACTGCATTCCATTTTTTTTTTTTTTTTTCCTGTTGGTATCATTTGATAAATAGGTAAATATTTAACAAAATTATAGCAATATAAGTTTAATAAAATCATGCAAATATTTCAACCAAAATTTTCTCTTGCAATAAAAATAAATAACTTTCCTTTTTGTCCATTGACCTGAATTACAAACCATAATGTGGTTTTTGAGGTCACTTCTTAAAGGAATATTGATTTGGCAACAGCAATACGAAAACTTTTTTAGCACTTAACAGAGTAAAATCAATATTTTTTTTTTGCATTTTCGAAGGAAATACTTGCCCAGTCTTTTCTACGCTTCATTGCACTGGAGTCTAATGCGAATGAGCAAAATTTTTGTTGTATGAGGAAACACAGTAATTTGTTAAGTTTCCTGCCATATTTTCACTCTCTGTTCATAAATATTTTTGTCATAAATTGCAGTTGATGCAAAAGTTTGCGAATTATGTCTTAAAATGCCGCACATAAAAAGGAGCAGAGGAAAGAACATAAAAAAGTACAATAAACTAAAAAATCGTAGGAAGCTTTTAATGTTTACGAGTATTGTATTAGTAACAGTATAGTTCTTTTGGGGCAAATATGTAGTATCCGAGGTTTTTTAGGAAATTGCAGGAAACTTCACAGTTTTTTTTGTAGACAAAAACTTTCGAATACCTAAGTAAATAGTAAAGTCACATACATCAACTGATAGTTTGAAACTCGTACTTAGTTCAAAAACAACACAAACATAGCCAGAAGCTCACATTCATTTACGATTATATACTTACATATACATATAAAGGCATTTCTTCGTTTTCTGCATTTTCTGCAATGACTTCTAAAGGCGTTAAAAATATGAATTTTTAATAAAAAAAAATTAAGGTTTTCAGTTTGGCATACATTTTCTGACATATTGCTTAACAAAATATATTAAAAATTCAAAAGTTGCATTTAAATTCCTTTTGCTATTAAATAATTGATAAAGAAAACAAAGACAAAGGAAAAATCTCCCTTAATTTTCAGAAAGATATACTGTAGTAAATTTTGTAGGAAAAGTACAAAATTAATATCATTTTTCAAGTGTCAAGTAAGTGAGTGCTGTACTGTCTTTGCATGTATGTACTTAAGTATGTATGTGTTGACCCCAAATGTGTACTTTGCATGAACAAAAAAAAAAAAAAAAAAAAAATACGAATGAAATTTCACATTTAAGCCTTATAATCCTGAGCAAACTCAAGGTAAATTTCAAAGCAACTTGTTCCGGAATTTCAATAAAATAATTGCTTTTCAGAAGTTTTTGCACTTATTGTAAAATTTTCTTTAAAATCACAAATAACACACACACTCACGTCTTTGTTTTCTCAAAAATGTTTAATACAAATGCAATAAACCACAAAATTTTCTATTTGTCTTATGGTTTAAAACACAAGTAGTTCACAAAAGAATGCAATTTCATGAATATTTATATAAACTGTTTTTGTTGAAGTGAAAAGAACAAGTCAGTTTTTCAAAATAAGAGATATTTGAAATAAGAACTAGTAAGGGTGGTATCATTGGCCTGGCCAAACATTAAATACCCTACACTGCAGCATTTTGAAACTTTTGCTTACGTGGGAGATGCCACGCCCTCTTAATCGAATTTACCCAGATTTTGCTCAGAGCTTTCATTTATAGACCTTAATGTTTGAGTGAAATTAGATTATCTCAAAAAACTCTTTCAGTATAGCATTTTAAAACACTTGCTTATATGGGAGTTGCCACGCCCTCTTGTCCAAGTTTGCCAGTGCTTGCTCTTACTGTGTTTAATGTTTTAGTGAAATTTGGTTGGATTATCTGAAATAATGCTCTTAATATTGCGTTTTGAACATATTCTTTGTAATAGCATAGGAGTGTCCGTTGACCGATTTTGCTCATGACGATGGAGGCAGAGTACCAAATTGGTGCTGATCAAGAATATATATACTTTTCCATACTTGCCATACCTCTTTCTTTGCGTTACAATCGGAAATACAAAGTGAATATACCCCAGGTGTAGGGTATAAAAAATTGCTTTTGCTTTTTGTATTGAAATTGTTGGTTTGGCTTTGTTGTTCATGATAAAAAAAACCACTTAATGGATTTTGTTAGCCATCGACAAGGAATACCACAAAGTTACTCAAAACATGAAAAATCGGAATTAGTGTTTTTCACTTGAATAGAGACGATATATTTGTAGTAAGTATGTAAATAATAATAAAAATACTATAAACCCAAAGGAGAGTTTAAACAAAATAGGTCACTGTTCGTTTGAACTCTGTTTCACCCAAAGATCTTCACGCTCCAGGTTTTTTATGCAAAGTTATTCACTGCGTTCGAAAATTACAGAAATATTTTTTTTGAAATTATCCAAAAGTTTCTGAATTCAGCCACCTAAGGATTTAAACGTAAAAAAGGCTATATAAAAAGTGATTTCTTGGAAAATTTTTTTTTTTTACAAAAAATCAGTGAATATAATACCTACTATTTTTATTTTTTTTTTTTAATCAAAATTTTTTATTCATTATTGAAAATCTTTATTTCAAATAAATAAAAATTTAAGCAACTTCTCCGCCTCTGATAAAATTATAACAATATGTGGTCACTCTTGACATGTCTCGGAACTATATCCTAGAAAAAAATTGGAGTAATCTGTACTGGTTTAAAAGTTATAAACAATATAGTATGCCGTGCAATTCTTTTTTTTTATTGAGTAGTAGAGAAAAACAAGGCATCTTGTGAAAAAAGTGTATATGGCATAAAATGCTTAGAACCGCCTAGGGAATACGTATGAGTTTTTTCAGAAATTTCTGAGACATATTATAATTTTTCAAAAATTGGTCCAAAAAAGAATACGTTCTAAAAAATTCCAAAACAACTCACACGTATTCCTTAGATGATTCTTAGCATTTTATGCCTTATACACTTTTTTCGCAAGATGCCTTGTTTTTCTCTACTACTGATTACCCCAATTTTTGTTTTTTGGGATATGGTTGCTAGATATGTGCACTCTGCCCACATATTTTTAATAATTTTCTCAGAGGCGGAAAAGTTGGTTTTTATTTATTTGAAATAGAGATTTTTAATAATAAACGAAAAATTTTGGCGCAAAAAAAAAAAACTGTTTTATTCCCTGGTCTATGCTTTATATATGAGAAAAAAAAACTTTTACTAGTTGCTACAAAAAATCATTTTTCTCGAAAGCTCTTTTACGTTTTTCGTTTGGTTTTTACAATTTTCGGTTATCAAATGGTAGGTACCTATCTGTATCAAAATATAATTAAATTAAAAAAATAATGTGATCTACAAAAATGCAATCTCAGTATACTATCGTATACTATCCTAGTATATACGAATGAAGTGTGCTGCATTAAATTATGTAAAATCCGCAAATAATTTAAATCATATTGCTTCCTATTGTTCCATATTGTTAAGAAAAATTACACAAAATACAATTCTTGAATGCAGCCGACAATATCCTGTTACAGCCACAATTTTATCACGTGGTAAACCTTAAGCAATAGACAGCCCCATGCCAGCCAAGAAGCACGTACACATGCAAAGAGCAGCTTCGGTTGTGATGCCCTTTGGTTGTAGCAAATCCAAGCAGAATACTCTATTCCCAACATGTTTCAAATTGTGGAATCCTTTTAAGGTAATGCGATTACGTATTAAGCCTGTTTATGCAAATAAAATAATGTGCTACAGAAAAACAGGAAACCAAAAATCAGAATGGGTGTTGACTCAATTTATCTTGGGGTACAAGTCGCTTAAGGTGAAGTAAATAGCGGGCACGATGTTTAGCCCTTTCTTGTCAACATATGAATATTGAGGTTATGCAGTTAAGCTTTGTACTTTCACATAAGGGTTTAACTTTAGCAGCATAACCATTTAAGTGTAATCTTGAGAAAATCTGACTTAAGTATATTCTCGGCAGTCTTATTCTCTCATTGAAACAAAAGCAGTTTACATACTTATGTACTTACGAATCAAATTTTGTTTGATGACAATGCTCTGATAAGAAAAGTGTAATAATGAAATCATAGTTTCTTAATTTCCATACAGCACAACAAAATGATAGCACTAGTCTACAAATGATTAAAAATTTTTTCCCCAGTGAATGCCATTATTCATTTAATATGTAAAATGGGCTGCTGATTCTGAAAATTGCATTATTTTTTTTTTTATTTCGTGTCGTTTTCGAGATATCGGTCATTTTCGGTTTTCGGACCAAAAAAAAAAAAGACAGTTCCATTTAAATACAAATATCTCAAGAACCAATGTTTGTATTGAAACGTTTTATATGTCATATTAAAGCTAATTAAATTTCCTGCAAATGATATTCACATCAATTTTTGGTTGGTTTGTTAGTTTCGGCGAAATAAATTGATTTCTAAAAAAAACATTTTTTTTTTCGAAAAAATTAATAAAAAATCAAAATCAACTGCAGATTTATTCAAGAAGAAATAACTTTTTTGTAACTTTTTTCTTTTTTGTATCATAGACTATATATTTGTGAAGAGAATAAGATACCACTTAATAAAATCGATGGAAAAATGCAAAAGTTGTATACAATTCATTGAAAAGTTACCAAAATGCGATTTTCCCTATTTTTTTCGTTCGATAATTAAAACTTTTTGTAAAACGCATGAGAAAATCCAAAAAATTCTTAAAGTAGGCGTTAAAAAAAAATACCTGTGTTTCGTTGTTTTTCTCCAGCACGTCAGATTTTTTTTTAATCGATTTTTGAAGTATTTTAATCCACTGTACATGAAAAATACAAAAATAGCGCATTCTTGTGTTAAATCGATGAATTTAACTATATAATCCTTACATCTGAGGTGTATTATGTGTTCAGTAAACTTATGCAGGATATTACGCGGAATATTTTTGTAGACAATTTTAACCCTCTAAAACCCCCACATGTGGGTCATTTTGACCGAAATGTAGGGGGGTCAAAATGACCCACTTGTAAGGGTTAAAATTTTTTGGAATTTTTTTGGAAAAATTTATTAAAAATGACGTCAAAAATTTTTTCTAAAAAAAAATTCCAAAAAAATCCAAAAAAATGTACACGTATTCCTTGAAAAATTCTAAGCATTTTATGCCATGAACACTTTTTTCGTAAGATGCCTTCCTCTTGAGTAAAACAGCGTTTTTCCTCTCACAGGTCTTCATCACTATGTTTCAAACGTTATATCATCAAGCCTGCTAGCCCAAAAAAGTCTTAACGTATCTTGTCTTGAAGGTTTTTAAAAGTTCTTTCAAATGAGATCTTGTAAATTAATACATAAATGTTAATTTCGTTTAAAGCACGATGACTTTTTTCTTTGAAAAACCCTTAAATTTCGCCTTTTTAAAGCAGTTTTTCGTTTTTTAAGAAAGGTAAAATTGTTTTTTTGGCAATATTAGACCATAGGTTTTGAAGCTCATTAAAAACCAAACAAAATGAATGTTTCTAAGTTACTCTAAAATAAATTTTTCAAATTGTTTGACAACATTTTATAATTAATGCTTAAAAAAAAAATAATAAAAATATATTTTTGCTTTGAGCCACCTTAAAAATGCGTTTAAAAATCTGAAAAAATTCACGGGATATTCTGTCATGATGTAGAACGTGATGCCAAAGTATATCCAAGAAATTCGAAACAGCCTAATATACATACATATATGTATACTTTTCCATACATGCCACGCTTCCTTCTCCGCGTTACAAACGGAAAGACAGTTCTCGTCTATCAACGAACAATATTGGTTCTGATTATAGGAGAATCATACAATCGCACCTACAAATTCGATGTGCATGTAGCCGAGGCAGGTGGGTACCACTTGTAGAGTTTTCACCGTGTTTTGATCCATGCTTCATTAGTATAATATTCTCAGTAACGCCACAAGAAGTAAGTTGTAAGCTTTAGACTGGATCCGGCAAGAGCTGCAAATAATAGTTTCCAAATTCACTACGGTGTCTGCGTATGAAAAATACCATATCCGATTTCTGGATGTTAATTTTTATTTATGTACTTTCCTTCTTAACGACCGTATCTTTTTGCAATACCAAATGGCTCAACAACACCATTATTAGTGAGTACAGTAAAATTTTTTTCCTGCGTAAGAGTAATAGTTGATTTGTGTGGTCGAACTGAGAATTTTGATCGCCTTTTTGAAATGTTTCTGGCAAGTTTTCATCACAATTTTGATTACTGCGAATGGTACCGAAACCAAACAAAACTTACAATTGTATCGTGTCTTAAAAACAGATCTCTCAATTTTTTTTAGTATATAAATAGTCCGTTTATCATGATTTTATTATAATATAAAAAATATTGAAGAGGAGGTAAGTGAAATAACCGGTTGGGCAAAAATGGGTTAAAGCAATAAATACCAAAGAAAGAAACAAAACTTTATGAAAAGTTTATTCTATATAAATTTTGAATTTAGTCATTCTACAAAATTTTCATAAATTTACGCTCAATATTAACGGAAAAATCGCAATTTCAAATCAAACGTACATAAAAATTCACTTCGTTATAACTTTTTAAAAAATTAAATTTTTCGAATATAACATATCAGGCAATAATCCTCATCAAAAACTCTTCAAAGAACGACCAAATAATCTTTTGGTTTAGCAAGCTAGTTTTTACTGTGTTACATTCAAAAAGCTTGACTCATTGTTGTTTTGTTGCTTGTTATTAGTCGTTTAAAGTAGGATAAAAGACAAAACTTTGAGATACAAAACTATGCAGGCATGATTTTGTAATATAAATTTTTTCCTACCATCTTACAATTCCTTGCTTTATATATGTATTTGCGACCATATGTTCACATCGACACGCTTCATATTTTTTCTTTGAATGTTTACTTTATATGAATACAGCTAAAGCCTACGCTAGAAATTCATAATAAATTAAACCTTGAGATACCAGACAATGCTTCCCATCATAAAGTGGGAAAATGTATTAAGTTCACATTGACACCATACTTTGTTGGGAAATTCAAGAACAAATTCAATAAAGTATTTTGTTGCCGCTTACGCTTAAGAGGGACACAAAAGTGACACAAATGACACATTCATAGGCGTAATATTGTGCTGTTGAAGTTTATGAAAAAATTAATAACATGTGATATGAATAAGGCTGACATAATAAGCACAGACCAAATGTATAAATTTCTAGAATATGTGTATAATATACACTCTATATAAAATGCTGACAAGAAAATGGCACAAAAAAAATGTCTTGGCACTATAAATATTACTTTTATATAAGTATATTAATATATATGACATGAATTCAATGCTTCAGGAATATAATATGGATATTTTATTAATTTTTGGCATTTGTGTACAAAATTCAATACAGACAAAATTTTTAATTTTTAAAGCTTTTTGTGTTGAAAATTACGATAATTCAATTTATGCAATAAGTCATTTTAATGAAGCCAACACGTACATTTACAACCGAAAACATTGAACATAAAGAAGCATTTTTATAGACCCTTAATAGCATCACCTTGACTGACATAAATCCTAATGGCATCGGGTGCGACAGACAAGTCAACCAAGTTAACACTTGCCATTACTCTTCTGACAAATGAATTCATTTCTATTAAAGCAGGTGGTAATAATTCTTTAGAAGCTACACCTTTGCGTCAACGAACATTCGTGCTGAGCGTAACAAAGTGGATTTTATTTGTGGCAAACATTCATGAATCGAACAGTAAGACGCACTCGCGCTGATACCTATAGCTGCAAATACAATACATGAGAAGCTCCACAAAAAAAGTTACCTTATTGATAAATTTTCATAGGAGAGCTAAATATAACAGATAGGGTAAATTTTATCCGTTTTCAATTTAAGTGCTGAATATTTTACAATAGATTTTAAGTCCACAATCAAATTGAATATACTTATTAAAGAGGTCATACCCAACTTCTACACTTTAAAGAAATGGGTCTTATCTTTCACCATATGTTTTATACATTTTAAGACGTTATATCCCGTATAGATAAAAATATTTCTATGAAATTAAGTGAATAGGCACCGAACATAAATGGCATACACTAATCGAAAAATGGGCGTAATCGAGTGAGTATCCCGCCTACTTTTTACGATAAAACATTTCAATGCGTTATATTTTGCAAGCTACGCAAGACATTTTCATAAAATCTAGTTGGCATGTGCCGTATATGTACACTGCCGTATACATACACTGTTTAAAAAATTGGAGTAATCAGAAAAGTTCCACACCCACCTTTTAACGATAGAGAATCTAAACAAGCTATCTCCCAAGTTATTTTGATGAAATTTGATAGGTAGACGCCGAAGATAAATGCCATTTACCGATAAAAAAAAGTGGGATATGTAAGGTCCACGTTCATTTATCAAATGCATACAAGTTCCATTTTCTAGACGTGTAATGAGTACGTAGATTATTTTAATATAGCATTATAGCTGCAAATTTTAGATGAACTTTTTTTTACAAATTTGAAATCTATACAAAAAATCATATTTCTTTACTCACTTTTCGTATTTCAAAAATGACATATTTTGTACTTCAATGTCTGAAAATTTGAGTTTTTCATCACTCACTGTTTCAAAACGCCATAGCTCAGTATATATTTGGAATTTTCCGGTGTTTGCGGTGCCATTTTAGTCAAAAAAATATGGGTTTTGTTTAAATAAAAAAATTAAAAAAAAAAACTGTTTTTGATTTTTTTAAGATAAGGTCCCTTTTCTTGTAGTGTATCTCATATATAAAGTGTCTGGAGATAATGTTTCATAATGATGATATAATACAGTTACATTCAATATGAATGGTTTTGCATGAAAATTTTGCAATGGGTTTGAAAAAGTGAAAAATATTCATTGGATTTTCATTATACAGGGTGTATTGCATAAGGTTACGAAGCTTCTGGGAGGTGATAGAGGAGGCCTAGACTAACAAAAAATTGCACCTGGAGGGGAAGTCCAAAATGTGTCCCTGAGAAATTATAGGGTTAAAACAGATTTGCTGACTTATTTCAGAAAAAAAATGTTCTTGAATAACCCTAACGTTTTAGAAACAACATTTCTATGATGAAGTTTTAGCTAATTGTAAAAACTTTCAGATAATGTATATGGTTTATAGGGTTTAAAGGGGTTTCGCAAAGTTATGGACCTTTAAAAATGATATTTAAATTTTGTTTCCCCATTTTTTGTCTTTGGCGGCCATTTTAGTATGAAAGAGGTCCTGTTGATATGCCTTTTTATAATTTTTTTTTGAAAATCTCGTTTAATTTCCTTTAATTTCGTGGTGCGTTTGTCATACCATCTTTCTTAGTTTTCCCGTAAAAAATATTTCCACAGAAGGACAGTCTGCCACCAAGCCAGCCAGACAGATGGACATGGCTATATCCACTCAAAAGGTGACGCTGATCAAGAATATAAATACTTTTCTGTACCTGCCGCCCCTCCTTTTCTACGTTATAAACGGAAAGACAAATTGGATATACCATGGGTGTATGTAGAGAATAAAAATCCTTGGAGGTATTTTAAAAAAATTTCGCAACTTGAGAACTATTCACACAATTTGATAATTTTTTTATTTTTTTACGTTGATATGTAGCTTGCTGAGTTTTTGTGATTTTTATTATAAAAAATTATTGTTAAGCAATCTTTAAAACTCTTGAATGGATTGAAAATGAAGACCTAGATAGAAGCATAAGAGGCTATAATGTTCATGAAAAAAAAAAAAAAAAATGATAATTTGAAGGGATGTAAAATAAATTTTTAAAGAAAAACTTGTTAAACATTACTTCAAAATTAAACTGGAGTTCATTAAACCTTATTGAAGTCTTCATTAAATCATTAACTTACTTTATTCAGAGCATTTTTTAATTACTTTTTTTTATATCTTGGAATTTCTTTTGCAGTTTTTTAATAAACAATAAAATCCAATTCAGTTTATATGAAAAATGGTTTTCCCAAACAAAACACTAAATATACCGCAATGAATGCAAGGCAATTAAGCACTGCATAAGAAAATGCGTTGCAGCACAATTCCGCGGTTGCAATAGATAACGAGATAATGTGTTGAAAAAAAATTTATTCAACCGAACTCCACTATGTTAATTAACATCTCAAACTTTAACGACGAGGTATACACGCGCAATTAAAGCCAAAGTTTAAATGAAATTGCGAAATTGCGAAATTGCATTCAAGGATATTCCATTTTTTGACAAATTCTACAATTCAATTTAAATATTTAATTCTACGACACATGAAATTCCCAACAAGTCTTGAATTTAAAACTCTAACATCACTAAGCAGTAAGGTTTATTTTTCATTTTTTTTTTTTTTTAAGGAAAAATATTTAATTTTCCAGTACTAAAAAATAAAAAGGTGAAAAACAAACAAAATTACTTATTTTGCCTGCACAATAACTCATAAACATATAAAGCATAAAAAAATTTTTTTCTCTTCCTTTGATAAGTCACACAAGCGATTCTTTCAACGCATAAAAATTTGTGCCATTATAGAGGCTAATAACACTTGACTTTGGTATGGTACATTAATTTTGAATGAAACCTGAAAGTAATTTACCGCATCGCGTATGCAAAAATGAAAAAACCAACAACATTATACAGAAAAATTTAAAACATAAATTGCACTTGAACCTTTTGTATACAGTTTTTTTCATTACAGTGTAAAATATTAAATAAACCTACTACTTAGTATATTTATAATAAAAATAATATTGTTTTTTGTTTTAATAATTAATTTTTATTCATATGAAAGAAACATGAGGAAAAATATTACGCCTTTTAAAAATAAGTACCTGGAGACCGATCCCTGCTCGGTCAACAATCTAATCTTATTATTTTAGTCGATGTTATTAATAAAAAAGAATTTCGCCTTTTCTTGTAGCTACGCTGTCAGAATGAACACAGCGTTTTCTTCAACTTCAAGCAAGGATATTTAAAAATCCTGCAGGTATAGTGACAGTTCTGCTGATGAAGACGGATTTAGCGTCAAAAAGTACATAAGACTGCATATAAGAATTGAACAGTTCATTCCATTTTTTTTTTGTGCCTGAGTTATTAACAAAAATTTTTATTTTGATAAAAAAGTGGGCGTGGCAATTATTAAACAAAGCCATCTTTTTATTATGCTTTAGATCCTTCTGATCCAGATTCGCATACCAAATTTCATCAAAATATGTTGTATCATTTGCGAGAAACAGCATTTAATGTGTTTTACTTGTATGGGAGGTTCCACGCGCACTTTCGATATTTTGCCTACTTTCAGGTCGTAGGTGCCTAATAGCAAGTAGACTCCCTACAGTTAAATTCAGAAAGATTGCTTTAGTAGTTTTCTTTTTATAGCACAATATATTTTTGTGGGCGGTGCCACGCCCATGAACGAGTTTTCCCAATATAATGGCATATGACACATTAATACTTGTTTAAAGAGGTAACAGATCCTAAATTTTCATCAAATTTGCCGGTGTCGTTTTCGAGTAATATTGAATCAAAATTTTCAAGGGTTAAAAAGTGGGCGTGGCACTTAATCGATCCCGCCCACTTTTCGTTTGTTACAAGATATTATTAAGCAGTACCTTCGTACCAAATTTCATTAAAATACCTTGTAACATTTGCGAGAAATAGCATTTAACGTATTTTGCTTGTAAGGGAGGTTCCACGCGCAACGGCGATATTTTGCCCGCTTTCAGATCAGAGATGCCTTATAGCAAGAATGCTCCCCACAGTTAATTTTAGAATGACTACTTTATTAGTTTTCTTTTTATACCGTATTATATTTTTGTGGGCGGTGCCACGCCCTTCAACGAGTTTTCCCAATATAACGGCATGTCACATATTAATACCTGTTTGCTGAGGTAAAATCTCCTAAATTTTCATTAAAATCGTTGGAGTCATTTTCGAGTAATATTGAATCAAAATTTTCAAGCGTTAAAAAGTGGGCGTGGCACTCCTTCAATCCCGCCCACTTTTTGTCTGTCACAAGGTATTATCAAGCAGTACCCGCCTACCAAATTTCATTCAAATACCTTGTATGGTTTGCGAGTTATGACCAAATCAAATTTAAAACTTAGGGCGGTGCCACGCCCCCTGGTGAGCATTTACAAAGTTCAAACCTAGCTCATTCTTCATTGTATGCTAGTATCTAAAACTGTTCCAAGTTTTTTTAAAATCGCTGTACCCGTTTTCGAGAAAAAGTTTTGCCCGTTCCGAACAAACATACATAAGTACATAAGTACATACAATTTTATCTCGTATAAGAAGAGAAGATAAATGTTTTCTGCAATCAAAATATCAAAAAATCTCATACTACGATAACAAAATACAAATATTCGCCTGGAACACTTGATACAGGAAACGTCTTTGTATATGAAATATTATATATGAAATATGATGGTAGTTTAAAAACTAAATATCTTGGTTTCTTAACAAAATCATATAGAAAAGTGAAAAGCATAGTAGGGTAAGGGAGCGAAATATGGACTACGCGGGTAATATGGACCACACGGTTATTTCCCACTGCATACATAGGATTTACCGTTATCCATGTTCGAACTTAGCGCTAATACCTAAAGCTTATAATAGGGCGATTTTAGCGTTCGGTGAAGTCGCATGTTTCTGTAAAGTTGATTTTTCTAAAAAAAAGATCAGTGATAATTTTTTTCTAGTGAGTATATTTCAATATTTCACTTTAAAGACATCGCGTTTTTAAATAAATGGTTAATTATATAAAGTCAGTGAATACCATTTATAATTTATTAGCATAAATAAGTTCATTAACCAAAAGAGTTTTTGATAAAAAAACCATTTATTTCACCAACACGTGTTGTGGGTAATATGGACCACCAGAGAAAAAAGCCTCAAAAACAAATGTATTTATCATCTTTTTCAGATGGGGAATCTAGTTGCAGTTTTCATGACGAGTCTGATGGTCATTATATGTAATTAGTTAACTACAAAGGACGTGGCGAATTTTGGGCTGAATGTGTAATCTGACGTTCTTGGAGTCATGAAAAATGTGCCGAATGTGGAAGTGATATTTTTTATGCAACTTCTGTACCAAATAACACCGGTTCGATTTTGTATGAAGAAAACGAAATCATCCCGAAACAGACGCAAAATTTAGAAGGACTTTTGAAAACGTTATCTCCATTATTTTTTTTATCATTTCGAGAAAAACCAATGGAGCACTTTTGATTCTACTGAAGGCCCATTTTGGCTCAAAAGTGCAACATTGGTGTTTCTCTGAACGAAAAAAACTAATGCAGCTATCGTTTTTGAGATTCTTGCTAACTTTTGGGTGGGTTTATGGATGAATCTTAATTTTGACCCTATCTAATATACATGTATAATATTTCAAATTTATATCTGCCACTGATACGTACTTTTTAAACTTATTTGCTTCTGAAATTAAAACCACATCACATCAGTTCATATTCCATGAATTTCTATTTTTTTACCACTTAACTGCTTAGTCATCGAAATTTACATCATCATCACCATCTTTTTAATCCAAGGAAATATTGAAAAATGAACTTTAGTTCATTTGCAATCCATGTCATTGGAGAGGACGAACATATGGTAAAAATATCTGCTGACTTTACATTTTTAAATGGAATTGGCATTTGAGCTATGGCAGCAATAGCAACAACTGCAGTAACATAACAATCGTGCCAATGCAAAGGATTAATTCCATACTTCAGAGATGAATTTTTTGTTGTTTTCTTTTATTTCTCTACGAACTCTATAAACTTGAGCAGCGTGCTTGGAATTCAATTAGAACTGAATGGTTTTATTTGAAATCAAAGAAAGAATTGCGATAGTGATATGGAATAAACAACAAAGCAATAAAAACATAAGCAAATGTGTCAGTTGCACACGAAAATGGAAATGGACTTTAGAAAATGATGAAAATATTCTCTTTGAAGTAACAGAAGTTTCCCCATGAAAAAAAGCAGTAATTCATTTTAAGTATTCCTTATGTTTGTAACTTAACCCTCATCTCCCCAACATATTTTTAGCAACACAAGTCCACATCATGGGTAAATTTTACCCATAACTTAAAAACATTCTGTTTTGGTCAATATCCCAAATTTTTAACGAAACTTAGTTATTTCTACCTTAACAATCTAATACCAAGGTGAATTGAAAGGAAAATAAGTCATATCTGGTATTTTTTTTACATATATTTTAAGAAAACTTTGAAAATAAATAATTTTTACATTAATTCAATGGCAATTTTTTGAAACACAAAAAAAAAAAAAAAAAAATATATAGAGTAGAACGGGCCAATGTCGTGCACTCAACTTTGACATGCTCGTAAAGCCGTACATCTCAAGCGAATGCGACGAGTAAGCATCCGATCGAAAGATAATTTCGTTGGTTACATCCATGTGTAACAACATTTGTGTAGCGAGAAATTGGGTTTGTGTAAGTGAAGAAAAAAAAAATGTCCACGACATTACCCCCCTCAAAATTTGTGGGGTAATGTCGTGCATTGTTTTCCGAGTATAGTAAAGGTACCAAAATGTGTGAGAAATGATAGGTAGTGGTTCTATTAGAGGAGATTTAGCATTAACATGTATTTATTCATTATTATACAAGTGTGAAGTACATAATATGTTGTGTAGAGTAGAACGGGGCAATGTCGTGCACTCAACTTTGACATGCTCGTAAAGCCGTACATCTCAAGCGAATGCAACGAGTAAGCATCCGATCAAAAGATAATTTCATTGGTTACATCCACGTGTAACAACATTTGTGTTGCGAGAAATTGTGTTTGTGTAAGTGAATGTGCACGATATTACCCCAATGGTCGTTTTAAAGGTCAACTTCGATAACTCGGTGAAGCCCAAAAATTTTCTCGAAAACCAAATACTTCTTTTCTTTGCCAGGATATTTCGTTTCAGAAAACACTTACCTGGTATATTTTCCCGCAAGGAAAATTATTTTTCTGACCCGATGAAAAAACACTTTTATCGTCCCGAAAGCGTACTTTTTGAAAAAAAGGTTACTCTGTAGAGACGAACTGGTGAAAATTGCTAGTATTATATGCATAAGCTCAGTAGGTCAGCAGGTACCTACCTTACGAACAGTTGGTAAATCATTCAATTCTTTCTGCTAAAACAGCCAGTGCACGACATTACCCCCTGCACGACATTACCCCGTTCTACTCTAATGTTTTTTGTAACAAATTATATTTTTTATATTAACAAAATAAGGGATTTTTATATTATTATCAATTCAATTAAATAACATTTAAAAATTTTTTATACAAGCTCATAAAAAAGTACCAAAAAAATAAAACAAATAAGGATGTGCATGTACTGCAAATCATAGCCCTATGCTCAGAGCAAAAAGTTTTTTTACACCGAATTCAAAGGTTTTTAGTTTTTTGGTCTTTTTTTGCCAGACATAAGAAACATCTGACAGGTTTTTCCAGTACAACATTGGTTGTTTTCAGAGTGGACTAAAAGTACGAAAAATTTTCATTATAAGCTCCTTGAAACTTTTTCGAAGTTGTGTGATTTGGTATCTGCTTTTTAACTTTGGTTAAAACAATGAGAATTCCTTTTTTTTCAAAATTTTAATTATTTCGTCGTCATGTTTTACTCTTTTTCATGCCATTTTTCACTATTTTCAATCAAAACGAAAAAAAAAAATTTACATAAGTCCACAACATGGGTAAAATTTACCCGAAAAAAAAATTAAAACGCTATACCTCCGACAACCGACGACGACCGCTTGCGATAAAGCCCACAACAAAAGGAGAATACAGTGAGGTAATTTGCATGCGCTTATTTCGTTTTTTTGTTCGTTTTTTAGCGAATTATTACGAAAACAAACTTCGCATGGGTAAATTTTACCCATGATGTGGATTTGAGTGTTAAGAGTGTTGTAAAAAGTTCGATCTAAAAAAGTGAAGTATTATAGTGAAAATTATTAGTTCTGTTATCTACACACATGATTCCTGTCTAAGCTCGATATGAAGGTGAAATAATCATGTTTAGTTTTAAAAATTCTAGCATCTCAATTTATGATAAAAAAAATTGAATTTTCCTTAACTCTATTTAGGCAAAGCTGATTGAAAACGAATCATTCTTTAAAGTTCAAGAAAAAAGCGAATATAAAAATCACTAGAAATTTACGATAGTCAGCTTTATATTTGACATGTACATATTTATTTGCACGAAGAAAAAAAACAGAAGAAGACAGTCAAAACGCTTGAAATTTTTTCGTTGACAAAATTCGGGCACTATGCCACCATGCACCGTTGACTTTTATTGCAGATGACCTGTGTATGTTTGACTTGTCGCTCAGTTTTTCCCGCGCACTGAAAAGATGGATTTTTCTAATAAATTTGTTTTCTTTTTTCTGAGATATGAACACGATAGTGGTACAAATGTTTATACGAATAAACAGAAAAACCATATAACAATAATTGACATGTTCCATTTTTCATTATTATTATTTTTTTTTTTTTTCTTTTGCTTTTTTATTACCTTGGTGATATATTTGACAATTTAAATTGTGGCAGTCGCATTGGTTTTATTTTGTTGCATAACAGAATTTGTTTCCAATATAATTTGTACATAAATGTAAATATGAAAAAACATTTAAAGGTTGATAATATATGAAGCAAAACACGCCAAGTGTCGGTTAGAAGGAGAGGCTTCAACACGTGGGAAGCTTCGTCAGTGCCAAATTTTGCGATTTCTATTCACACTGACTCCCGCGTCCAATACAAAAAGTCTTACTCCTAATGTTACGCAGTTTTCATAAAAATTTCTCTGCTCTGATTTTCTTAATCCGAATGATTTGCTGGATATAGTCCCGATTGAAAACTGCATCCCTGATTTTCGATCTCCCATTGTATAACCGGAAGGAATTCGTCTTTCACCATTTAAATTCAAAGGTCAAAGGTTTAAAAAAATCAAGGGAAATCAAGAAATTATATGGCTGACGAAGCCTCCCCAAAGGCGGAAGGCTTCGTCATTTGTTTTAACTATGGTTTTTTGGTCACA
Source organism: Calliopum simillimum (assembly GCA_951812925.1). Classification (NCBI taxonomy): domain Eukaryota; kingdom Metazoa; phylum Arthropoda; class Insecta; order Diptera; family Lauxaniidae; genus Calliopum; species Calliopum simillimum. The sequence goes on along the minus strand of OX638372.1, from coordinate 41,770,722 downwards.
ATTCCGAAAATAGCAAACATATCGATTTTTTTTTGTAATTTATAACAGAAGCACACATATTCGTGCATAGTCTATGTGTTTTCAAAATAACATGAACAATTGCATTTGAAAGATATAAAAACTTTTTTGTTAAGGTGTCGAAACCTCCCCCTTCTCCCCTACCAGCTGAAAATCTTTTTGTCTCCGATTTCGCTCAAATTTGGCAATATAGTTCCGGTGTGCAAAGTTCATAATCCGGGAAGATTTGGTCCTAGTGCCATTTGTTGTTAAAATACAGGGTGTTGAATTTAGCGTTTTTAGTCATTTTCATAAAAAGGGTGTTTTTTCAAAAACTTGTAGCTTACACCATGGTACCAAAGTTTGTAAATTGATATATCTAAGTAACTGGTCCCATTCATTTTATTTATTTATTTATTGATTTAAATTGTTTGCATAGAAGAACTTAGTCTTTAACCTGCCACTTATTCATATTCATTCATATTCATATTATAAAAATATATTACTTGGTGAAAAAAATTTTTAAACTTAAAAATTCTTTTGAACTTTTTTTTAAAAACACCCCTTAAATATTTTTTAGTAGTACTTTAAATTAAAACATGATTTGTAATCTTTAAAATTATGTATGACTTAAGATGGGATTCGGTCGCTACATGAGAGTTTTTGGCTTTTGAACGCCCGCGGCAGGCAAAACTCTTTGTTTACTCAAGAGAAAGGCATCTTACGAAAAAAGTGCACCAGGCATAAAATGCTTAGAATCATTTAAGGAATATAGTAGGGGTAAGTGGGGTAAAGTGAGAAGTGGGAAATACCCCTTTTCGGGCAAACTAGCAAAATAAAGCTGTCATGCGCTTCTGACATGTACTTGCAATGACCGTAAGCAAATCTTTATGGTATAGCGATGCGTGCATACGTATTTTTGTGATCTCTGGAATCATGTAAAGTTTTTAAGTGATTTTGAAATTTCATTTTGAAATTTTTAAGCATCGATATTTTTACTGTTTCTGGAGATAAACCGATTGTAAGTGCACTAAAATATTCTTTGTAGTCTTAATTTTGATAACGCAAAAGGATTCCGTATAATTCATAGAGTGAAAGAATGAAGCTCACATGTTTTGCTAAATGTGGTATCGGCGTAAAGTGGGAAATTTTTTATGGGGTAAAGTGGAAAATGTTATTTCACGATTGCTAGTCCCCACTTGTCAAAGTATTATACTATTTCATGATCCAAATAAGTGTTGTACATTTATATTGTGAGTAAACACTCCGGAAAAGCAAAGCAAGTTGCAAAAAGCAGCTGAGAAACGTTTAGCAAATAAACGGAAGAAATAGGGAAACGAATCACAAAAAATATAGTACCAGGAGCAAAAACGCACCACCAGCAAAGAAAGCGTCAAAGAAGAAACAAAGAAGTTTTAGCTCTGATGAAGATCGTTATTTTTGCACCATTTGCATGGAACTCATGCCCAAAATCATGACCAGACACAATACCATCAAATGCAACCATTGTCAACGCCCATTTCACTTGAAATGCGTTAATCCCACTACAAGCTTCTTCAATTACTAATACTGTCACTCGGACTTTGATGTTTCATCAGAGAACGACGAATAAGCTACTATTTCACAAATTTTTTTAAACACATTTTTTCACATATTTTTTCCACCTTTTTTGAACCTTTTTTGACTTTAAATAAAGATATTAGAACTTTTATCCAACATTTGTATTAGTTTTTATGAGTTTTGAAAGTTTCGCACTTTACCCCACAATTTTTAATTTTTGCCATTTTGGGCATTCTCGATCAAAGCGTCGTACTCAACAGAAAATCCATATTTTCGGTTCGTTTCTTCGGCAAAAATATAGCTTATTTAATTTTGTTTATTATAGGAAGTTGAAACATGAAAAAATAAGAAGTTTTGCTCATTTTATGGAGCTTGGAAAAAAAGTTTGCCACTTTACCCCACTTTCCCCTACGTGTAAATTTTTTTTAAATTTTTTTTTTAAATTTTTCAAAAATTACCTAATCAAAAAAAAAATTTTTTCAATCTTTCCACTTAACGTGAAATCAAGCATGGAACAATTTTTAAGAACATCCTATTCCATTATGTCCCTTTTTAAGGGTCTTTTAGACACTTTTTTCCAAAAACTTGGTTGAAATGGGTTAAATATCCTCCAAAAATATTCTAAAAAAATTTTACAAGGGGCCAACAAAAAAATATACCGTCCAGATGGTGGCAACGCTATATGATAGCGCACGTGCACCAACGACTCATGATAAACACAACACAACTTCAAAAATTCATAACTCGATAGCCAAAAAAGACATCACAATTTTAAAGATTGGTAAATAATTATAATAAAATTAACTTTTAAATAAAAATATTTAAAAAAAAAATGAAGAGGCTTTAAGAAAGAAAAAAAAAAAACATTTTTTTCCACTTAAAATAAATTTTTTTTTTCAGTGTAGTTTGTTTTCAAAAGCTCATATTTTTTTGCACTAACTTTGAAAATTTCATAAAACCGAATCGAAATCCGAGAAGCTATGAATTTTCAAACATGTGAGTATATAAAAGTTGAATCGGACTTCATATGGCCGCCATCTCGGATTTTTTCAAAATTTCGAATAATCATTTTACCACTGTCAAATACTATGTCAAATACTAACTTTTCACAAATTTTTATGATGTCAACCCAAATCTTTATCGATTACGCAAAGATTGACTCAATTTGGATCTTGAAAAACTTGGTCTAAATTCAATAATTGTTGCCGGGGCAGTGACGGCAAAGCGATTTCGACCACTTCAGGGTTGTCGTTGGCCAATGCTTCAATAATGACAGTAACCTATGTATCATATTTACACAATTTTCTTTTTTTATATATAAAAAAAATATTTGGTTACTACCTGTTGAGTTCTTTTCTTTCTCTTATTCTCAGTATTTTAAACCACAAAAATAACAAAAAAGCTTAGCAAAATATAACAACTATAAAAGACTTTTTATTTTTTAATAAAAGCTCCTAGTTCAATGCAAACCATAATGACACTTTCATGCCAATTCCTTTTCATTGCAAAGTGGATGGTAGTGAAAAAAATGGCAGTTTCAATGGCATAAAACTCATTCAAATTCAATTATCTGGGAATTTTTATCTTGAATAAGCTTTTGAAGAAAAACTTTTCAGCCACAATAGAAAATCGGTTTTGCGAAACGATGTATTAAGTGAAACTTAATTTATTCAAAAACAGAGAGAAAAGGATTTGTATCCCATGGGAACCGTCACTGATTATACAAAGTGCAAGTAAAAGTCTCTTGAATGAACATTAAAGTTTGTAACATCAGTTTTTACGCGTTTTATAGATTTTTTTTTTCTAAGCAATTTCCATAAATTGATTAAATTTAAGCCAAATGATGAAATTAAAAAAATATAAATGTGGGATAACACTCATTATAGCCAGCTTAAAATTGCACACAGCTTTATTTAATAGCAAATTTTTGCAATGTTTGCAGTCAAATGCGACATTCAAAGCCCATGCACTGAGACTCATATTTTAGCAATGCTGGTTGTTTTGGTTATTCTACAAAACGACGAATAAAAATAATAATAAATTCCTCTTAATCCAAAAACCAGAAACAAAATTTGTTCGAAAAAGCACGCACATGTGATAAATATTTGTGAAAATGTTGCACACATTGAACCCACACACACAGAATAAATTGGTGGCACAGTTGTGGTTTTTTATACGATACACGAAATTGTCACCCGCATTTTATGCGGATTATCTAAATTGGTGGAAAACATAAATTATTCTTTTTGGCCACAATTCAGGAGAAAATAACATAAATTTTCAAGGATTTTTAGTTCACAATTTGTTGCGTGAGATTAAATTGTACCAAAGTGGTGCGTTTGTGATGAATTGAAAGATAAGTTTAAGGGGTTTTCTATCAAAAACTTAAGTTATTTCATTTAATAATAAGAAAAGTTTGTGTAAGGAAATTTTATCAAAAACAGGAAAAAATTAAAGACCATCTCAAGCCGATATTTTGCATAAAATGGCTTGGATTTTATTTTATTACGATCTCAAATAAACTCGGAATGAATCGTCCAAATTCGAACACTCTCATGCTGTGATATATTTACGCTTATTCAATTCAAAATGTAATCTGAAACAATTTTTGGCGAAAAGTTATTGTGAAGCTTGCTACATGAGATTAAAGTCAAGGGTTTTTGTACTATTTTTTACTAAAAAAACTTGTTGAAAATTTTACTTTAATAGTGCAAGTGGTTTGTGGTGTTTTCAGTTAGTTGTCAATACTATTAATGAGTGTTAAGTGCATATATCGATCTAATATTATTTTTTTTTTCTAAAAATTGAAAATATAAAGAACGGCATGCCATGCTTCTCTACTAAATCATGCTAAAATGATAACCAACTCCGTCCAACTCGTCTTTTCATTATGGTTTTAGTTAAAGAAATCAAGGACGTAGTTTTGCAAAATTTTAACGGAAGTTATTTCTTTTGATGCATGTTAATATGCATCAAATAGTTTCAGAGATATGACAAACTAGTTTTTTTAGGAGGAGTGGCACCGCCCATTTTTACAATTAATTTATTTGTCCAGCTGTTTCAAATTTAATTTATTTACGCTAAGTAGTTTCAGATATATTTTAAATTAATTTTTCAAGGGGCGTGCGCCGCCCATTTTTCATTGAACATTATTTGGTTTTATACCCTTTACATACAATCTACCAAATTGTAGAGGTTTAAAGTTTTCACAAAAATATTCCTCGTAATACCTTACGAAAATTTGCTGAGCAAATGATACACCTCAGATGTAAGTATCCTAAAGTTTTGTATATCGGTTTGAGTTATATAGGGGAAACTTTGACCCGCATAACAAAAATTTAGATATAAACTTTCAAAATGCCGAAACATGTATGTATATGTTTTTTGGTTCCCTCTATCAATATCCATTATCAGAATATTGTTATATTTTTTCGTGTTGTACAGTGTAGTTTATCAAAAAAAAAAAAATAAATATCCCCTTTAGTGCTTGAAATCAAGGCTTTATGCTTGTTTGTCCAAAAAATAAAAAATTCCCGTCTGTGTGTTTATGATTCTCAATGTGCTTAAATAACTCTAGCTCGAGAGACGTTTGGTATTTGTGGTAGAGTACCTACCACTGACATCCCATAATGGGATGTTACGATGTACTGAGATGTCGTAACAGACGAATATGGGCGTATTTACTTTTTTGATAAACAATAACACCAGGACTTGACATCAAGCGAATTATGGCTAAGCTGAGAATCGCACCCAAAATTATTTAGTTTGGGATTATTTTCAGTTCAGAGTTCTCTCCATGAAAAGATGCTAAAGTTAGCCGATATACGATATCCCGGGTAGTGCAAAATTTTCAAGCAAATCTTAACACTAATCGCAAGCAAGGAATGGGCAGAAAAAAAGGTTTTGGTGGCCGTTTTAAGGCAACAAAAAAGGTAACCATTCTGGAGAAAAATCTAAACCTGCGCCGAGTCATTTATGCGAAGAGTAAAAACGGGGGCTAGGATAAAGTCCTACAAAGTTCAGAAAGTGCCGGATCGGAATGCTCAAAAGTAAAACAAAGATTTTGTGAGCAAATTTGAATGTTTTATTATGGATGACGAAATTTACGTCATTTCCGATTTTTGACAGCTTCTTGGTCAAAAATTTTATATTGCCGATGGTAGCGGAAATGTCGTCAAAAATTAAGAACACAAATAAGAGCTTCGATAATTTTTTAGAAACCATGAGGTATCGTCGTTTTTTTGGCCGTATCTTGTTTCATGCCACTACAGTAAAGCGGCTCTTGAGTGGTACCAGCAAAATTACATAGTTTTTTTTCCCAGAGAAGCAAAACCGCCAAATTGCTCTGAACTCCTGCCAATCGAAAGATATTGGGCTTTAGTCAAAGTTAATTAAAGACAACCAAAAAGGCATGAAATTTTGTGCTTAAAATTAATAATTTTTTTTTAACCTCATTCCATTTTCTTTATTAGGATTCAATTTTTGAAAACTATGAACGTTTTGAAAATTGAAACTCTGGTTACTGAGATATATTTATTTTTCAATGCACTAATTTCTAATGACACACTCCTTAAATGAAAAAAAAAAAAAATAAAATAGCAAAAGTTATTTTGGAGGGCACTATGTTGGTGATTGATACACACATACATTGTATTTTTTTTTTTTTTTTATGATTGCGGACATGTTGATATTTTTTCCACATCAACAGAGATGAGAGTTTAAAAAATTCTACTTTGGAATGTTTTTTTTTTTTTTCATAAATATATTTACGTATGAGAGAATTTTCAATTTATGCACATGTTTTTACATCATACGTATACCACAAATAACGCCTAATTCAATTTGCAATATATAACCAATGCTTCCAGTGCTAATTAATAACATGAAATTTATGTTTATTGTGGTTCCAATTTTTTTATTCCAAAACATAAATTTAAGTAAATTAAATTCAGCAACACAAACATTGATTACAGAAAAATTTAAAAACCACAAATATTTAACGCATTTTTAGCGTATATTCAGCGAAAATCCTATGGCAAATATTTTCATAAATAACTTTGAAAGTACAGTTGCAGCAGGAATTTCCACAAATACTTGCAATTCAAATCAATAAAAAATAAAAAAAAAACATAAATTGTACAAAAAAAAAATTTTTCGACATGTTCACGTCAATGCAGCTTTTCTGACATGGCTTTTATACAAACTTAAAGAGGTGTAATTTTCATCTAAAAGTTGTTTTAACAATAAAAACATAGTGTGGAGCAAGGGTGTCAGCGTAGAACAAAAGTGAGCCAATTTTGGCTCGACTAACAACATCAATATTTCTGTACAACAATCACAGAAATAATTTTTGTTGCTTTTTTTCACGCTCGTCAAAATTTTGCGTTTTTGTTGCTTTTTTTTGCATACACACAAAATCGAACTCGAACCAGCATAAAACAACAACAAAGACTACGTCGCATCAAAAACAAAACCAACAAACAATATGGGTATTAATGCTTTGATGCGCAGTTGCGAAAATGCAAGTCTTTTACGCACTAACGCCTGAGCGTTCAATATTTCCATCTTGAGAAATTGCAGAAGTATTGCGAAATTTTCAGCAATGTGTTTGTTGTTTTACAAATGTCAAACTTTCGCAAACCGCACTTCCGCAACGACCCAAGAGCTTTGCGCATCAAAGCGTGAATACCCCTATTTTTGTGTGTGTCCTAGTCCTTAGAAATTTTGAATATTGTTTAAATATTATTGTTGTTGTAAATTCAAATTTGAAGTTGTTGTAAAAGCGAAAATTTTGCGCTGACTGCGCTGCATGTGCTTGGCTCAGTGATTTGAAAACGCTGACACCCTTGGTGTGGAGTCTGGTTATTTATTCACAACAAACATTGCCACAAAGCGCGTGAGTGAAATTTTCAATGGAGAATTTGATGGACCAAATGCAGCCAAGAAAAGGTCGCTGGGAAAAAACCTCAAGAATCGGAAAAGTTGTAAAGACAGCATTAAATAGAAACTCTTTTTCCCATGTCCATCTCAATTTTTTCGAAATTTGCAGTTGGGTTCTCAGATTTTTATAAAAATTCCCATAGCTTTTCTTAGTGCTCAATATGGAAAGGTGAATGAAAAACATTCGCTTTTCAAAAGATTTCCGTAAAAAAAAATTTTTTCGAAAAATTGATTTTTAAGATTTTTCAAAACTTGGCTTTCATTTCAGCAATACTTATTGCTATGATTTACATAGGAAATATTGCTTTTTTTGTATTTTTAAAGCAATGGATAAAAAATAAAGTTAATAAAATTGTCACGTGACTCTTTAGAAAAAAAAAAAAAAAAATTCCCTTGGCTCCCACAGCCATTTAGCGCAAAACAAGTCGTCTACAATACAAAATGTTTGTTTTTCATCCACCTTTTTGTAAAAAAAAAAAATTTTTAAAAAAAAATATTATTTTAAGATTATCAATTGTAAATTTTCCAAATTTAAAAATGTAAATTAAAACCACTTTCAAAATGCTATTGTACAAATAATGAGAGGTCTCCATACTGAATAATTAGAACAGCTGTGTGAATTTTTCTAAAAATCTGAGAACCCAACTGCAAATTTCGAAAAAAATTGAGGTGGACATGGCCATATCAACCTTTTTGACTTTTTTAGAATTTTCAAAAATTTGGATAATATTTTAATTTTTTGACTCTTAGCTTCAATTCGATTTTTCCGACTTTTTCCAATATTTTAAATATTTGCGGATTCTCAGCATTTTTTATATAATATATAGCCCTTATACAAGTGAAAAGTACTAAGGCCGTTTTCAATAGTTTTAGGTTATTTAGAACTCCTGGTCTTATATATTATAGTCTTCAGTTTAAAAAGACCCATTTAGCCATATCTTTTTTATTTTCAACATAAAAGTAAAAACAAAACAACGATTTCCATAAAAAAAAAACCAAATTTAATTTTTTCAACATCAAATTCCTCAAAACTGACTTAGTACTTTTCACTTGTATAGGGATGATATATAAATCAATACACAGGCACACAAAATATATTTAAAAAAAGAAACAGAATATTCTTAATACCTACCGGAATTCAAGATATCCTTGCTTAAATTTGAAAAAGTACTGTTTTCAGGATTATGGCGCAGTTCCAGGAAAAGATGTAGTTCCATTTTTATGGTGGTATTAGATAGCCATAATCCTAACTCTCCGACGTAAACGCACTCCGACCCCCATACTACATTACATTTATATCGGAAAACCGATGTAAACTTCATAATACTTATTATGAATTAAGATCAATGGATTATAGCTCGGAAAGTAAGAGCTCAATTGGAAAAGTTTAAAGGAATTGTTTCATAAGGAAGATAATTGCTATTTGATGCTATTAAAAAACAGGATAACACATTTTCCTGGAAGTGCGCCATAAGTCTGAAAACAACACTTTCTGCAGCTTTAAGCAAAGATATGTTGAAATCCCGCAAGTAAGTATATAATCAGATTTGGATGCAGCATCAAAAATCACGTAGAGAAAACTGGTTGGATTTGTATGAAGCAAAAAAACTTCGTCCCCACACCGACTCAAAAGTTTGACTCTTAAAAACGTTATCTGCATCAGTTTGTTTTCGTTCCGAGAAAAAACTGAGAAGCACTTTTGATTCTCCTGAGGGCCCATTTTGGCCAAAAAAAAAATATGTTTTTGAACACAACTTTTTTTCTTCACAGAATGGATACCCCAATTTGCTTGAAAAATAAAGATTATGTTCTTGCAAAAATTTTGGCGTTCAAAATTTATATTTGTCTTATTGTAGTATAGATAATATTCACTTTCAAAAATTTATTTTTTTACGTTTTTCAACTTCGCAGTAGGAAAAAGTAATTTTTACTCAAAAGCAAGTCATTTTACGAAAAGAGTGTACCTGGCCAAATATGCTTAGAATAGTCTAAGCAATACGTGTGAGTTTTTTCAGAATTGTTTGAAACATTGTATAATTAAAAAATTGGTAAAAATATAAAAAAAATTCAAAAAATTTTGAAAAAATTCACACGTACTTAGACGATTCTAAACTTTTTTTGGCATAGTCTGTTTTTTCGTAAGATGCCTTACTTTCGAGTAAAAATCGTTTTTCCGATATCATACTTGAAAAATGGGCCATCAGACTTTTCTCAGAACGGAAAAATATGATGTAAATATCCTTTTTAAGAATCCTAACTTTTGAGTCGGTGTGGGGATGAATATAAATTTCGATCCCTGCTAACATAAGGTTTTTGGATTTAGTCAAAAGTTCATTCCACTTTTTTTATTTTGAGTGCCTTATACATATACATTTTAATTCATTTTTCGAACACATTGCTCTTTCAATCCAAAGAAACAAAAATGTTCTGTGTGGCATGCAAATAAAAAAAAATCTTGGCATCATTCAAAGGATGCTCATATCCTTTATATTGAATTTCTGACATTTAACAATACCGCAAAATACAGCCAATGACCCCAAATAAAAGGATTATACAAGAAATTGAACAATGCATATGGAGTAAAGTCGATTGTAAAATACTTATCATAGCAATCGTGGATCGATTATGGGAATTTATGTATTTTGCTATACAAGTCCTGAATGTAACCAGCCATTTATGTGCAAGAATTTGCGAGTGCTCAAAAGTGAATATTCAAAAACACATACATACATATATAAGTACTTACGTACACACATACGTTTGTGGAATAATTATTTCCAATATGTGGTCATTTGGTAAAATTAAATTTTGGTTTTTTCATTGATGTTTTCCTTTGATGGGTATATTTGCAGAACTTAAAACTTGTGCGTCCTACATATTAAAGTTAAATAATATAAGATACTTAAACCAAACTAAAAGAAATAAGTACTTGGTAAATGTAACTCAATGAAATATTTAAACAAACAGCATTTGAAAATTAGTTAAAATCGGTTACGTACATCAAAGGCCACAATGGATCGTTAACATAAATAAATTAGAATTCGACAAAAAACCGACCCAGGGACACTAAACAAATTAGCATAGAAACAAACATTGAATATCAGAAACAACAACAACAACAACAACAACAATAACAACAACAACAAGCTTGCTTTGTTAAATTCACAAATACCCATGTAATGCCATGAGTTATTGAGGACCACAATACCAACTGCGTGTGACACTTAGCAATAGGTAAATAGATCATGTGGTCAACACTTTGATTACCTACCAATGCAAGCGCCCCGCGGTATCAAGTTGTGGGTAAATAAAATAATACTAATTTTACGAACTTTAGTCATTATTTGCAAGAATCTAAAATTCTATGCATTTTTCAACTTAGAAAATCATGACAATTAGGATTAGAGAAAAAAACTACTAAGCATGGCAACCCTAGCAGCCACATGACAAACCGGTATTGATTTCACAGCCAATGGCTGGACCTTACCAAACAACAACAACAACAGGAGTCATGACGAAGTGAAAGAGAACAAAAATCTCACTACATGAATATAGGCACTTAATCTACCAATTTTTCTGAGGGTACATAGCGCAGTCCATTGATCAATGCGCTATGTAGAGAGATTGACTCCGAGGTTCATAGTTCAATCCCGGCCTCGGACAAAAAGTTCAAAAATTTTTCAATTGTTATTTCATTTAATTTAAAATAAATTAAATAAAACATTAATTGGTCTGATGATGGTTACGTGGCGGTAACCGAAACATATGTTACCATAGTCATGCTTAGTAGTTTTTTTCTCTAATCCTAATTGTCATGATTTTCTAAGTTGAAAAATGCATAGAATTTTAGATTCTTGCAAATAATGACTAAAGTTCGTAAAATTAGTATAATTTTCATATAGTCAACATAAACCATTTTAGGTAAATAAAATAATTAAAGCAAAACACCTTATTACCGCTCAATTCCTTTTGGTGAAGCGACTATTAAAAATATGCACCTGGTATGAAGAACTTGCAAACCATGTACCGTCTCCCAGTTGATGTGGGCCTCGTGCAGGGCTGAGTGTATTAAAACAAACCATATTGTTGCAATAACTCAGATAAAAAAAAAAACCAAACACTGATCTCCCTGTTCTGCTCTGCTTTTCCAAAACGAAGAAACAAGTTCCAAAGAAATACTTCCTCGACAATCTTTCCGTTTCCTCCAAAGAATATGTTAATACTGTGACGGAGTCTGCAATGGCGCTGTCGAATGTTGATAAGACAGTTCGGTATCTTTCCCTCAACTTCCAGCTCGGTATGTTGAATATATCCAAGTCAAAAATATTTAAGGTAGAGTAAAAAATTTGAAAATTGGCATGGAGGCTAATAAAATATTATTTAAGAAGGGAAAAATAATATATATCATCTAAGATGGCCCAGAGTCACAGAAAATGTCTTCATCCAAAGGATATTATTAAATATGATCAGATTTTGTCCTTATCTGAGGATAATTCTGAAGTTGAAGATGAACCAGTGGATGAAAACTAAGAAGAATTTGATGTACAATAAGTACAATAAAGAGATCTTGAATCAGTCGATCAGTTATAATGAACCGAAGTACATTCAATTAGATTAACCGGATATTACTCCTGTTAAATTGACCAAAATAGACGTTTCTGCTTAGAACATTTATAACATTGATTATATTTATCGTAAGGACAGCTCAGGTCAAATTGTTGAACCCAGTCCAAGCAATCTAAGAGAACATGAATAGGTAATATCCAGTAGATCTAATTCAATATTCTCCGGTTCGTTATAATTTTTCGTTGAAGCAGCTGCGTGTTCGACTGACTCAAGAGCTCTTGATTGTAATTGTTGTAAATCAAATTCTACTTCGTTTTCATCCACCGATTCAACTTCACCATTAGAATTAGCCTTGAGTAAGGCGAAAATCTGATCTTATTTTATCTAATCTTATAGATGAAAGCATCTTCTGTGAAAATTCAAGAAAAAAATACTATAATATTTAATTTTTAAAATCTTTTGGCAAAGTCGATAAAAAACTTTCTTGAATTCCTATCATTATTCTGTAACTACGAAAGGAAGCATAGGATCATAATTAATTTTCATTATTCATGACTATTCCGAATCATGGATTTCCTTCTTTTGGTTAAGATTTTTGGTCTACCACAATTTTTGCTGCCCTGTCGATTCCACTAAAGGCCTTAATGTGAAACTTCGTTGCGTAATTTCAGGAGAAATAGCTGATACGTAAGCCTTAATTAAACGATACATTTATACAAACCAAACCGGAATGTTTGTACCTCAGAAGCACATATGGAGAAACTTAAAATTTTTATTGTCTGTAACTCCTGCAAATGTATACGAGTTTTATGGTTAATTACTTAACTATTTTTTCCCCAATTAATTGCTAAAATCTTCTAGAAAATGCGATGCATCCAGATTCAGCTCCTAGCGTCAGTCAGTACCCCGTTCGCAGACCTAAAAAAAAATGCTCGCTGGAAAGATATTTGGCTCGAATCAGAAGGTGATCGACGAAGCAATTGCTTATTTTGAAACAAAAGATAAACGTTCTACAAGAAAGGTATCGGAACGTTAGAGAAGCGCTAGAAAAATTGGATCACTCTACAATAAGACTATGCTTATGAATAAAATTGAATTTGACGAAAAAAGTAGTTTTTAGTAGTTTTTTTATGAGTTTAGCTCCAATAATATCCTTTCCAGCCCTGTAAGTCATATAATGTCTGAACGAGCATAAGTTTATTCTTTTAGTCTCTTTTGGCATAACGGCCAACATTAGATGTTATCAAGAACTATTATGTAGAATAGAAACATGTGGGAATAAGCAGCCATGCTAGGTGTCTGAATAAGGGACAAAAACAAACGAAAATATCCTTTGCATCTTCAGTTTCAGTGAATCCCAAAAGCCTTAGCAAAGGTTGTGCTATAGTCCATGAAAAAAAATTGCAGCATTACATATCGCTATTCTGTGGGTATTGATTTCATACACTCACAATTGATTCCGCCGAAACTCTGCATGTTCGGCTATCGGGTAGCTAATCAAGTTTTTAGTGATTTTTCTTTGAAGAAAAAAAGACTTGAGAAACACCATGATGTGTAATAAATTCTGAGCATCAACTTTTTTAAATATAATTACACTGTGGAACAAAATTTAGTCGCCAACGGGGTGAAAATATAGGCCAAAATGAAAGACCATTTGGCTCAGTTTGTTCAAGTTGGCTCTAGTTTTTGAGAAAAAGCCGTTTGAATTTTGCACCTTGAATTACGTGGTGTTTTCAATATATCTCATAAGTAAACTGAGTTTTATTGCATTTGCAATCTTTACTAGTTGTTATAAAACATCATTTTGTTAAAGCCTCTTTTATGTTTAATTTCTTAGGTGGCTCACTTGAGATATTTATGCCCATATAAATCCACCACTCGGGTGATTTCTATTGAGCCGAATGTCATAAAAGGCGAAAAATATGAGTTTTGTGCTCTAAATTGCCAAAAATGCATACAATAGCACTGATTTGGTAGTGAAAGTGTAGATATGGATGAAACGAACAAAACCCCACCATCAAATGCAATAAAACTCAGTTAACTTATGAGATATATTGAAAACCCACGTAATTCGAGGTGCAAAATTCAAACGGCCTTTTCTCGAAAACTAGAGCCAACTTGAACAAACTGAGCCAAATGGTCTTTCATTTTGGCCTATATTTTCACCCCGCAGCGTCAGATCCGAGTAAACTTTTGGTGACCAAATTTGGTTCCACAGTGTTATCATAGTACTGATGTGCAAATGTATTCTTTAATCTTTTTTAGTACAAATATGAGACCAGTTGTATATCTTAACAAGACCAGCGGCAGATGTCATCATCACTGCCCTCATAAATCAAATACAACTTTCATTCCACATATTGCATGCACTGCATTTGATATGAGTTTTCCTCTTTCCCCGTGAGTACTTACGCAGTATCAGACTTTGCTTTATTAAAATGATTTACGTGTGAAAGAGTGAAGGCATTTTCGGTCCATTTACAGATTACAACAAAACAAAAAGTTTTCTGTGCTTGTGTAATAAGGTGAACTTGTATGTTTGTGTAAATAGTGTCAAGCTCCTTGACAATTTTCTACTTTTCTAACAGGATTAAGCTGCATTTTAAGTAAATTTTGTAACAGAACATGATGCATGTATATGTTTTACAGAGTCCATCGCAGTATTAGTTCTGTAGAAGAATTAGTGTAAAATTATTTGTAGTTTTGTTCAAAACAAAGCCAAATGCTTCCTTACATTTTACTGCATTTTGTTGCTTTAGATTTGCTCTAACTGACAAAATTGCTGCTGTTGTTGCTTCACATGACTGCAACATGATTCTCAAGGATTTAATTTTATTTTCTCTGCTGTATCAAGTGCTTGAGGAATTTATTTTTTTTTTGTTGTTTGCTCTTCTATATGCTATAGATCATGTTTATTTAATTTACTCTTTTATTTGAATTTAATACTAAAATTCGATTTCAATTTTATTGAAATCTTTTAGTTTAAAATTTTGGACATGAAAAAAGGGTTTCTTTTATGGTAGAGGTGTATGAGGCTAAAATAAAACATCTCTACCCCATAAGTTCCTTTGCAAAGCTTTCTATCTCTGTCCATGATATTTTCGATTCTTGCATTTCCTTTTTCAATGACCTTTTCCAGTTGAATTTCAAACTACTATGACAGCTACTCCCTTTCGGATTCCACTTAAAGCCTTGACGAAAAAGCTGTGGTTTCCGGAGTATGTTCTTTATGTTGTTTATTTTAAAATTTTTTATTTAAAATAAAATATTGACACAATTTAAATTAAATGTTCACCAAAAATACTCGAAAATCTAGTTATATGGCAGACATTAAACTTTACGCGTATTTTACCACGATTCCAAACACCAAATCTACTCGCATTGTTCTCCTCAATTGATTTGGAAAAATCTGATATGGCGACATGAAACAGTGAACCGAAAATGCATTAGAAAGCGAGAAACAGCAGGAAATAAATGTAATTTATGGTAGTAAATGGCCACAAATCTTGTTGTTAAATAGCAGCCAACCACATGTCCAGTTCCACACAGAGCTGCATGTGCATGAAAGTTGAGAGTTGGATGTGAGCTGTGATTTGTTGGTGTTGTGCTATGAATTGCACTTTCAAGCTGCACGATACCACAACTAAAATCAGCTTAGTCAGAGATACGGATTTTTGTTGTGTTGTTGAATTAAGACATAAAGTTGAAATAAAAAATTACATTGTACATTCTGATTTAAAACGAAGACGAATAGATTGATTAACTACATTGCTTTATTGAACTTTTTTTTGTTCGAAAAAGTTACATCACTAGACAATATTTAAATATTGAAATTGAAAATAGTTTTCGTAAGTTGATTACCTACCAAGTAACAGACAAAGTTCACCCAAGAAATTTCTAAAACTTTTAGTTTTAATGCTCTTAAGCAAATTTTTTGCATGTAAGTAATATTTTTTCAATCAGCTTCATAAACTAAATATCACCCAAACTTTTGATATTCAACTCATATGATTAATTGGATTATAATCATAATCGGCAACAGTTAACGACATTTTCAATGGTTGGCTTAAATTACTTACCTGCAGATTTTACGATATTTCCAATTCATTAGGCTCACAAATACTTACCTGCAAATAAATAGAGGAAATGTTAATTTTACCTGAATTATAATTTATGACTTAGTCATATGTATGTATTTTGAATTTTTTATAAACACCATAAATCAAATAAAAACAAAATATACATATTTGTGAGCTTAAGATTAATGAATTATGATTTCGATTATAAATATAAAAATATTTATGTGAAAGAAATTGTATTTGTATTTATTTATTCTGTGATGACAAAAAATCATTTTTTGCGAAATATTTTTATACTAATGATATTGTAATTTTATTCAAGAATGAATTTCACAAAATTATGAACAAACTCCTTGAAAATACTCTTAAAGTAATTAAGTGGTAATTGGTTAGAAAACCTGATAAGCCTGGCTTAAGTGGCGCTTACAATATGACTCTCAGAGTGGTTGAAAAACTTGATATTTACATGCTCAAAACAATCTTTGAATACAATTTTAACTGACCACCGCATAAATTGTCTATGCTGATTCTGTCAAAATATATTTTTTTGAACAGAAAAAATCAATGAAACTGGTGTGGAATTCGGAATAGTTTCTGATTTACTAAATTTATCAGAGAGGGATCAGGGTAAGTAAAGAAAAGTCTTTTTAGGAAAATAGGTCAAACAGACCCACAAAAACAGCATACAATGGTAAAATAATGACTGCCCCAGAAAAATTTGTCACTTTTATTCCTTAAGACTATGATTTACCTGATTATCGTGTGGGTCGAAATATGGGTGCTATTTTTTCTATATAACATGATGATTAAAAAATATATTACACGGGGTAAACAAACTTCAAACGATAAAGATGTCTAACAATCAAGAAAAAAGCGCGAACTCATTTTTTTCCCTTACCTGTAAAAACCAGAATTAAAATATTCAGTCATAGTTTAAAAACAGGTAGCATCAGTAAGGACTGTCCAAAGGGTTATTTCAAATGATAGAAAGGGTCAACTTATTACGCGGAAAAAGAGTTCAGGAAGAAAAGCCAGTATAGACGCACAGTTGGTGAAAAAGGTGAAGCGCCTTTTTAAGCAGAACTCCAACACTTCAGAACGAAATATGGCTGCCAGAGCAGGAACCTCAAAATCTTCTATAAACAGACTGAAAAAAAAAACGTAAGAGTTCAAAAAGTACCAGACCGTTCCAATGAAAGCAATTAGAGGCTCACAAGCTCGAAAGTTATAAGTCGGTTGCCTGACTAAATTTGACTGCTGCATAATCGACGATGAAATATACGTTAAGGCAGATTTTAAACAGCTACCAGGACACGAATTTTATATCTGTTCGGAGAAGGGGCAGGTACAGTGCAAATTTAAAGAGGAGAAAATCACAAAATTTTCCAAGCAGTATATGGTTTGGCATGCCATATGCACCTGCGGTCTGAGAAGCAGTTTTTTTGTAATACAGGGTACAATTAACTCGAAAATTTATATTGATGAATGCCTTCAAAAACGTCTTTTGCCATTTATTCGTGAGCACGGGGGAACTGTAATATTTTGTCCTGATTTAGCAACCTCTCACTACTCTAGAGCCACCATAGAATGGTATGGTACAATAGCAATAATGTAAATTTTGTTCCCAAAAATGAGAAACCACCTAAGTGCCCAGAGCTTCGACCTTTTGAGAGATATTAGGCTCTATTGAAATCAGATCTTTGGAAGAGTAAAAGTAGTGCAAAAAATTTAAAAGATTTTTAAAAAAAAGTGGCGAAGGTCGTACGGTACTGTCGACGAAACAACTGTACAAAACCTAATGAAGGGTCTTAAGAAAAAAGAAAAATATTTTGATATAATATAAATATTTGTTAATAGTGTAAGGTTATTTATGTTTGTTATATCACTCACTAATAAATAAAAAAACAAAATTTAAAAAAAATTCATTACGTATATTTTTATTGTTGAATAACGAAGTGCAAAATTTTTCTGGAGCGGTCCTTATGTTCCAAAAAATGTTTTCTATGTGATTTTGCTATGACCTTGGTACAACAAGTTCTATCCAAAACGTGGTTCTAAAGTTTTACAGTGGGCTGAAATTTCGAAAATTCGTTTCTCTTGCCTATTTTAGCTCAAAAAACATTATATGTCTAATGCTATGTATCAGATATTAAAAATTTGAGATGCACCTCGACGTGGTGCGGTTTTTATTTTAATAAGATCTCAAAATACGCACAAGAAACGATTTTTTTAAATTTTACCCGACTGTAAATATTTAAACCTACGTTTTGGATAAAAGTTGTTGTTGCAATGTCATAACAAAATCACTTTTGAAACAGTTTTTAAAAAACATAACCTATTATATCCTGCTTTTGTGGTTTTGTTAGACTCCTTTTCACAAAAAAAGAGTTATAATGGGTTAGAATGTTTCACAAAATATTTTAAAGAAAATTTTTATTAGGGGTCACCGAAGTCAAGAAATGCTAAAAACTTAAGAATACTACGTACAAAATTTTATTTAACATAAATTGGGTCTTGAGGTCTTTATTTGTCTTTATTGATTCAGACGGTTTTTTGGACTTTGCGGTGAATTTTCGACTTTTTATTGTACTAATAGGAAATTTTATTGCAAATATTTCTGTGGTACATATTGATCCATTATTCCCCCATTTAAGGGGTAAGTTTTGTACCTTTTTGAGAAATAACCCATTTTTCGAGGAAGTAGAGTGTTAAAGTTACGTACAAAAATATTCCCCTCAACATCCTCCATCAGTCTTCAAAAGACATTGTAACGGTGGTAGCACACTGCTGCACCGAGCGAATTGTCTTCTGGGTTAATTGTTACGTAGCGTTCAAAAATGTAAACGGACCCTATTCCATGTTCGAAAAATGCCATTCACTAACACACTCACAAAATGTACACGGAATTTCATTTTTTTTTATCACCATCTCCCTTGCGATCATTGGCCTGGGTTTGTGAGTGAGTACACACTAACATTTTTTTCTTATTTGAAGGCCAAAAATGAGGTGACATTTTGTGAGAGTGTTGGTGAAGGCCAAAGTAAAACGGGAACAAAGAACGGCGTTTAATTGCATCAGAAAGTTTTTGCAAAAATCAGTTGCCGATGGACTGTAAAAACGACGAGTCAGATTTTTTAGTAAAACGGGTTGATCGCGGAATAAAGGAAAACGGAAAAAAAAGTAAAATCAGTGCGCTTTTGTGAAATATAATAAAGTGATCGAAGGAACATTTTTTTACTGGTTTGTAAAGTCGCTGTTAGCAAGAAATTAAAAAAAAAAATTGTATATTCTGCTAAGCAGAAAATAGAGAAAATGTTTGCTAATTGTACAGCAGACTACAGTGTAAAATACAAATTAGACTGAAAAACTAGACTAAATGGCACACGATAATTTATAGCACATAATTTTCCAAATCTATAAGTTAGTTTTAAAAAGTGAAATCGCAACCAAGAACTTAATTTGAAACATTCCTGCGCAAAAAAAGAAAATGGCTGCCAAAATGTACTAGGCCAGCCCTCACAATGTCTGTCCCTGTACGCTACTCTGCTGCTGCCAATCAGGCCGTCGTTGATAGTGGTTTGTGAAACGACCTACAACAAGAAGACAGTAGCCATCGCAATTTCAGTCGTCGTCAAATATATTCCGTGCCGTTAACTATTTAAGCTTCGTCGCAGTCGCTGTCGTTTCAGCTGCCAGCGCCGCGGTTTGTGCAAACGCTTGGTACAACGCAGTCCTATTCGTCGTCGGCAGAAAATGTGCTGTCACAGTCAACGTCGCTGTTGCCGCATTAAAATTGCATCTCTGTTGGGCCAAATGTGAAAAAAAAAAAGTGTAAACCTAAAAGAAGCCATTGTGCGAAAAAAAAAAAAAATTTGTATTGGTGCGCATCCATTTTTATTGCCGCACTCTATTGTGCGCCGAATAACCAACGCAAGGCATAATAAAAGAAAAGAGACCAGAAAGTGAAAAAAAAACTATAAAGAAAGGACAACTAAATGTGACAATTGAACACAACAACAACAAAAAAAAACAACAAAAACCTTACACCGGACAAGACTACAAAAACCCAAATGTGAACAAAAAGAAGAAAAACTATAAAAAAAAAACCCGAATGTGACGAGAAAACAAAACTACAAAACTACGAAAAAGAAACAACAAATGTGAACCGAAAATAACATAAAAAAAAGGAAATAAAAACTAGAGAAAAAAAACCAAAAGTGACAAAAAGGAACACAAAGACTAATAAAAACAATACAAATGTGAAAGAAAAACTCAAAAGTAAGAAATAAAAACAAAACAAAAAATTGTATAAAAAAGCATTAAAAGAACATAAATAAAAGAAAAGAAGTGACGAAAAAATGAAATTTGGGCAAAAGATTGCTCAATATGGGCAGCAACAAATCAAAAACAACAAATCAGCATCCGCAGTTCACACTTTTTTTCAACAGCTACCCAGTAGCCAAATCACCTGCTGCAGCATAAGTATCCTTATTTTAAAACATTATATTCTTATTTCATTATATTAATTTTAATCATATTATTCATATTATAATAATTTTTTTTCACCTATGTATAAATTAATTCTTAGGGTACCGGTACTAGAGTTTAAGTGCTTTGTTAGCTTGTAAAAAAACTAAAATTAAAACAAAACTAAAATTTCAAAATAATTCTTAAAAACAAAAAATGGAAACAAACGAAAGGAATATTTTTTTTATTAAATGTTTAAATAATTAAAAATGGAAAAATAATTTTTAATTTAAAAGGAATGTTGAGGAAGGGCATATGCGGTGAGTAAAGGGTATACATGGATTTTAGTTTAGGGGCAATTCCACAAATATTGAGTGCCGGATTTGCCATAGGAGGGGAGGGAAAAATGCACTCCAAGTGACAAAAACAACAACAAGTCACTGGATTACTATATTAGTTGCCGATTTAGTAGCGAAATGCTTAGTTTGTTTGATATTTTTGACAGCTACCAAAACGGCATGATTACTATGATTACGCGTCAAGTTAGATTAGGGAGAAGCACGACCATGGGGTAGCCTAGCCGGAGTTTAAGAAATTGTTCATGCCGCTTTAAACCTGATTGCATTGCAATATAAATTTTATTTTTCTATTTTGATTGAATTTGACTTTCATAAAGACGCACGCGTAACATAGATGGCGCCCAACGAAGCAAGCTTAGTAATTTTCTTAAAAATAAAATTTGGTTCAAGTTTTTATTTAAATTTAAAAGATTTTCATTTTTAGTTTATCGGAAACTAAAGTAGTCATGGATCGGATTTTTTTTTGCTGCGTGTGAAGCATTTTAGAAGTTAAAAAAAAAAAAAAAATGTAATGATTTGACGTCTAGTTTTTAAACAATATCAACTTAGTCCTGGTCAATTGGAAAGCAAATTTCTGAGCCACGTTGCAGGTTGAATGTTTAAATACTCAGCAGTTATTCTTCTAAGGTGTTTCCTACTGATGCATAACATTTTAAAAGATAGTTTATTTTTAAACAATTTTTGAATTTGTTCAAGTGCGGTTGAGTCCGAAGTTAATGAACCGATAGTTCGTTGCTTGCGTTGCCAATCGTGAATTGTAATAAAGTTTAACAGGCATGGAATTTTTAAGTCCAGGATTATCTGTTCAAGGTACCTGTTGCTAAAGATTCTTACGCTTAAAAATTTGTATAGTATTCAGTAGTACACAGAGAAAAATTTTGATTTGAATTTTGAGTCATCGTTTGATTTTGAACGATTTGCCATATATTTTTTTTATAATGATACAGTAGTCAGTACATAAAATAATATAGGTACTTGTGCACTGTTAGTCCCATGTACCCTTTTTAGCTATACCACATTTGTCACAACTCAGCATTCCTTTTTAATATTTTGATTGCATCACTGATTTGATTTTGAAACGATTTTTTCGTTAAAATCTAATTATTACGGAAAACTGATATAATTTAAAATTTTTTACTACGAAGAAAAACTCGATTATTCTGAAGCAATTCTTCGTTCTTTGTTCTCGGACATTACGCGAACTGAATTTATTTATTGACGTTTTTTTTTATGGATACTCGCAAAACAGTGCGAAATAATAACAGAGATCGAAATTCTCTCGGTAGGGGTAGAGGTAACAATTCGTTCGGTAGCAGTAGAGGTAGCGACAACCTTCCTTCAGGTTCACGCGGATCAAACCTTTTATCTTTTTCACCCGTTAATAACGCAAGACGTGTTGTACACTCACCTCCATCAAATTCATTAAACCAACCTAACTCAAACGTGTCAAATTATTCGGTTCAATCAGCCAGTAGTACTGTGGATCAGTCAAACGATAATAGTGCTGAGATTCATAATCATTCCGTTCAAAATTCAATTGTCGACCAAGAGTGTGTTTTGTTTCGGTTTCTAAACCCGAACTTAGTAAACAACATGCCTAATAATAATGAACCTCCAGAGGCACCACCAGCCAACATGGATGTGACGTCAGTAGCTGCCTTGGTAAGCCTTGTAGAAAATACCATACGCAACACTCAAGAAGGGTTTAGGCAGGAATTAAGAGCCATAACTGAAAATGTTTCAGCTTTAAATATTGCCATGTCAGAACTTGCACCAAGCGTTGGTGATCAGGCTCCACAAAATTTACAATTACCAGGAGTTGCTAGTCAGGTTCCACAAAATCTACATTTGTTAAGCACTGTTGCTCAGTCTTCGCAGATGTCACAGCCAAGTGCTGGATTGAACGAAAATTCGTCAGGCAGCTATACTGTGCACCTTAAAGATTGGAAAGTATCCTATGATGGATTAGGCAGCGTGGCTGATTTTTTATTTAAAATTGAGACTTTATGTCAACGTTCGCGGTGCTCTTATGATCATTTAATGGCAAATTTCCATATTTTCCTAACGGGTAAGGCAGAGTCTTGGTATTGGCTATTTTCTCAGCAAAATAGAAACGCAACATTTGCAGTGTTGAAAGATGCGTTGCAGAAAGAGTTTGGTTCATTGGAAACGGACCAAGATGTAATTTTGAAAATTTATTCACGGAAACAATGGGCTAAAGAATCGTATGAAGATTTTCATACAGCCATTGTTACTATGAATTCCAAATTGAGCGAACCTCTTTCTGAAACAGCCTTGATGGACGTTATCAAGAAAAATGTCAATGCTAATTTAAAGTTAATGCTTTTTAATTCACGAGCAACCACTTTAGGAAATTTGAGAGAGTTGGCTCGGAAAGGTGAGAAATTGCTTACTGAAAATAGGTTTTCTTCAACTGTAAGTACTGGTCGGCATGTCAATGAGCTTGATGTCAGTACAAATTTGAATAGTGACGAAACTGAAGCGGAATCAGATCCGCAAGTAGAGGCTTTACAGTTTCCACGTCGCGCTGATTATTCCAAAATCCAGTGCTGGAACTGTTTGTTATTCGGACATTCATATATTTATTGTCCTAGCGAAACAAGAAACATTTTTTGTTTCAAATGTGGGCAAAAAGGAGTCACAACTCCAAACTGCACTAATTTGCACCAGGGAAATTTCAGACGGAGCGAGTTGGCAACCGGGGACACTCGTTCTTCCCGCAACACCCCGAGTTTTCAATAAAAACCGAAGTAGACTTGTCAAACCAAAGGTTTGCAGTCGAAAAAGACAATAAAATCCCAGACATTCAAATTTTAAAACCCACTAATCGCGACTTTTCTTGTCAGACAAATTTACAATTTTTAAGTCTTCATGAACGTAAGTTACGGTATGAAAAAGCAAAAGCAGAGATTTTTCAAAAACGTTTTATTCCTTCTAAAGCAATTTTAAAATGTCGATTAAGATTTCAGAAGCGTAAACATTGTAGAAAAGTTTTAGCAGCAACAAAATTATTTGATCGCGCAGACGATCGTCCTTTTGCGCAAATAACTATTCTCAATGATACTTTCCTTGGGTTATTAGACTCAGGAGCTAATGTTTCTGTGCTCGGTAAAAATAGTATAGAGTTTTTAGAAAATAATAATCTACACATTAAATCATTAAAATTGTTTTTGTCCACTGCTGATGGAGCTAAGCAAAAAGTAGTTGGTTTTTGCTGCTTGCCTGTTACTTACAAAGGAGTTACGAAAAATATAGACTTTTACATTGTACCTTCACTTACTCAGTCTGCATATCTCGGCGTAAATTTCTGGCGCGAGTTTGCTCTTGCACCTGATATTATACCTGAAGTTAATTCTTTAGAACTTGATTCCACGGATTCATCAAATTTTCATGATTTGAACGCTGTTCAAAAACTTGAATTAGATAAAGTCATTATGCAATTTCCTTCGTACGAAAAATATGGTTTAGGCTGTACACAATTGCTTGAGCATCATATAGATACAGGCGACGCTGTGCCAGTTAAATCAAAGCATTTTCCACTTTCGCCACCTAGGCAAGAAGAAGCATATAAAGAGTTGGATAGGTTACTCAAGATGGGGGTAATAGAGGAATCCAATTCTCCTTGGTGTAGTCCTGTTGTTATCGTCCGTAAGCCTGGTAAGGTAAGAATGTGCCTCGATTCGAGGAAATTAAACACTCTTACAAAGAAGGATTCATATCCGCTTCCACATATCAACGGCTTGCTCAGCCGCTTAAAAGATACACATTTCATAAGTGGAATAGACTTAAAGGACGCATTTTTCCAAATTAAACTTACGGAATCATCCAAGGAGAAGACCGCTTTCGCTGTCCCAGGTAGACCTCTCTACCATTTCAAGGTCATGCCTTTTGGCCTATGTAATGGTCCACAAGCCATGAGTAGGCTAATGGACAAAGTTATTCCGTCCAAGTTTCGTGAAAATGTCTTTGTTTATCTGGACGATTTACTCGTCTGTAGTTCAGATTTTGATGCTCATTTAAAACTCTTATCCGAGGTTGCAAAATGCCTTAAAAATGCTGGCTTGACAATAAATGTAAGCAAAAGTAAGTTTTGCCAAAAAGAGATAAAATATTTGGGATACCGGATAGGTTTTGGATGTTTAAAGGTTGACCCCGACAAAGTGCGGGCAATCACTGAATTCCCTTTACCCAAGTCTATTCGACAAACACGTCGCTTCATTGGCATGGCCAATTGGTATCGCTCTTTTGTTAACAATTTTGCAAGCATTGCTGGCCCTTTAACTGATTGCACAGCTAAATCGTCAAAACCTTTTCATTTAACCCCTGAAGCTGTCGAAGCTTTTGAAAAGTTAAAAGAAGCATTGTCATCCGCTCCAGTTCTGGCACAACCAGACTTTTCGCGTGAATTTATTGTGCAATGCGATGCCTCGACAGTTGGTGTTGGTGGAGTATTGTATCAGCTCGATGATGAGGGAAGAGAAAGGCCTATTGCTTATGTTTCCAAAAAACTGAATAAGGCTCAACGTAACTATACAGTTACAGAGCTAGAATGCTTAGCAGCTATAATTAGCGTTGACCGTTTCAGACCATATGTGGAGGGTGTTCCTTTTCGTATTATCACGGATCATTCCAGCCTTAAATGGCTTATGACCCAAAAAGAACTGCATGGTCGTATGGCGCGCTGGTGTTTAAAATTGCAAGGCTTCGATTTTACTATGGAGCATAGAAAAGGATCACTTAACGTGGTTCCTGATACCTTATCACGATTTGACGTTGATGAATTAGCTGCGAGTGAGATTTCGTTTGAAGTAGACTTAGAGTCGCCAGAATTTGAAAGTGCAGAATATGAAGATTTGCGAAGGACCGTTAATGAAAATATAGATATGTTGCCTGATGTTTGCGTGTCTGACAACTTCGTGTACAAACGAGTACAATTTCGACAAGGCATTGAGGATGAAGAGGATAACCTCTGGCGTTTGTGGGTCCCCAAGACTTTAACTGAATCTATTATTAAAAACGCGCATGATTCAGAAGTTAGTTGTCACGGTGGTTATGCGAAAACTTTGGCGCGAATCAAACAAAAATATTTCTGGCCTACTTTAGCTCGCGATGTTTATAATTTTGTCAAAGCTTGCGACATGTGTAAGACAATGAAAGCAGTGAATCAAACTTTAAGACCCCCTATGGGCAATGCTTTTGTCACAGAGCGTCCTTTTCAGCGCCTATACTGTGATTTTTTAGGACCGTATCCGTGTTCTAAAACGAAAAATTCACATCTTTTCATTGCAATCGATCATTTTACAAAGTTTTTGTTTTTAAAGCCAATGCGTGCTGCGACGTCTTCCAATGTAATTTCTTATTTTCAAACCGAGATTTTTCCGACATTTGGTGTACCACAATTTATCCATAGTGATAATGGAAAACAGTTCGTTTCCAAGGAAATGCAAGATTTTTTCTCTAGTTATGGTGTTACCCATATTAAAACTGGTTTGTATTCACCGCAGGCCAATGCCTCCGAGAGAGCAAACAGAGAAATCATTTCCAAAATTCGTTGCTATTTGATAAATGATAAAGACCACACCAATTGGGATAAACATATTCCTCAAATTTTATCAATACTACGAAGTGACTTTCATTCAGCCATAAAAGGCTCACCATACTATGCATTATTTGGCCAAAATATGTGTCAGCACGGGTCTGCATACAAGATTCTCAAAAAACTTGACAGTCTGAGACATGACCAAATAACCATAGAACAAAAAGGTGAAGTATTACATCGAATTAGGGATAAAATTGAGAGAAATTTAGTGATCGCACATGAAAAGGCTGCAAAAACATACAATACTCGGTCGAAAGAAATTAGTTACAGGGAAGGTCAGGAAGTTTTTCGTAAAAATCATGCACTTAGTAAATTTTCGCAAGGTATAAATGCGAAATTTTTACCGAAGTTTTTAAAATGTCGAGTTCGTAAGAAATTGGGCAATGCCCTATATGAAATTGAGGATCTTCAAGGTAAACTTGAAGGTACCTTCCATGCGTCGGATTTGCGTCCAAATTGATATTCTTACCTAGCTTTTCTGTATTCGACTTATGTCGAATTACAAGCCTTGCCCGCAAGGGCATCTTTCATAAAAAGAGAAAGATGACGGGATTAACGACCCTGCGTACCCTAGTGAACCCAAAAAGCGTCTGTTCCCATAGTGGGCGGCTTATTGGTCAGCGTCTGTACCCAGATTGGGCGGCTGTGCACCCTAAGTCCAAAATAGCGTCTGTTCCCAGATTGGGCGGCTATTTGGCCAGCGTCTGTTAAACATTGGACTGCTGTTAACTTTGTAGGTAACCCTGAGACTGGGGTTGCATTGGGTGCGACTTCGTGCGAGAATTTGGTCGTACGACCAAACTTTGTTCCGATGGTCGCGTGAGTTCGCATTTTCCGGTATTCAGCTCCTTGTATTTTCGTATGACTTCGGTTGATACGACCAAAATTTATTTTGTTTTTGTCAAGCATTAGTACTGGGCGATAAATGTTTGGAAAGTATCTATACTTATTTCATTGGAGCAAGCGTTTTTTTCGTGCGGCTTGGTTTTCGTACGTGGGTGCATCCAATGCAATCTTAGCCTGGGGTAACTGAGCTATGCTCGAGACCACTCGGCATACAGTTATGTCAAGGCATGCTGGTAATTAATATTTAAATTTTTATATTTGTTTAAAAACCGTTCCAGACAACGGAGTCATAAAGATATGACTGCGTTTGCGCATGGGCGACCGTTGGTGGATTAAAATCACTGAAGGTTCGACCGAGGGCAAACGGAGTTTACATCCCTAGGTCCTCTTTTGGACTAAACGGTGGAGGTTTCACCGGGGGGTCTTCATTATGGTGATGTTGGACCCATGGACATTTATGTAATCTGTCTGATCAGTCAAACCGATGCTTTATTTTGCCCGGCTATTCGTGGGTCGTGCCACACGTTTCTGCCAAGAAATTAAAAAAAAATAAAATTTATCCTTGATACCTGCAAATTGACATGTTTGACCAGCTTCGAACCGTTAAGATCCAATTACACCTGTTTTCCTGTTTGTTTTGGGCTGGAATGCCTTCCCAAAACAAAGCAGGTTTGTAACGGTGGTAGCACACTGCTGCACCGAGCGAATTGTCTTCTGGGTTAATTGTTACGTAGCGTTCAAAAATGTAAACGGACCCTATTCCATGTTCGAAAAATGCCATTCACTAACACACTCACAAAATGTACACGGAATTTCATTTTTTTTTATCACCATCTCCCTTGCGATCATTGGCCTGGGTTTGTGAGTGAGTACACACTAACATTTTTTTCTTATTTGAAGGCCAAAAATGAGGTGACATTTTGTGAGAGTGTTGGTGAAGGCCAAAGTAAAACGGGAACAAAGAACGGCGTTTAATTGCATCAGAAAGTTTTTGCAAAAATCAGTTGCCGATGGACTGTAAAAACGACGAGTCAGATTTTTTAGTAAAACGGGTTGATCGCGGAATAAAGGAAAACGGAAAAAAAAGTAAAATCAGTGCGCTTTTGTGAAATATAATAAAGTGATCGAAGGAACATTTTTTTACTGGTTTGTAAAGTCGCTGTTAGCAAGAAATTAAAAAAAAAAATTGTATATTCTGCTAAGCAGAAAATAGAGAAAATGTTTGCTAATTGTACAGCAGACTACAGTGTAAAATACAAATTAGACTGAAAAACTAGACTAAATGGCACACGATAATTTATAGCACATAATTTTCCAAATCTATAAGTTAGTTTTAAAAAGTGAAATCGCAACCAAGAACTTAATTTGAAACATTCCTGCGCAAAAAAAGAAAATGGCTGCCAAAATGTACTAGGCCAGCCCTCACAATGTCTGTCCCTGTACGCTACTCTGCTGCTGCCAATCAGGCCGTCGTTGATAGTGGTTTGTGAAACGACCTACAACAAGAAGACAGTAGCCATCGCAATTTCAGTCGTCGTCAAATATATTCCGTGCCGTTAACTATTTAAGCTTCGTCGCAGTCGCTGTCGTTTCAGCTGCCAGCGCCGCGGTTTGTGCAAACGCTTGGTACAACGCAGTCCTATTCGTCGTCGGCAGAAAATGTGCTGTCACAGTCAACGTCGCTGTTGCCGCATTAAAATTGCATCTCTGTTGGGCCAAATGTGAAAAAAAAAAAGTGTAAACCTAAAAGAAGCCATTGTGCGAAAAAAAAAAAAAATTTGTATTGGTGCGCATCCATTTTTATTGCCGCACTCTATTGTGCGCCGAATAACCAACGCAAGGCATAATAAAAGAAAAGAGACCAGAAAGTGAAAAAAAAACTATAAAGAAAGGACAACTAAATGTGACAATTGAACACAACAACAACAAAAAAAAACAACAAAAACCTTACACCGGACAAGACTACAAAAACCCAAATGTGAACAAAAAGAAGAAAAACTATAAAAAAAAAACCCGAATGTGACGAGAAAACAAAACTACAAAACTACGAAAAAGAAACAACAAATGTGAACCGAAAATAACATAAAAAAAAGGAAATAAAAACTAGAGAAAAAAAACCAAAAGTGACAAAAAGGAACACAAAGACTAATAAAAACAATACAAATGTGAAAGAAAAACTCAAAAGTAAGAAATAAAAACAAAACAAAAAATTGTATAAAAAAGCATTAAAAGAACATAAATAAAAGAAAAGAAGTGACGAAAAAATGAAATTTGGGCAAAAAAAAAATTGCACAAAAGATTGCTCAATATGGGCAGCAACAAATCAAAAACAACAAATCAGCATCCGCAGTTCACACTTTTTTTCAACAGCTACCCAGTAGCCAAATCACCTGCTGCAGCATAAGTATCCTTATTTTAAAACATTATATTCTTATTTCATTATATTAATTTTAATCATATTATTCATATTATAATAATTTTTTTTCACCTATGTATAAATTAATTCTTAGGGTACCGGTACTAGAGTTTAAGTGCTTTGTTAGCTTGTAAAAAAACTAAAATTAAAACAAAACTAAAATTTCAAAATAATTCTTAAAAACAAAAAATGGAAACAAACGAAAGGAATATTTTTTTTATTAAATGTTTAAATAATTAAAAATGGAAAAATAATTTTTAATTTAAAAGGAATGTTGAGGAAGGGCATATGCGGTGAGTAAAGGGTATACATGGATTTTAGTTTAGGGGCAATTCCACAAATATTGAGTGCCGGATTTGCCATAGGAGGGGAGGGAAAAATGCACTCCAAGTGACAAAAACAACAACAAGTCACTGGATTACTATATTAGTTGCCGATTTAGTAGCGAAATGCTTAGTTTGTTTGATATTTTTGACAGCTACCAAAACGGCATGATTACTATGATTACGCGTCAAGTTAGATTAGGGAGAAGCACGACCATGGGGTAGCCTAGCCGGAGTTTAAGAAATTGTTCATGCCGCTTTAAACCTGATTGCATTGCAATATAAATTTTATTTTTCTATTTTGATTGAATTTGACTTTCATAAAGACGCACGCGTAACAACATTCTTCTCTATACTAAATTTTTGCTCTAATCTCAATGAAAATTTATACAACCGCCAACAATGGCTGAGAAAATATGCCTTTTATTATGAACGGAAGCAAAGCAAAATAGAATAGAACACTGCCATATACCTAAGGAAATAATTTGATTTTGATTGTCCATCATTCTACATTTTTGCGGTAGTCTTTTATTAAAAAAGTGCAGTTTTCCTGAGCAATTAAAAATCCATTAAGTAAGTGTTATCTAAGTTACTTTACGTTTAGTGTGGAAAAAATTGAAAAACGGGAAAAATAAAATAAAATCTGACGAGAGATATTTTAATATTGCAGAACAAAATGGTAGAAAAACTGAAATGAAACCTTTTAAAAGAAACACTCTTTATGCACCCGCAGTATATTAAAAGTCTTAGTATAAGCATTTGTTTAGCAATTAGGAAAGCTCTTTTAAGCCAGACCTGCATTTTTTAAGTATAATTATTCAAAAGTATTTTTCTAATAATTGTTCGTAGTGTTTGTATAAATTATGTAATTCTAAATAAACAAAACAACAACAACTAGCATAAAGCCATTTCCCATAAACTTATGAAAAAAAAAAAAACATGCGCAAATATCATATAAAACTGTTTTATTAAAACTAAATCCATTAAGGTAAAAATTTAAGTTAATTAATAAGATAACTTATAGAGCGGGTTCAACGCACTAGTAATCTGTATTTTCTTTTCTTAAATTATGTATGCAGCAAACTTCCTATGTAAGGTATTAAAATTCATAGCTGAACACAAGAATTTACCTCAAGCAATGTCCTTTATTTATCCTAGCAATGCATCACTGTGCCAAACATGTGGTGGCTGGGAGAACGGGTGGTTGAAAGCAGAAAATATGGTAAGGTTAGCGAAATCGTGTTGCATGACATGACAAATTTATGACGTTCACACGTTTCAAGGTTACAATTACTAAAAGCACCCATTAGAGCTGTGCAAAGTTAAGAATGTGTAAAAATATGGGGTAAGTATGACATAAATATGTATGCAAAATATTTATTTTTTGGTTTAATAAGAAAAAAATATGTTTAAAATTTCAATTAGTTCAGAATACCCAGAATGGTTTTGATTACAACTAAAATCCGTCTTCTCAAAGATTAAAGCCAATTTATACAGCTATATAAGATTTTTGTTGGTTTTTTTTTAGTTTTCAATATTCCTCAGAAATTTTTTAAAGCAGACCAGCTGTGCAAATATTTTTGCACAGAAGGAATTGGTAAAATTATCGGAAAATATCTAAAATATCATAAAGTCCTTGAGTATCGAAGAAATTGGTGAAAGCCCAAAAGTATCGATGAAAATCTAAAATTATTAAAACCGGTTCATTATATCTTGAGCCAAATCGTTACATGTAAGCAATTTTATATAAATAGTACAGACAATTATATGGCTTTAAGAAATACAAATAGTATCTTATCGCTGAAATTGATCAGTAATTCAACTGAACCCTGCTTAAAGTTCATAAGGGGTAAATATGTTTGAAAGAAAAATGAAACATTAAATATAAAAAGATTTATGGAAAACTTAATTGAAAGTCAATCACAATTTAATCATTTTATAAAATTTTCATGCTAAAGAAAATTTCTAGGTGCCTCATAAATTTCGTAAATCGGTTTATTTTCTTATTTAGAAAAGAGAAAAAAAAAAATTCTTCACTCACTTAAATGACTTTGTCGATGATGGGAACAAAATTAAGTGAACAAGATGATTTACGATGCCTTTGGATAATAAAATTGACTTGCTACTAAGATGGCAAGTCGAAAGTTGGCTTTTAAAACAGGCTTTAGATTACATCCATTTTGAAATTTATAGGGATATTAGAGGAAAGTATAAATGAACAAGAAAAATACAATAAAATAAAAGTAGTTGAATAAAAAAAAAATAAAAAACACAAAAATTTGCTATATTACATCTTTTTGCTGATCAAATGTCGCAAATTGAAATTTTGTCCGAAGGCATATTGCTATCAACTGTCAAAATAGCATGCATTTCATAATAAAATTATAAAGCTATGTACTTATGTTTAAAAATTCGACAATACAGAATTTGTTGAGGAAATGAACAAATTTGTAATGAACCTTTTACTGATTTTCGGAATTTTAAATTTTGAATGTTTAAGCCATATTTAAAAAGCTTGCAGCTAGTACAGATTCACATCATTATATAGGGCATGTTCACTTAGAATATAATTTCAATAGTTGGTAGAAAAATAAACGTCAATAAATCTTCAATGTTGGTATTTCTGGAAAAATTGAGTTTTGAATGGCACGGTAGACCAAAAGAGAAAAAAGAAACTTTTTTTTCCGTTCGAGCCATCATTGAAACCGGATCAAAGTTTTTACATACAATTTTTGCTAAAGTTTAAATTTTACAAGTTTTCATATGACAAAAAGTCAAGTACATCCATTTAAAAAAAGTATCATCAAACTTAGTAATCAACCTGAGTTATAAGGAAAAAAAAAAAAACATCCAAAAAACCATACTCGGAACTGGAAAACTTAAAATCAAGAAATAAATATTCAAGATTTTTGTGCTGACCCATTGTACAGGCGCACATCATCATCATAATTATCATCATGGTTTCTCTTCATCGAAGTAATGTTAGATCATTGCGTAGCAACAAACGATCCATGCTAATGATCATCACATATGTACGGTAGTTGATCGACGTGCTTTAGTGTAAAATTTGGCGTTAAAGGTTGTAAAAATAAATAAGTAGATCAGAATAGACTAAAAAGATTCCTAAAAGGAACAATTGAAATTTGAAAATAAGAAAAAATAACATTGATTATCCTAATAATAAGTAAAACATATAAAAATCTTAGGTTAACATATATTGCACATGAGGTATTGCAGTAAATTTACATATATATTGCACAGTTAATTTTTATAGTTTTTGTTGTTATAAAGTGAGACTAACTTAATCTAAATATAACTAAAATTGCGTTTCTTTTAATAGTTTAAAAATTACACGATTATAAATAATAAAGTTAATAAAAGTTAAGTTAAATTTCAGAAAAATTTAGACAAAAAAAAGTAATGATATAATGACGTTTAAAAAAAATTTCGAGTTGCAAATTTTGTGTTTCGTAAAAAAAAGAAATAATAGTAAAAAAAAAACAGAAACAATGAAAAAATTCCACATATAGTCCATATAGTTTAATTAAAAGCTCCGCGAAATACGTACAAAAAAAAAAATAAAAACAATAGTAAAAAGTTTTGCCTTGAAAATTTGATAAACCAAAAGTATATAATTTTAAAGGTACTTAGAGAATTTTGGTTCACTATTTAATTAATAACATAATAAAAGACAAACATAGAGAAAAATAAATAAAAAATATATAGATTAATTGAAAAGGAAAATGAGGAAAAATATAAACATGCATGTATATAACTTAAAATTATTTACAGTGTAATTTGGTATAACAGAATTTTCTTCTGTAAAGAAAACCTTTCTGCTAAAGATTACGAGCAAAACCGAAAAGAGAGACTTTTAAACTATTTCACAGCATACGATCAACACAGCAGACATCAGCTAACATCGAAGGCCTTCAATCTAAGCTACCAGTGGTTGTTGTGGTAAGTTCTTGTACTTTCTCTCTTTTTTATTCGGTAATCTTTTATTTAACACATATACATTGATACTTGCTCAAATTTACGAACGAAATTCACCTTTGTGATTTTAACATTATGTATGTTAAACGAATTCTTACAGATCGTACATAAATATTTGTTATTGCGCGATCTTGGAACTTTTTTTTATGCAACCGTTTTTCTCTCTCATTGTCCATACTTTGCTATGGTGAATTTCTTTAGAGCTTTGAATGTCTGTCTTTTACGTAAATTCTAAGTGATTGGCAAAGACATATTTGAAACTGCAACTTTTGCAAATTTATTTTTGTTGGGATTAAAATGTTAAAATACTTTTCTTTTTGCAATTAAATCATTTAAGAATTTTCCGTAAAATATGTTAAGTAAAAATTAGAATTTTTTACCTCCCCAATTAACTTTATGACTTATGTTAAGATTTTTGCTAATAATATTTTTGTTAAGATACTGTTTTGAATTTTGTGATTTTTCTATTCATATTCATAATGTAAAATATTTTGAATTCATTGTAAGATACTTGAATAAGTTAATATGAATTTTCAATATAAAGCAAGTTTTTGTTAAAACATGAATACTTAAATTTTCTGATGTTTTCCTTAAAGTAATGGTGTTAGGGTAATTTCGTTTCTGATCTTGGAGTAAATTTCACGCGGACACAAGATCATGGTGGGGTGGGTATAATGCGAGAGTCCATATAAAACCTAGTGGCTCAATTGTTGGTGTGTGTAACCATTTAGTAAACGAATTTGGTAGTTTTCATGGTACAGGCATAATCGGCCTTTTTCGTAAGAATAATATTTTTGTGGCGAAAGTTAAATTCATTTAAGGGACTCTTTAATAAAGATATTGTGTATGGGTTCTGGTGGGATTCGGTCACGAACCTCCCCACACTGTCAGCTAGCGGCTTAGACGGGTCCCGCACCGACCTAATTTCTCCTCAGACCTACACCCATCCTTATGACGTGAAAGTACACAATACAAATTAAGGAAAATATTGGCAAAGCTAGAGGGGTTCATAAAAAATTTTAAAATCTTTTAATTATCGGAAAAACTGAAAAGCTTTGAAAAATGCAAGTAAATGAGGTTATATTGAAAAATGTTACCAAACGAAATGCAAAATGTGAGGTTTCTTTAAAAAGTCTTAAGAACTGAGGAAAGTTCCACTCTGATCTCAACTACTATTTAAAAATATTTATACAGAAAATTTAGATCAAAGGAAGTAAACAAATCTCAAGCCTTTTTTATTTCGCCTGAAACGAAAAATTAAAACTAAGAACGCATACAAAATTGTAAAATTAAAATCTATATTTTAAAAGCAAATATTTCGTGGAATATCCCAAGTATTCTTAAAGCAATCCGCCCTTTCCAACATAACAAATTTTATATGTCCCATTAGTAAGTAGGGTATAAACACATTCATAACAGAAAAAACAGTTTGACCTGTGTTTTCATTTATCTTACACAGAAATCTTAAGACTCTCATATTTTTCAGTTTGCACACATTTTTGAATTGGACTGCTTTTCAGGATAACAGGATTTGCTGTTGCTTACTCACACGAAAATTCCGCCCAATGTGCGTGGTGCCCCCTTATTCTTCGTTATTGTAATCATATTTTATGAGAATTTCAAAGAATGTTTTCTTGTTTTTTACTTCCTTTTATTTGGGACAGGAAGTGATGGTATTTAGTAGCTGTCACAAGCGTGCTTAAAGCTTTTAAGGAGATTTAATGAAAAGCAAAAATACGCTTACACGCATCATACAAAATAAACGCTCTGGTAAGTGGAGTGGCTGACATTTGATGTCAAGTCTTTAAACAATAAATTTTATGGCTTTTTTGTATCTGAACACAAAAATACTTTGTCAAAACTTTTCGGCTTTTTTGTTAGAGATCTTTTGAATATGGGGTGTTTGTAGTTATTGCTGATTTCATTATTATTCATCACCAGTAAGTCAATTTTTTTAGATATTTGAGACAATGCTTTAATAAATGAAAAAGAAAAATCATTTTTTTAATAAAAAACACAAAAATTGGTTTCATATTCGTTCACCTTTAAAAAATGTATAAAGAGTTTATTTCCAGGCTAAATAGCCCACATTGTTGCAGCCACTAGGACAAAACGAAGCGAAACGTTTTGTAACTGCATTTTATTTATCACTGCTACTTGCATTTTGCTGTTCTGGAAATATCAGCGATTTATTTTTTTATCTGCAACATCCTTGCTTTGAAGTTCTTTATGGCGCCATTGTCAACAACGATAAACAAATTGTTGTTGTTTTTTCCCTTATAAAATTGTAATGAATTTTTTGTGCCCAAAAAAAAAAATATATGCAAATGCGAGTCGAAACAGAAGTAAAATAAATTCAAAACTCCTTACGGAGGTTAAAACTTACAATTCAAACAAAAAACAGTAAAATATTGAGAAAAATTAATACCTAACTAACTGTTAGATCCGGAGCTGCTAGACCTACAGTTCTCATCTTCTTCCTGATGAAATATTTTTTTTTCATTCAATAAAATATGGATAGTTTCATTTTCTTTCGTTGAAAAATATACCTACTTTATTTAAGAACTTAAATACAACTTCGTCTTTCGAGTTTTCTACAACATTTCGTTTTATTACCTTAAAAAAGGAGTTATTACTGCTTCTCAAGTATATAATAAAAATATAAAATTTTCCTTAACTTAAAATTTTATTTTCAGACCAACTGTATATAAATAATTTGATCACCCTTAGACGTTTAAAAGGAAATCATCGCTATATTTCAAATTCGAAACAGTGGTTTTCATACTTTTTACAACTTTCCACAAAGCCATAATTCCAAATGAAGTTGATTTTATTGTAAAACATTTTAAATGAATTTTGGTATCAAAACATTTAACTATGACAGTACATGTTAGAAGAAAAAACTAGCAAGAGTGCTTTATTTGGCGTGGCCAAAAATGAAATACCTTGCACCGTAACATTTTAAGCACTTTGCATGTTAGGGATGTGCCATGCCCTCTACTAGCCCCAGTTCATCTTGTTTACACTCTGAGCTTGATTCGACTATTTGAAGTGTCTGCACGAAGTCTCAAATAACGCATAAACTACGGCATTTTGAAAAATTTGCTTGTTTGGGAGGTTCCAGGTCCCTTTGTTCGAATCAACCAAGTTTTTGCTCTGAACTTGTTGCGACTATTTTGGGTTCCTGTGCGACATATTTGTCCATTATCTAAAATAACGCAAGTACAACGACGTTGTGAAAGATTTGATTTTATACGAGGTGCCACGTACTTTTTCCTAATCCACTTAATTTTTCCTCTGAGCTTGCTGAAACCATTTCTGGTTCCTGTACGAGATTCGGTTTCATTTTTTCAAATAACGCATGAACTACGGCATTTTGAAAACTTTGCTTGTATGCAAAGCCTTTTTGTCTGAGTATTTGTTCAGAACTTCCCCTTAATGTTTCTAGTATAAGTATGTATTT
This sequence comes from Calliopum simillimum, assembly GCA_951812925.1. Lineage (NCBI taxonomy): Eukaryota > Metazoa > Arthropoda > Insecta > Diptera > Lauxaniidae > Calliopum > Calliopum simillimum. Next base: position 41,733,090 of record OX638372.1, on the reverse strand, counting down.
TGGTTGCATTCCCTTATAAACTGCTCAAGATGTAGGGTTTCATGTGATTTTTTGTATTGGCGGTAGGCGTGTCTTTTGACCATTTTCCCCAATTTTCAATCCCACGAGCTTTCTCTTACGGCGAAAACAATGTACAAAACTTCATCGAGTTATCTTGCTTCTCAAAAATACTAAAATGATTTCCACACACAGCTAGCCTTTCGGGTAGGTAGACAGGTAAATGAACATGGCTATATCGACCCAGGAGTTGACGTCATTTCTTGTGAAAATCTGAAAATTGGTAACTAGGAAGAATGATTTTTTCAGAATTTTTTAAGGTTTTTTCATCTTGATTAACACTAGCAAAGAAAAAATAAAGATCTCAAAATCTTCACTCACTTTCATGAATGATAAAACAAATAGTCTTCTTTTATTTGAAACAGTCTAGAGAATATTTTGAAATAAGTTTATGAGAGCGGAAAGTTTTTAACGCATTTTATTTTAGCAAAATATAAATTTTAAATAAATTAAACTGAAGCAGCATGTATTTTAGAATTATATTTTTGGTATATGTAGTTTATGGGACAAAAAGTGAACACTGTTTTTCTTGTATGAAACAATGACAATAATAACAACAACATCAACATACTCATATGCAGATAAAACCTCATAAATTATTCCATGTTTAATTTTTTGCATAAAATGTCACCCAGCAGGATATGACAGCAATGTATACCAAACATATTCAGCTGCTTATTGTTGTTGTTTCTTCCATTTGTTTTATTTTTTTTTTTGCTGTGTTTTTAACTCGTGCAACAAAATATTTGCTTTTGACAATTTTAACCAAGTTCATTATGTATAATGTAATACATAGATACATGTTGTACTCGAATGTCACTGCATGTGTTTTCAGCTGTTTGAATACAATATTTTTATTATGTAGATTTGGAAGTTTTTTTTAGCTTTGTTCACACGATTCAGCTGTGAGTAATTTTCTACTTTGCTCTTAATTTTTCATATGCGTGAGTCACCCAGAAATATTTACTGCAAAACAGGCTTATTTATGTAAGCCACTCCGACTACACTTTAGATCATGAAACCCCCATGTCAATAGCAAGAAATAACGCTCACTAACACATGTCACGCCCACATTATGACACCATACCTCATGTGTCAGCGATAAGTAGGTTTAGTTACTTTAAATCGGGCTTGCCTTAATACTTACGCCAATTAGTAATTGAAACACTACAATTGTCAAAATGGAATGCTTAAATAAAACACTGAAAAAAAAAAAAAAACATCTTAAAACTATTTATCTGCCAATTTCAATAAATTCTACATAATAGTAACATTGCCTTGCTCCAAGTAAAAAAAATACAAATTTGAAACTCTACAAATGTTGCAATTGAAAATGCAAAATCCAAACAAAATAAAACCTGATAGAGCTGATGAAAGTCAAAATCACTAAATCTTACACACAGATAACTACATTTTGCTTTAAATAAAAAACTCAAGCTTAAAACTCTACAAATGTTCGTGTCGAAAATTCAAAAATTAATTTTAATTTCCACAATTAGATTCATCTAGCAGAACTTATGAACACTACGCAATTTTTAGATTTAATATATTTTATTTAGTTTAGGTGGGAGGGGGTAGTGAAAAATCTTACATTATCTTACGTGGGGAGGGCGAAGTTATCCAGAATTCTGCGTAAGATTCACAATATTATCATCATCAAATGAGAAAAAAACTAAGGAGCTGTTTACAATAATTTTTTTTTTATGTCTCCAGTGTTAAAGTGAGTTGACCAAAGATTCTATCCTCCTTAAAACTTTTATTCTTACATTTTAATGGAAAAAGGAAAAAACTTTTGGAAATAAGCCCTTTTGTTTTGAACTTTTTATAAATCACTCTTATTTCACCATTTGTAAATTTAAACAGCTGTCTATAGGCATGATATGTAAGCACCTGTAAGCACCTATATAATAAAATTTTCAAAAATATTTAAAATTCCTTCGTCGACTATACGAAATACGCCTTTTTGTATCAAACTCTAAAATTTCTATGAAATGATGTGGAAATAAGACCTTTTGTTCCGAAATGCGATTTTTGATAAAAAAACATTTTCTCCCAAACATAGAATTCTTACGTAAGATAGGGGGGAGGGGGTAGTGAGAAGTCAAATATATATTAAAATCGTCTCACGTAATTAATGGACGGCACCTAAGGCGTAAGATCAACCTTCATTCCTTTTTTTCCTCAACATTTCCTTTGAATACACTTAATTCCGTATCCAACTTATAGAAGCGCACCACTGCAAAAATTACGTTTTTATTATGAAACTGACTCCGTCGACTTCCAGAGGAGCCTTGTGGGGGAAAAATAATTGCCAACAAAAATTTCACCCACCAGGGGCACCCGGAAAATGGGGAAGTCAGTTCATTAAAGCGTACTTTTTATCGGAGATCCTCTAAAGTAGAGAAGATAGAAGATAAGTATGTTCGGGGAAAATGTTTAGGAGGCAATGGTTGAGGCAACATGAAAGGAAAAAATAATGCAAGTTTGTCTTACATTCAACCTCACCAAAGGCACTCAGGAAGGCCTGTAAGTGGAAAAAAAATTTCATAAAAATATTATTTTTTCTGGAGTCTAAGTAGAAGGAAGATATATTCAGGAAAAATATTATGTGGAACAAATAATGGATGCTGGTCTAATATTTTATTCGCCTAAGGATAACACCGTGGCAGCAATGGAACTATTTTTCAATCATCCTCATATTTTCGTGAATCAATCCACCTTATTTCTTGACATCATCATTTGGTCAATCCTCACAAAACAAAGGGTTGTCATACAGTATTTATTATACACACATATTTTCAAAACTATGATATGGCATGCAACTCAGTACACTAGAAGGAAATGAAACTTGTATTTGTAAAATCGGTGTGGCACAAATATTTTTCAACCAGTATATGGTATTCACGTTCGGTACCTTTTTCACCAAACTTCTATAGTTTTCGAGCTATAATGGGATGTAACAGTGTCGATAAAAAACGTTTCAAATTGTGTTGCGGCCTTGAAATTACACCCCCTAAACTTTCTTCTAAAAATTGCGTACGTTTCTTCAATTGAAATTTTCTATCAGAAGACAAACTGCTTTGGAAACTCAGCATCTACTTTGAAAAGAAGTTTGAAGTATTTTAAAACTCAGTTCAAGCGTAAAGGAATCCATTTCTTATATTGCTGTTTTATCACTTCTTTTGAGTTGGCGGTCACATAATGTAATTTACAAAGAAATCAATTAATGACAAAATTTTTATTTAAGAAGCATTAAATGAACTTTAAATGAATTGATTTGAATTCTTTTCCAAGAAATTTTAATATAAAAATCTTTTCATTTTTGTCCTCCAAAATATTAATGAGCCAAGAAAAGAACAATGACATTAACTTAATAAATCTTCATTCATTCTTGGCTTCGATCAAAGTTTGTTTACTTATCAGGAAACAGTGATTCATTCTTATTATGTAGTCAGTACCTACTGCCACTGACTGCATCCTTCCTTTATTAAGCGATAAGGTCTCAATTCATCCCGCGGCTGTCATTAATCAATCAGTAAAATGTCAATCTAACGAGTGTTGATTTGCTTAAGTTGAGAAAACTTAATTTCGTAAAGTAACCAACAGTGTAACGATTTACGTGATTCTCATAAGGCTACTCGTCTTTTGCGGATGGTTCATGAATATTGATGAAGGCACTTTAGGCAGTTTTGCGAATTTAAGTAAATTTCGTGACGCAAATAAGAAATGTTGACATTATTAGAAGACAAAATTCTACATAATATAGATAATGTATTGATAAACAAATATAATTTACTATTATGCTTTGAGAAAAGATAAACTGCTTTTGTGTAAATTTAATAAATATAGATCTGATGAATACTTATATACTGGCAGGACTTTTGAGCAGTTTTAGTCTTTCATTGTTTTTGTTCTACATTTCAGTATTTCTTGTATAATTATTACAACAACATTACAATAAAACACATGGAGAAAAGGATTTCATTTAATGGATTTTCATATTATTTTAAATTTTTTATAATTTATTTTTTTTGTTTTTCTTTTAATAACAACTTATTTTACAAAACCGCAAAATATGCGGAAAAATGAAAACCGCTTCAGTGATTGGTTGTACGCGTAGTATCCTTTACGCATTGATATCCTACGCAGGAAATGAAATTGATTGTTGAGTGATTCTCCCGATCGGATACAGCTGCAAGTACAATTCCAACAGAAGCAGTGTAGCGAATCGTTCAGCAACAGCTCCAATTGAATTGTGATGTCCATGAAACCAACTTAAAAGGATTGGATTGCGAGGAATAAAATTGAATGAAACATGTTGTTATTTTTTTAATTTCTGCATTGATATTCACAATTCAGAAATGTGAGTGTAGAATATGAACCGCATATTGTGAAAAACATCTCTATTTAAAAAAAAAAGTTCGCACCATTTACTTTGCACACTAAATTTATGTGTTTTCTAAAAAGGACTAACACAACTTTCAAAATTTACAATTTTTTTAAAATATCAGTTTCATAACAAACATTTATCCAAACCAAAAAACTAATTTCATCAGCACCATATAAAGTCTCAGTTTTATGTAAACAAGACAACTATGAGAAACAACGAGAAATTTCTGCCTGACAAATAATGCGTGTGCAATGTTAACCGTAATAAAACAACTGCATGATCTACTACAACATTCATGCAGTGAGAAGAAAAGTGAGATATTGAGATCTTCGACAAAAAACGCCGTTTAAAGAGTACAAGATTTACCATCATCTCAGTGAGAATGTCTCAAATTCAAGAGCATCTTCATCGAATGAAACTGTTGCAAAGATTAGCAGACTCGCAAAAAAATTCCACCAAAAATACGTTATTTGTTATTCATTAAAAACCACTTAAGGCGATAGACGTAAAAAAATCGGTTTTTATGAAATAATTCCAAAAAAAAAATTATTTGTAGAGAATGACTACCCATAAGAGATCTTGGCACATCGTGTGGCTCACAGTTCATGAGTTATAGCAACTTATTAATATTAGTGGCCAAATTTTGGCCTGTTACTTAAAGATAGATACACTTTTTCCGAGTAACTGCCATACCTAAATTGGAGCGTCAGGCGTTGCGTTATTTAACGTTACACAAAAGCGTCAAGCGCCATACCGAAGTAAAGAGCTTTGCGTTGAAGTCATTTGTTTGTCAAAATCATATTGTTGTTTCTTTTTTTACTTTTCTGCAGCTAATTTCACTCCGTAACGCTTTGTCAAAATTGGAAATTCGAATAGCTCAGCGTTGAGCGTTGGCAATTTCGGTATGCGCCATACAAATTGTATGTGCATGAGAAATTTTTGACAATAAAATAACGCTGACGCTCCAATTTAGGTATGGCAGTAACGGTTGGGAAAAAAAAAGCCAGAACATTGAGTATTCATTAATCGTAACATTTTTTGGATGCAACAGGTTCATTATATCTCCAAAGCGAATAACATAAAAATTGGTAAGAGTCGAAAACTATAGAAAAACATCTAAAATGTCGCTAAAAGTCTAAAAGTATCGAAAAACATCCAAAATATCGAAAAGAGCTCAAAAGTACCGAAAAACATCCAAAATGTCGAAAAGAGTTCAAAAGTATCGAAAAACATCCAATATATCGGTAAAAGTCCAAAAGTACCGAGAAACATCGAAAATATCGATAAAAGTCCAAAGGTATCGAAATTCATCCAAAATGTCGGTAAAAGTCCAAAACTATCGAGAAACATTCAAAGTATCGGTAAAAGGTCAAAAGTATCGACAAACATCGAAAATATCGATAAAAGTCTTAAAGTATCGAGAAACATCCAAAATATCGGTAAAATTCAAAAATATCTAAAAGCATCCAAAGTGTCGGTAAATGTCCAAAACTATCGAGAAACATTCAAAATATCGGTAAAAGGCCTAAAATATCGAGAAACATTCAAAATATCGGTAAAAAGTCAAAAGTATCGAAAACATTCAAAAGATCAGTAAAACTCCAAAAGTATCGAAAAACATCCAAAATGTCGGTAAAATACCAAAAGTATCGAGAAACATTCAAAATATAGAAAAGAGCCCAAAAATATCGAAAAACGGGGGGAAAAAAGAAACCTTTCACGTATTTATATATAGATTAGGTTAAAACAAAGGCATATCAAAAACATTTTTAAATTTGATTAGATTACAATTCAATAAACGAACCACATAAAAAGTTCTGGGACAACATTTTATAACAATAGGCGTGTTTCTTTTGACGCGTATATATAATTGTATATATGTGACAAAAAAAACGCGCATCTGCAATTAAATATAAAAGTTTGGCAGCACTGAAAAAAATTTGGCAGCAATGCAAAAAATAATAAGAGCAAAGTTTCTTCCTTGCTCCACTTCTTGCACTTGCTACAAATAAAAACTAGGATTTCATTCTTAATTTTCGTTAAATAAATTAAAAATTGTAATGTACCTTTTACCTTGTTCTGCCCTTTTTAATATCAATTCTTTTGACGTTTCGTTTGTTTTTTTTTTTTTTTTGGTATTTTTGTTTGAATTTATCGATAAATACTCATCTTTGATGGGCAGCACTGGCTTGTATCCTTAATTATGATCTAAGCGACGCTTGCTATCTCCAACTATCGCTTCATACAAATGTTTTGCTAATTATATATACGCGTTAAAAGAAACACGGCTAATATCGTTTTGAAAATAAACGAAGATAATCGTATACTTTCATGTATGTAATTTAAAAAATTTCTCCATACACATACATGCTTATATTAATGTGAATATTGACACAATAAAAACCGTAATTTGTCATGTAAAACATGACAATTTTTCTTCAGTTTTTTCGAAAACAAATATTGTAGCACACAAACAAAAGAGTTTCTTTCTCTCGATTACATGCACTGTATAAACGCAATACCAAAGACACATGATATATAGCCAATATTATGGAAGACATTACATGGTACTCGACCTGATGGCAACATAAAACATTCAAATTATGTATTTATGTATGTTGTTGTTTTTTCTATTTTCTTTTTTCTTCTATCATTGTCAGATATGAATAATTTTTGAAATGTATACATTTGCATGCATACAAAGGAAGTAAAGTTAAGGATGAATTTTACAATAAGTTGCTAGAAAAATTTTACTGGGTAAAATTGAGTTAATGTTATTTGTAGGTGCTGAAGGCTAAGTATTAAATATTCAAAACATTTCATATAGTGTGAAATTAAGTAGCTGTGATCGAACCTTTAAGTATAAGGAAATAACGATAGCTTAAAAATTAAATTTTGTAACCATATACTACTTACTATATACACATTTATGATTTTGTCAATGGCCGTCTTACTTCTTTTCCATATCTTATGAATTTTCAAGCAATTTGTACAATTTGTTTGCAATTTGTTTTTTATTTGTCTAAAGAATAAAAACAAATGTGAATGCAAATTATTAAACAAAATTTTTTGTCACAAGATGTTACCCAACTTAAGAAAATATTTATCTACATAATTGAATCCTAAGAGATTTTTTGTTTGCAAGAGACTTTAATTTTATTTTATTTGCAATAAAATGATGACCCTTTCTGACTTTATAATAAATTTACAAATCCCTGTTAAGGGAATATCAAATAAATTTTTGATTTTTTTTTTATATGTAAAAACATTCTAGATAGGAATAATTTATTCCCAGCATTTTGAAGTCGCATTTTAAAGGATGAGTTGTATTTTGAAGTATTTATATTTTTAAAAGCTATTGTATATTGTGAACTAGTTTCTTAACCACCCAAAATGATGTTTAAAAACTAATATATCCAGCATATTCTTGTATTGCATTTTTTGAGTAAGTCGTTCATTGAAGTTTTTTGGTTAGCCGACTTACTAAAAATTGATATATGTACATTGGGACGGGTAAAATTTTTTTTGGCAAGACGCGTACCTATGCACGATGTTCTTTGGAGAAATATGTATAAGAATTTTTGCTCAAAAAGCCATACCTCTAATGAATTTCGAGCCTCCAAATTTTTCAAGGCATTTTCATCAAAAAAATATTTTCGCTTTTTCGTGCAACATATGAGTCACTTTTTGGAAAAAACCTACCTTGAAAAATTGGGAGGCTCGAAACTCATTTTAGGGGTATGGTTTCTTTGGCAAAAATTCTTAAAATTCTCTAAAGAACACCATGAGAGGGTACGTAACGCAGACTTTTTCGGCCCCCCTACAAATAAGCTTACAACTCTTCTTCTTAATCATTTCCTAAAATATGAAACCTAGTTGCATTAAAAAATTCTGCAAACAAATTTTTGTTTTTAGTTCAGCTAGCTTCAATTAGATCAGCCAACCTAAAGTGCATTAAACAATCATTATTTCTTTGTATTCGTAAATTTTTTCAACAGAAAATTATTCATTGGTTTTCAGCTTTTTTCTTTTTTAAATTATTTGATATATCATTTTGTCGACATTTTCATAACACCCATTTTTATACACTACACCCAGGGTATATTCACTTTGTCCTTCCGTTTGTAACGCAGAAAAGAAGGCGTTGTAGATATAGAAAAGTGCATATATTCTTGATCAGCGTCACCTCTTGAGTCGATATAGCCGTGTCTGTCTGGCTGGCTGTATGTAAAAATACAATTCACCAAAATCGGTCAACGGACATGCCAGCCACCCATTCCAAAAATTATCTTCAAAATGCGACTTTAGGAGTATTTTCAGGACAATGGAACCAAAGTACACATAAATACTACAAATTGTAAGCGCAAGCTCTGAGAAAAAACTGGGAACATTCGGACAAGATGGCGTGCTATCTCTTTTATAAGCAAAAGCTTGAAAACGTTATACTGAAAACGTTTTTCAGATAATCCAACCAAATTTAACTCGGATACTAAGAATCACAAATGCAAGCTTTCAACAAAAATTGGATGAAATCGGAAAAGAGGGCGTGGCACCTCGCATATACAAAAATGTTCAAACTGCTATACTGAAAGAGTTTTTTGAGATAATCCAACTAAATTTTACTCAAATACTAAAGACTATAAATGCACGCTCTAAGCTAAAACAAGGCGAACTCAGACAAGAGGGCGTGGCACCTCCTATATAAACAAAAGCTTCAAAACGCTATACTGAAAATGTTTTTTGAGATAATTGAACCCAGACACTAAAAACTATAAATGCAATCTCTGAGCAAAAACTGGGTGAACTTGAACAAGAGGGCATGGCACCGCCCATATAAGCAAAATTTCAAAATACTGTACTGAAGGGTATTTATTTTTTCCCTTTCCAGTTTATATTGTATTTTTGCATTTTCTTATAACATTGTATATTTTCTGTCTGTCTAAAGATTTCACACACTATGGCTTTTATTGACTTCTTCCATAATTTTGTGATGTTTTTCCATACTGTTCCATATGTTTTCGAATTTTTTTGATTTTTTCGATAACATTCGATATTTTGATACAACTTTCAATTCTTTTCGAGTTTTTTGAACTTTTCAATGATTTTAGTCTTTTATCATCTTGTTCTAAGTCATTCGATAAGTTTTTTATCATTTGAAGTAGGTGCCATTTCCTCTTTTCCAAATTCAACTAAATTTTGACAAAAACTTGCATCCACTTTCCTTAGAGTCTGTATAAAAATTGGTAGCTTTATATGAAATAAATCTTGCAGTTTATCATTTTGTAGACTCAGTCCACTTCTTCAAATTTACTTTGTATTTTCTTAGAGCTTGCACCAACTATGGTAAATACTTTTGTGTAACTTGGTTGCGTGAAGAGAACCGAGTACAAAAACCCCGTTCGGTAATTTTCAGTTCCAATTTTTTAATTTCTATTAATTAAACACAATTTGTCTGAAGAGTCTTCGTAGCGGCAAATTAAACACGCCGAGGAATAAAGCAAAAAAAAAAAAAAAATTTCACCCGCACTGCGTTTCGAATCGTTATACACTGGTTAAAAATCCTTAAAAGCTGGCAAAAAGTCATAATCATTACATTTTTACTCAGGCTTTTTTGGGGTTGCTGATTACGAATCTGAAGTTAGATTTTTAAAAAAGCAAATGGCGGATGAGTTACATATATATTCATCCAAATTAGACAAAAGAAAATGGTTTTTGGGGTCCGTAATTACGAATATAAGATTTGATTTTGAAAAAACAAAATGGCGGACTTTAAATGCTGAAAAAAGACACTCCACAATTTTAATATCTTATTTAAAACAATGTTTAGAAATATTTGCATAACAAGCTCTTCAGCACATTAGCTGTTAAACTTTCTGACATTTTGTCTGTATGAAATTTATATTTAAATACAATTTTTTTAAATTGATTTTAAATTGATCATAAAGCGAAAAAAGACAATTGGCCTATTTCTAGTCTTAATGAAATCATAAGAAGACAATTAGTTATGCCCAATGACAAGCAAAGCAAACTGTTAATAAAGCTTTATATGTGTTGGGACCAGAATTTAGAATTTACATGTTGTAAATATTTTTAAATTTAAATAAAAAATAAACAAAAACTTAAAAAACTTTAGTAAATAAGAAAATCCATTCACAAAATTAACTTCTGTAAGTATTTCTTAAGTAACCTTTGGCTAAGTAACTTTTCTCACTCTACACAAACAGAAAAAATTTACATCAACTTGACTAGTAGAAGTGTTAGCTCTGGTTTGGTCAAAACTTTAATAGTTCATACTGCCATGGCATGTGGCAGAGCTAGTAATGAAAGTTTTTCTTACTTCTCACATCTTACATCAACTTATTTTGCATTTGTAAGTTTTAAATTATACAATTTTTAATAATGTTTCCTTCAAAAAAGGTTTAATATGTTAAACAAGCATTTCAAAACGATGTCAAATTGTAATGAAAAACATTTAAAACTTTATTGATGATATAATATTTGCAGTTCGAGATACCATTCGGTTTTCAGTTTAAAAGTGAAAAAGATATTGTTTTTGTTTTACTAGTTCATTACTACAATATTTTCCGAAGAATATTAACTCATTAAGATTTTTATCTATATTTTGTTTTACATTGAGTTTGATGGTTTTAAATTATAACAGAATAGAACGTACAGAAATTATTCGAACCAGCAATATTTTTACCATTTCTTATGTATTTTTCTTTTGCATCAAATATGAAGAAAAATATGGCATCTGGTAACATCTCAAAACCTACATCTTGGACGTTCAACAGTTTTCGAGCATTTGTGGCTTTATCTTTATTACGAATAGAGCGCTCAATATTGTCATCAATCTCTTTGTTCTCTCAGTTCAATTATGCAGATAGTGTTATTTCCAAACCATTTCTTCTATTATTTCGCCAGCAATATGGCATGTGACACCATTTTATTGAAAGCAAATGTCATGTTAACCAATGCGATGTAATTTTGAACACAAATGAATTTCATTCACGGTGATACTTTGGTAATCTGCATTTTTGAAGAAGTTCGGACTGTGTTACACAAAACGCAACTATCAATATGGTAACTGACTAGCAGTAGATTCGTTTTTACTTTTATCAAACATCTCACCCTGTATTAACCTCCTACGGAAACATTTCTTTATTCAAATCATATTCTAGCAGATTTGGGTAATTTTAGCACTATTCAACTTTCGGGTTACATCCGCCACTCTAATCAAAGAATGTGCGTCGATTGTACAAATATTCACTCGCATATTTATGTCTAATAAATATTGTTAAACAAAAAAAAAAGCAAAATTTTGCGCAAAAATTTCATAAACAAATATTTAAAATTTTACATACATTTTCGATTCGTTTTGTTTTGCAAATATTTGTATTTTGTTTCCTTTGCAAATATTTTTGTTTATGGTTGGAAAATAACTTTGAACAATAAAACTCATCGATATTGCGATAGCAATAGCAACAAATTTTTGGTAATGTTTTCTTACCAAAAGCGTGGGGGTGTGCTTAAAATGTTTCGACTGTTATTCTTCTGAATCAATGAATCATAAAAAAACTTTACACCGAACATTTTTTACAAATGAAAAGGAAGAAAATAAATAAAATTGCGCAAAATGTCTTTTTTGGATTTTTATTTATAACAAAATGTTGGGCTACTTCCAGTCTTTATGTGCTAGTCCCCTTAAGCCTTTGCAGCAACACCACACTACATGTATGGCATGATTGTGTATGCCTTCTGATTGTCTCTATGTGTATCCTTCAAATGTTTACTATCAAGACATGTGGAAATGCCGCTTCAAATGCTCCACACAACACTTGATGTCTGTGAACGTGACATTGTTATTCCCAACATGTTTTGATCCATAAAAGCACATTTATCACAGCTGTTGCTTCCGGTGGCATATACGCTAATGTGAGGAACCCTTTTGAGTAGAAAATAAACAAAGAGTAGACATTTACAAGTAAGTAGGTGGTATATGAAACTTATTTTGTTGCTTTTTGTCCTGATAAAAAACTGCATTGTTTCTTTTGTGTGATTTGCCAACTATGGGTTAATAAATATTTGACTTAATGTTATATGAATTTGTTTATGTGACATAAAAGAAGAGATATGAAAATTATCAGAGCGTAAAGGATCATCAGCGTTTTCAAAATGTGTGTGCTGTAAATTATTTTCGCTCATTTTGGTTTAAATATCTATGTTGTTAGTGGTTAAACTTGATTGTGGGTTATTCAATGCTCTTCAATCAAAATCTTGCATCATAAAATTAAATACTTCAAGCGTGGCCTGTAATAAAATCATTGATTCCATAAATATTTTATGGCATTGTCTGGAAGAAAACGATTTTATCTTCGAAAGTACTTATGTGCATGCATTTCATATATGATGTAAAACAAGCGAAGTGTACAATTGAAAAAGTTTAATGTAACCGATTGTATACAAGTAATCCTATTGGCATTTAAGTGTTCGTTATATAAAAAAGTGCTGATTTTGAAAAAAAAAAAAATTTTTTCAAAAATTTTCGAAATTTAAAAATGCTTAACATCTTTTTTTTTTGAAAACCCACTGAAATTGTTTTTTTAAATACTACAGATGAATGTAGCTTTGAAAGGATAATTGAAAGTTTTCAGCTGTTGAACGCACGCACTCGGCAAAACGCTCATTTTACTTTAAAGCAAATCACGAAATAGTTTTATAAGATATGAATCGCTTAGAGATATTTGTGGTTTTCTCTGAATTTTTTGAGACATTTCATAATTTAAAAAAAAAAAAATTGTTCCAAAAATAAAATTTAAAACGCACCAAAAAATTCAAAAAAATTCCACGAATTTAATGGAAGTCTCTATGCCTTATACACTTTTTTGTTAGACGCCTTCAGTATCCCAAAATTTTTAGTCAACGACTGAATCCCATTAAGGGTGATATACAATTTCAAAGCTTAGAGATTAAGGATTCATTTAAGGAAATTAAGGATTGTTTTTTTATAAAATGAACATTAAAAATCAATACTATAAGTTCCTTACAATAATCAATTTGAAGTTTGATGTAGGCTTTCTAAGAAAATTACAAAAACTGCGAAGAACAAAAGCTTGGTCCACCACATCTTCTTCTGTCTCTACGGCTTGTTTTTCTTCATCGTTTTGACTATTTCATCCATTCATAGCAGCTGTGATTATATTTGAGTACTGAGTGTCTCGGTGACTGAAGCAAAAGTCCGGTTGATAAGAATCAGGATTGCAATAAACGGTTTTTGCATTGCTATAGTTGAACTTTAGCCATTTCACTTCTTGTCTGTAAACGATCTGTTCTGCTGGAATTTTCGGATGGCACACTCCGAAAAAAAAACTATTGATAAATATAATGGTTTTTGTACAATATAAAATCTAAAAGTTTTTACTATTAAAATTAGTCAATGGGACCCGATTTTTAAAACAATAATTTCGAAACTATTATATTCATAGTATCGATTTAATGGCATGAGAGCATTGATCCAATAGCACATCTTATTAACACATTAATAGTTTGTAACTTTAATTTAAGGTGCACCATGTAAATAATGCAATACTAACATTAATATAATGGCAAGTCTTATTATTTTTACCATTGAATTAATATGATATCATTAGTACAATAGTGTAATGTTTGAGGATGATGAAGGCCTAACGAGAATTTACTTGGCAGAAAAAGCCGCCGCAAAGTAAATCCTATAAGGGCATATGTTTGAAATAAAATGCCAAGTTGTTTCGGCTGTTCAAACAGGATTGTCTTTATTTAGTTTAAACATTTTCTTTTATATTATTTGCTTAACACTAAAAACAAATACAACTATCATAATACCTTAAAAATAGTAACAAATAATATTACAACTAAAAACAAATACAATTTTCCTAAATCCTAAATCTATGCAAAAAAAATGTATTCATTGCTTTCATCTCTCTTTCTCTTATCCTAAGCCTAGCTTGTGGAACTCAAGATCAACATGATCCACAATCAGTTCTATGTTAACACATTGCCATTATTCCAACGCATGCGCTGTGACACTTGTTTTTGTTATTGCATTTAACTAATCAAATTTGTGCATTGCGCGACCTTGCAAGTGTCGTTGAACTTTCAAAATTTGCATCATTTCTTATGTGCGTGGATTCTACCAATTGTATTTAAAAGACAAGTACATATGTACATAATGTAATTATTACCCATTAGGGAAAGATGAGATGTGATGACATTATTTGATTACCCATTAGGGAAAAGATGAGAACAATGATTACATGTATACAAGTGGTGTAGATGTAAGTGTTACAACACTACACCCCTACCCTTTAAAGAAAAATTTATGAAGTTTTTGAATAAATTTTGATAAATTTGAAAATTTGTGTACATTTAATTATAAAATAATAAAATTTCAAATTCAACTAAAATTAAGATACTTTCTAACAATTAATTAGAGATAAAAAAAATAAAATTATTGATAAATTTAAATAATTATAAAGGTTTATTGATATTATTTTTTTTTTCTTTTTCTTTTTAGTAATTCATGAATCAAACTTTTTTTTTAAATAAGTTTTCTAAATTAATATACGCTTAAATAAAGTGTTTTTATGCTACTAGTATTTTTTTATATTATTTTTTTAATCAAAGTAAAGCTTCATATTTTTTTAAGAAGTTATTATGATATTCTTTATAACTTCCATTAATATCTAAAACAGAATTTACTCCTCTTAATTCTACTATACGGTATGGACCGTGATATGGACTATCTAATTTTTTCCTATTTCCTACTTTAACTAAAACTAAATCTCCTACTCTTAAATGCGATGGATTGCAATCCCTATCATAAAATTTTTTCCTCTTATTTTTAGCTACTTGAACTAATTCACTAGCTTTACTAATTGAAACTTGTAATCTAAATCTAAGTTCTTGAGCATAATCATCTAAATTATTAAATGGTGCTCTATTTTTTAAACTATCACTTGGTAGATGTGAAAGCTTTCCGAAAATTAATTCGTAAGGCGTATATCCTGTATCCACGTGAGGCGTGGTATTATACGCAAAGGTAAAATACGAAATCCATTCATTCCATTCATTATCATCGGCTACCGTTAACAAAAACTCATTGAGAACCCTGTGGTTCCTTTCTACTGTACCAACGCTTTCATGGTGATATGGAGTTGAAAACGTTTGTTTAATTTTTAAAATTTCACAAATATTTTGCATAAGTTCGTTTGCAAATTCTGTTCCTCTATCCGATTTGAGTACTTTGAAAAAACCATATTTTAAAATAAATTGTTCTACTAATGTTTTGGCTGTTGTTTTTGCATCTTTCGTTGGCATTGGATATGCTACAACAAATTTTGTTAAAAGACACTGCATGGTTAAAATATATCTATAACCATTTGAAAGTCTTAAAGGACCTACTGTATCAATTTCAATTGTTTCAAAACTTGTACTTGGTGTATCGGTTATGACCATTTTCTCTTTTGTATGTCTAACTTGTTTGTTACATGCACATATCTTACATTCTTTTATATATTTCTTTATCATTTTATGCATATTTTTCCAAATAAAACGTTGCTTCAATTTTAGCTCAGTTTTTCTGACGCCTAAGTGTCCCGAATGGACTGAATTATGATATTCATCAATAAGTTTGTATTTCAACAAATCATCTGTTATTCTTTTTGGGGCCTCGTAAAGTAAAATTTTCAAACTTCCTTTATTTTTAATTTGTAGCTCATCAAATATATTTTTAAAATGATTCACCAGTGTGTAACTAAATATTTCATCGTTACTATCAAGAGCTAACTCTTTTATTTTAAACTTCTCCAATTTCGATGATAGCTTCTCCAAAAGCGAACCTAAATTCGATGGATTATCACTACATCTAACA
Source organism: Calliopum simillimum (assembly GCA_951812925.1). NCBI lineage: Eukaryota > Metazoa > Arthropoda > Insecta > Diptera > Lauxaniidae > Calliopum > Calliopum simillimum. The sequence continues at coordinate 41,716,735 of OX638372.1, read as the reverse complement.
ATTATTTCATCACGAACGCGTTCAATTATATCCTTCTTTCTATTTTTGTCGACTATAAATTTCAATTTATTTAAATTTTTGATGTCAGTTAAAGACGTGCAGTTCCAGATATGAAGTTGATCAGGCTCCTCTGAAAGTCTACAGTTCTCTTTACTGCATCTATCTGCCTCATTTCTTGCAGACATTCCTCTAGTTACTACCAATAAATTGTGTTCGTTAATTTCTTCTTCACCCCTCTTTGGCATCAATGTTTTAAGCATATCTGAGTCTATCTTTACCCTCGATAGGGCATCAGCGTTTGTATTCATTTTTCCTTTTTTATAAACTATTTCAAAATCATACTCCGACAGTTCAAGTCGTATTCTTGTTAGTTTCGACGATGGGTTTTTATGAGAAAATAGTGATACTAAGGGACGATGATCCGTGACCACTATAAATTTTCTACCAAAAAGGTAAGGTCTAAAAAATTGGATCCCCCAATGAATCGCTAAAAGTTCTTTCTCAATGATTGGTTTATTTATATCATGTTTCAGCAACGATTTGCTAGCATATGATATTGGTAAATCTTTGCCTATCTCTCCTTGTGACAACACCGCTCCCAATGCATAATTGGATGCATCGGTGGTCAATACAAATGTTTTTTCAAAATCTGGATATTGTAATATCGGTGGGTTTATCAATTTATCTTTTAAAGTTAAAAATGAACTCTCACATTCATCAGACCAAATAAATGGTTGATTTTTCTTTAAAAGATTGTTTAAACTTTTTGCTATTTTCGCAAAATCTGCAATAAATCTTCTGTAGTAATTGCAAAATGCTATAAATCTTCTTACTTCATCTGCATTTGTGGGGATAGGATATTTTTCAATCGTCGCGTATTTCGACGGATCAGGTTTAATACCGTTTTGCGTTATTAAATGCCCTAGGTAAACCGTTTCTGTCTTTAAAAAATTGCATTTACCAGCATTTAATTTTAAATTGTATCTTTGTAATCGTTCAAGGACTTTTTCTAAATTTGAATTATGGTGTTTCAGACTACAACCAAATATAATTATATCATCAACATATAAAAATGCACTCGAGTCTAAGCCGCTCAAGGCAATAGTCAACATTCGTTGAAAACTATTGGAAGATATCGTTAAACCGAACGGTAATCTTTTAAATTGGTAATGACCATTTGACGTTGAAAACGCTGTTAGTGGTTTAGATTTATTGTTGAGACCAATCTGGTGGAATGAGCTCGTCATATCCAAAGTTGAAAAATACCTTGCTCTTCCTAGCTTATCTAACACATCTTCTAGCCTTGTTAATGGAAATTTATCTCTAACAATCTTTTTGTTTAACTGCCTAAAATCGACAACCAGTCGCCATTTTTTATCGCCTGTGTTGGACTTTTTGGGCACTACAAGCAATGGTGAGTTATAAGGACTGACCGAATTTTCAATTATGTCATTATCTAAAAGATCTTGGACTTGATTTTTAATTTCTTCAGATTGAGAATGTGGTAAACGGTAGTTTTTTATATAAACTGGTGCGTTATCTGTTGTTTTTATATCCTGGGTATAAAAATTATTGACCGAAAGTGGTTCATCATCTAAATGGAACACATTCTGATATTTTTTAAATATCTCAATAAGAGAATTTCGCGCCTCGCTATCTTTAACATCAATAGATAAGATTTTTAAAAGTTTTTCGAATCTACTTTTATCTTGAGGAATATTTTCCTTGATTTTCATTATTTCATAGTTTTTCAACGGTTCTATATCTAGTTCTAAGCGCGATAAAGTTATCTCCGATTCTGTTGTGTTTAATAATTTAATATGGCAAATACCTTTATGGGGTACAATTGTATTACCTACAAAAATACCTTCACTAACCTCTTTATTTAAAATCAAACTATCTTCGCATACCTGCAAATTTATAGGATGTATTATTTCACTCCTTGGTGGTATAGTAATTTTTGAAATTTTACGCAACTTAGTTTCCATTGGTAAGACAATATCGTCTTTTCCCAAAACCAATGTCAAAGTATACGTTTCGTAATTTATTTGGCAAAGATATTTAGACAAAAAGTCACGCCCTAAAATTCCATCTGTTTCAATTGGAAAATCGTCATTCACCAAATGAAAAGTGTGTTTCAAACTTTGCGATGTAAAGCAAAAATGTAAATCAGTTGTTCCTATTGAAAAAATTTCTTGATTTGTGATACCAGAAAGCTTGCATTTTTTATCTGGAAAAATCTCACTGTTTGGTAAAATGCTTTCTAACTTGCACACTGAAATATCTGCTCCAGTGTCAACTAAAAATTTCAAGCTCAGCTTTGAATTTTTACATGTCAAGGTGACATAATTAGTTATATTATCCGATATTTGATAAATTTTCAATTTTGGCTCCCCGGAAGAGAATTTTGCTGGCTCTCCGGGCCTAATTCGTTTCCCTGGTCGTGTATTACGTTTATTTGCTTTTTACTTCGATTATCTTGTTGGTTTTGACTTTGCTGCTTATTTTTATTATAACCGTTATTACGATTGTTATAATGATTTTTATTGTTGTTATAATTATTATTTTTATTTCTATTGAAATTACCATTCTGCTGGTTTTTAAATTTGCTGTTGTTCCAACTATTATTGGAATTACTAAAATTATTATTGTTCCTGTAGTTATTAAAACTGTTACTACCATTTTGGTTCGACTGAACATTTTTGTTGTAATTTTTCTTATATTTACCATTCGAATTGAAATGCATAACCCTCGCTTGGTTGCTATTAGATTCATTTTCAAGCTCTAAGGCTAAATCTACAGCTTCATTAAAAGATTTTGGCCTTGATGCAAATACTGTTTGCTTAAACGAATCATTCAAGCCATTTTTAAAAACTGTAAGGCTAAATTGTTCATTTAATTTAACTACCACTGCCTTTTCCGTTGTACTAGCATTTTGACCTAATTGACCTATTTGCAGCTTATTTAAGTCTCCTATTAAATTTAGTATTTTATCCTTATAACTAGTAACGCTCAAAGTGTTTTGAGTATAGTTGGAAAGAATACTTTGTAATTTAGGGATCGTTGTTTGGTTTTTGTACGTATTACTCAATACCGTACTTAGCTCATCAAAAGTTTTTGGTATAGAGGTAACGCATGTTGCAGTACGAACATTTTGTGACAACTTTACATAAACCACAAAGTCTATCAAAGAACTTTTGCCTGTCGATGATAACGATTTATGCAGAATCTCTACAATTTTAAGAAAACTTTCTAGCTCTCTAAAGTTACCGCTAAACAAAGGAATTGCTTTCACAGCTGTTTCTAAATTAAATTCCGACATTTTGGTTTCGATTTCTATCTTTTCTTCAAATATCTCACTTATATCTCCTAATCCTTCTTCAGAACTATGGCTGCAAACCTCTGAACTTTCTTCTAAAGCCTGTTCTACTTGTTTATACAAATCTTCAAAATCTTCTATAATTTCCACCTCCTTTTCTAAGTTATCGCTTTTGCACAACTCAAAAAAACGTTGCCTAATTAATTTTATCTGGTATATTTTTCGTCTATACGTTCCTTCAGTATATCCCCTATTCCTACCTTTCTTAAAATTTAAATAAATCCTATTTAAATCATTCTTGAACTCTTTTAAAGTTTCCATAAAAAACAACAATACAAAATATTTATATGTAAACTATGTATAAATATAATTATACAATTTAAAAAAAATAAGGATGTATATCAAAAATCCTCAGCTTCCTCGTTCCAGACACCGAATCTGCTTCAGCTTCCGATGTATATTTCTTCTCAATTGATCTACTCACAGGATACTGACATTTCGCTTCGTCTCGCTCATCAATCTCTTTCAGAAATTTTCGAATTTTGTTCGAAATATGCGTGTTGTTTTTTTTTTTTTTTTTTTTTTTGATTTAATGAAATTTTTTTCTCTGTTCTTTTACTCTTAAATTTTCATTTTAATTTTTCATGATTTTTCTTCTTTATTCATTTTTCTTTCTTTTTTTTTTTTAGTTCTTTTTTTTTTCAGTTAATTCTTTCTTTTTTTCTATCTTATTTTATTTTCTTGTTTTTTTTTTTTTTTTTTTTTTATTTCATTTTGTTTGTTTTCCTATTTTTTCGATTCATTTTCTTTTTATATTCATTTTTACTTATTATTTTTTTAAATTTTTTTGTTTTAATTTTTTTTTATTTATTTTCAAAACAAAGCCTTAAATATAATTCATTTCTTTTTATAGAGCTCTGCCTCAACTACAAATATCTGTTGCCACAGCTCATTGGCTATGTCCCAGCACGGTGGTGGGTCAGAATTCACCCTTCTTTTTAGCTCTGCTAATTTCCTTCTTAAGAAGACCTTCTTTCCACCTCTCTTTTTCCTGCAAACAGACGTATCGACTTTTGGAATAGCTGTTGCCCTAGCTTCTTTTCTTCGGAGCTCTCGCCTTCTTAATTCCTCGATAGTTAAAGCTACAGGACCTTCTTTTATTTTCTCGCCTGTCTCCATATATAAATAAAATTTTAAAACCGCCAAAAAAAATCAAAATATATCCTTTTTTAAAAAAAAAACCGACTCTATCAGGTTAGAGTGGCAGGATCGCCATGTAATGTTTGAGGATGATGAAGGCCTAACGAGAATTTACTTGGCAGAAAAAGCCGCCGCAAAGTAAATCCTATAAGGGCATATGTTTGAAATAAAATGCCAAGTTGTTTCGGCTGTTCAAACAGGATTGTCTTTATTTAGTTTAAACATTTTCTTTTATATTATTTGCTTAACACTAAAAACAAATACAACTATCATAATACCTTAAAAATAGTAACAAATAATATTACAACTAAAAACAAATACAATTTTCCTAAATCCTAAATCTATGCAAAAAAAATGTATTCATTGCTTTCATCTCTCTTTCTCTTATCCTAAGCCTAGCTTGTGGAACTCAAGATCAACATGATCCACAATCAGTTCTATGTTAACACATTGCCATTATTCCAACGCATGCGCTGTGACACTTGTTTTTGTTATTGCATTTAACTAATCAAATTTGTGCATTGCGCGACCTTGCAAGTGTCGTTGAACTTTCAAAATTTGCATCATTTCTTATGTGCGTGGATTCTACCAATTGTATTTAAAAGACAAGTACATATGTACATAATGTAATTATTACCCATTAGGGAAAGATGAGATGTGATGACATTATTTGATTACCCATTAGGGAAAAGATGAGAACAATGATTACATGTATACAAGTGGTGTAGATGTAAGTGTTACAACACTACAATAGTATATCTAATAACTTGTACCATTGAATCAATGTGATGTTATTTTTAATCCATTAGCATGTCTGAATGCTTATACCATTGAATAACTGTGACGTCGCTATTAATTCAATAGTATATTTGATAGCTATAGCTTGAACCATTGAATTAATGTGATGATACCATTATTCCAGTAGCTTGTGTTATTAAAATTGAAAATACAAATAAATTGTTTTCTGTACTGTCTTTTCTTAGTAAAATAAAAAAAAAATAATAATTTAAATGCATACATTACATCGTTATTTTCCACATACTACATGCAATTAGAACAATAGAATAAATATAATTGAATAAATGGTACATAAACGATTGTATCAATAGGATTCACCATTAAATCAATAGTATGTACCATTAAAATATATAGGGTAGAAGAGGGAGGTTTCGACACGTGGGAGGCTTCATCAGTGCCAAATTTTGCGATTTCTATTCGCACTTACTTCCGCGTGTAAACCAAAAAGTCTTACTCCTAATGGTACGCAGCTATCATAAAAATTTCTGAGCGCAATTCGGCTAGGGTGCGTAGTTAGTCGTGATTTTGTATTTTTATAGCAAGTTGATGTAATATTTGCTTGTTGCTTTTGTGTGATACTCGGTTAATAAACTATAAAACTTCCGTTTTTTTTAGCAGATGCTTAAATGCATTATTACTGTTAATACTACATTTAAGGTTTGCAAAATAAATAACAGATAACTGCGAAATTTTGCAAATTTGGAAACAAGTGGATAAGGGAGGATTCGTCAAGTGTAAATGGGAGGATTCGACAACTGAAATGTATACATATGATTCAATTATTTTCCATCAATCTGATTTTTCACATCCCTGATATTCGTTCTCCCATTGTATAACCGGAAGCAATTCGTCTTTTACCATCTACATTCAAAAGGTTGAAGGTTTCAAAAAATCAAGGGAATCGAGAACTTATATGACTGACGAAGCCTCCCAAAAAGTGGGAGGTTTCGTCATTTATTTTAACTATGGTTTTTTGGTCACAGTTCTGAAAATAGCGAACATATTGAATTTTTTGTAATTTACAAAAGAAGCGCACATATTCGTGCATAGTCTGTGTGTATTCAAAATAACATGCACAATTGCATATGGAAGATACAAGGACTTTCTTGTTAGGGTGTCGAAACCTCCCCCTTCTCCCATATTTTTTTTTTTTTTTTTGTTTTTTAATAGCACTTTCTCTTAAATCAATAGAATATACCATTATGATCGACGATTTTTTAAAGGTTTAGTGTCCATTAACAAATTAATTACATTGTACCATTAGAACAATAATGCCTTATAATTGAATCAATCGTATTTGTCGTAATATTTATTCTGTGTATGGTATTAATAGTTACAATATTGATACTATTAAATTAATAGTATTCAATTTATAACAAAACTGTAGTTTAAATATGAAATCTATATAATAAACGTACTATTGAACTATAGGGTGCACTATTAATATTGTTATGGGAATTTTTTTCTGAGTGGAGTCTTTAGTTATATTGATATACTGTTCGAAGTTGTTTTTTTTTTTTTTTTTTTTGTGATATGCTTTCTGTCTTACTTGCGAGATCATTATAAATTTTGTCTTCTTCTTGTCTGCATGGTCTCCTCCTTTTTTTTATTAAAAAAAAAATTACAACTTTCAAAAAACTCAGTCACTTAATTAAAAGTCTGTCATTCATCTATCATCTAAGATACTACAAGCTGTTGTTGTCTAGTTCTCTAAAATAGTGCCACGGGCCTGAATTATTGAAATATGAAAAAATCGGTGATTGAGGCTACAGACATTATTTAAAACGATTTGAAACAATTATTTCCGATATCTGTGAAGATAGATCTCATACTATTTAATCTCGCGGTTGATTTTTTTTTTTTTAAATACTGTGTTCTTATAGTGAATCTTTTAAAAACTGCCTTTTTTGTGAAAAGAAGCCATAGTGGTTTATTCTCTTGTGTCCTAGTTCACGCATACCTCTCTGTTGTTTCGTGTTTTTGCAACATTACACTATGTTTCCTCTCCCATTTAGTGTTTCATGTTCTCGAGGCGGAATCTATTCACTGGCTGTCTTAGCAACGCTCTATGACAACTTGATACTCTTATCACACGTAGTTTATTCTCGTTTTTATAAATAAAAGCGACCAGACTTACTTATATATTTTATATTTTACTTAAGTTATGTTGAGAAAACTTTACAACGAGCTAATAGCTTTTAATGATGGTACAAATTCTTTTTGCTCTCACTAGAAAATGATTGCTTGTTTGAAATTGTGGAAACTTTTGGAAAATTATTTATGTCAGATTAAAGAAATAAAAGTTTAACTTGTTAAAAGTTCTACGAAGACTTGTTCGATTAAGATTTTATTCGGTTCATTGCCCTATTTAATAAAGAAAATTTCTTATTGCATGGATATGTGTTTTTTTATTTTGTCTCTTATATATACGTATGTAGAATATAGTTTAACTCGTACATGCTTGAGTGAATTAAAATGCGGTTCTTTGAGAACTACTTATTTTCTTTTATGTTTCACAATTCAAAAGCGTTCTTTTGTTTGTGCGTAACTTCCACAAAAATGTTGAGTTGAAATACTTCGCTTTGAAGTTGGTTTGCTCATAATTAAATAACTTTGTTTTTTAAAATTTTTTTGTGTGAAGCGGGAATGTTATTCTTTTCATATAAAAAGAGAAGAAGTTAAAACATATTTTCTATATTATTTCATTCTTAATATACGTAGCAAAATATATTAAATTTTTTTCTATATTTTTCTTACAGTATTTTATGACTACAGAGTTACATATAAAAAGTTTTTAAGTATACGAAAATTTCATAATTTTCAATAAATTTCAGATCAATGAGCTTTGACAAGGTAACACAACTCTCAAAGGCTGCATAAGCGACATAATAATCTTAGATGTTTACAATAAATGTTTATTTAGATAACATCATCTGGTTTATAAGACCAGATGCAGAACACATTGCTATTAAAATCATACAAACTTTAGTAAAATCAAACGTATGTTTTCAACAATTTTGTAGTGTCAAATACACTTGCACTGAAGTCAAGTGTACTTGAAACAATTGAATAATAATTTAGAAGTCTGCCTGTAACTATTTGATTTCTGATGCTGTAAAGATAATGCATTATGTATATGAACAAAAAACATAAAGGTACTATTAGAGATACCTAGCGAGAGAAAACAGCAACGATATAAACTGAAGTACAAGCATAGCATATTTAAAAATTTCCAATTCGAACTAAATCAATCCAATTAAAGACAATCCAAACCAATTAAAACCAAACCTATTCAATCTAAATATATCAAACAATCCAACACAATCTTGTTTGGCCCAATCTAATCCAATCCTTTTTCATTTCATTTCACTTAATTTTATTTCATTTCAATTCAATTCAATTTAATTCAATTCAATTCAATTCAATTCAGTTCAGTTAAATTCAATTCAATTCAGTTCAGTTCAATTCAATTCAATTCGATTCAATTCAATTCAATTCAATTCAATTTAATTTAATTTAATTTAATTCAATTCAATTCAATTCAACTCAATTCAATTCAATTCAATTCAATTCGATTCGATTCGATTCGATTCAATTCAATTCAATTCAATTCAATTCAATTCAATTCAATTCAATTCAATTCAATTCAATTCAATTCAATTCAATTCAATTCAATTCAATTCAATTCAATTCAATTCAATTCAATTCAATTCAATTCAATTCAACTCAATTCAATTCAATTCAATTCAATTCAATTCAATTCAATTCAATTCAATTCAATTCAATTCAATTCAATTCAATTCAATTCAATTCAATTCAATTCAATTCAATTCAATTCAATTCAATTCAATTCAATTCAATTCAATTCAATTCAATTCAATTCAATTCAATTCAATTCAATTCAATTCAATTCAATTCAATTCAATTCAATTCAATTCAATTCAATTCAATTCAATTCAATTCAATTCAATTCAATTCAATTCAATTCAATTCAATTCAATTCAATTCAATTCAATTCAATTCAATTCAATTCAATTCAATTCAATTCAATTCAATTCAATTCAATTCAATTCAATTCAATTCAATTCAATTCAATTCAATTCAATTCAATTCAATTCAATTCAATTCAATTCAATTCAATTCAATTCAATTCAATTCAATTCAATTCAATTCAATTCAATTCAATTCAATTCAATTCAATTCAATTCAATTCAATTCAATTCAATTCAATTCAATTCAATTCAATTCAATTCAATTCAATTCAATTCAATTCAATTCAATTCAGTTCAATTCAATTCAATTCAATTCAATTCAATTCAATTCAATAATTCAATTCAATTCAATTCAATTCAATTCAATTCAATTCAATTCAATTCAATTCAATTCAAATCAATTCAATTCAATTCAATTCAATTCAACTCTATTCAACTCAATTAAATTCTGTTTAATTCAATTCAATATTCAATTTAATTGAATCCAATACAGTCAACTATAGTTATCATTTCTTTTATACGGGATATACCACGTAATCTTGTCTGAATTCATGCAATTTTTTCGTTTTAAAAATGGTTTTGGGTCCATCAAATGTTTTCTGAAATTTAACACAATTAACATTGCCCTGGGAACGAAACTCCGATCAACTTCAATTTTTGACTAATGTCGACTTGTTCTTTGTAGCTCGACGTTTAACATAAGACTTTGAGACTGAGACTCAGACTGATGGACAATACGATTAAAGCCACATTTTTGAAAATGTATCAAAACGAATATATGTATCTCTCACAATTCTTCTTGGAGTACTTGAAAAATGACAATTTTGTATTGAAATACAATTCAGAAAAAAATCAAAACAATTAAGCCAAAAAAAAGCAGTAGAAACACCGCCATCCATGCAACGACGAAGAATAGAGTTTTCAACTGTAATGTTCATGAATGGCCACAGTTTCCACTAACAGAATTACAATCTCCTGCAATTAAAATCTCCTGCAGCTACCACAACAGCTTCGTGTGAATTTGCTAAACATAGCGAAATGTTGTTGACTGACCATCGCAGCTAAACTCTATGTGAGCAGGCCTTTAATGCACTGCATTTGGTACAACAAGTGAGAAATGGAGCGATAAACCACCTCATGTTGCTTGGAACAAATTTCATGGTTTTCGCCACACGAAACTGTTTGGACAAGTTTGTGACAGCTGGGGGAAATCTGTCCATCTACCAAATTTACACTCTCATTGTACAAAAATCAGTTACTTCGTTTGCCACTACACTACAATGAATTGTTGAAGAGGTAGCTTTAACGTTGTTTTTTTTTTTTTTTTTTTTAAGTTTTCCAACAAGCTGTTTCATTAAGTGGAATGATTTCTTTTATCTCAACTGAATTGAATTGAATTGAATTGAATTGAACTGAACTGAATTGAATTGAATTGAATTGAATTGAATTGAATTGAATTGAATTGAACTGAATTGAATTGAATTGAATTGAATTTAATTGAATTGAGTTGAATTGAATTGAATTGAATTGAATTGAGTTGAATTGAATTAAATTAAATTGAATTGAATTAAATTGAATTGAATTGAATTGAATTGAATTGAATTGAATTGAATTGAATTGAATTGAATTGAATTGAATTGAATTGAATTGAATTGAATTGAATTGAATTGAATTGAATTGAATTGAATTGAATTGAATTGAATTGAATTGAATTGAATTGAATTGAATTGAATTGAATTGAATTGAATTGAATTGAATTGAATTGAATTGAATTGAATTGAATTGAATTGAATTGAATTGAATTGAATTGAATTGAATTGAATTGAATTGAATTGAATTGAATTGAATTGAATTGAATTGAATTGAATTGAATTGAATTGAATTGAATTGAATTGAATTGAATTGAATTGAATTGAATTGAATTGAATTGAATTGAATTGAATTGAATTGAATTGAATTGTATTGTATTGTATTGAATTGAATTGAATTGAATTGAATTGAATTGAATTGAATTGAATTGAATTGAATTGAATTGAATTGAATTGAATTGAATTGAATTGAATTGAATTGAATTGAATTGAATTGAATTGAAATGAATTGAATTGAATTGAATTGAATTGAATTGAATTGAATTGAATTGAATTGAATTGAATTGAATTGAATTGAATTGAATTGAATTGAATTGAATTGAATTGAATTGAATTGAATTGAATTGAATGGCATTGAATGGAATTAATTTAAATTGAATTTATTTCTTTTATATTTTGCGACTTCGTATAAGATAATGAATAAAATTCTGTCACAGAAATTTTTAATGACATATCCTCGAGCTTGACCAACTCTTCGCAGGAAGTGTTAGTTATGTCATTTAGAAAATGCACCTTTTGTTCCTTAAAGCGGTTGAAAGAAAATTTAAAATGTGCTTTTTAATCTTCTCTCTAAACCTACGAGTATGGTTATCTGTCACATATTTAAACAGTTCTTTTGAAGTTTCAATCAATAAATAAGAATATTAGAGGAATAAAAACTTTCCAGCCTTAATTTTGACTAAAACATGTAAGCAACGAACAATGTCGTAATACAAAAACTTTTGTCAATTTATTAGATTTAAAAAAAGCAAACAATTGGATAAGCATCGGGCAAAATCTTTGAATAATGGCCTTAAGGAAGGTGCTACACAATTTCTTTGTTGCCGAAATAAAGATACCCTCCTATCTTTCTACCTTTTTTGTTTGCAGCGATTTCTTACGTATGTATATATAGCTAAGCTATCTAAATTGTTGCTCTATGTTTGAATATCTGAAGATACTCGTATTTTAATGAAATAGCCAACTCACTTTTTTGCTTTTGCAATTCAAATCTTTTTTTTTTTTATGTTTTGGATGATAAAAGATTACGACACTTTTTGTACTGAAAACTTTAGAGCATTTTTATATCTCTTGTAAGTACATTCTTGCATTAAATAGAAAGTTTTAAGTGGATGAGGGTAAGATTACACTAACACCTATATACATAAATAGCAGTTGCATGGTCGATATCGTTGAGATAAATGTTCATACATACTATGTACTCGTATGTATGTAAGTATGTGCGTCTGAACGTGTGTAGATATACGGAAAAGCGCAGAATAGTGTTGGCATTTGCACTTTTGAATTGCGTACAAAATAGTATAGTATAGTATAGTATAGTATAGTATAGTATAGTATAGTATAGTATAGTATAGTAGACATGAGTAAGACAATTTCGTACATCGTCTATATGCTCTCATACATCGTGTTTTCGATCTTTAAGGTTAAAATATTTCGGAAACCATATATGATAGATTAATTCTAAGACCGGATTTGGAACTAGAATTGGCAAATTCATCGATTGCATTCTTTTATTTTTTTTTGTTTTCGTTTTTGCAAAAAATACCGTTTTTTAACCTTTCTACAAAACATAGTCGATAAACCAATCTTAAAAACTTTTTTGCTATTCACTAAGTGCTCACGAGTAATTTATCATCTTTTGTGTGATAACGTGAGTCAGAAGAGATTTTTTTACGATCTATCTCAAGAATTCCTAATGTTGGAAGAACTTAAAAGGAAAATGCGACTCTTTCCAGAACGTTAAAAGATTATTTTTGGAATTTTTTTTTTAACTCTTTAGGAGTGTACTAGCTCCGAAAGAAAAGTCAGTAAATTATCTTTTGTAGTTCACATGGTTTGCTAAAATCCTAGTTTTATTGCAACACTGTTGCAATTTAGCCATAATGGATGTACGAACTTTTGATTCCTTTAATCGATGTTCGCTTGCTTTTTCTGGCACTTTGCCACAATGGTGACGGGCTTAGAATTTTTTAACTGGTCGAAATGACCATAGCTGCTTGTGTTGCATTGTAACTCATGTTGTTTATTCAGAGAGCTCAAAAATACGTACATATACGTATGTCATGTTTGTGGCACTTTCGATACATAGGTTTACTGCATGTTGTATGAAATTGTTTCTGGCTTTGCTTGACTTCGTGGTTTAGCTTTATAATTTCACCGCATGTATGACTTAAATATAAAATGTACCGAAAAATAGCATAAAGTAAACATGTGTTAGATTGTATAAGTTTTCAATCCGAGGTATTGTTTCTGAGGAATGAAATTTTTTAGAAAATCTAGACCGCATTTTAACTACAAGACCGTTATTTTCTCCAAAAAATACATTATAATCTAAAGCGTAATTTTCTTAATTTTTAACTTATTAAGAAACCATTTTGGTAGTATTGTATGGTAGAATATTATTTCGGGTCGCTTTACAAATGTGCCCATGTGTCAATGGTCACATTTGTAAAACATGCCCATTTCCGCCAACATTTTTAAAACCGAAAATTTTTTAAAAATATTTTAAATATTCGTACATCGTCTTATGCGTTGATATGACTCGTCTTAAATCGTAAAATCTGTCTCAAAAAATGACAGCAATCAAACAAGCTGTTATTAGCAACTTAAAAATAACTTTTTATCTTTCAATTTCTTAAGGGAGAAGAATCCAAAGCACTCTAGTTCATGGCTTGTGATAAAAAATAAAATATTCTACTTTAACCAAAGAATGAAGTGCATGCAATAAAACTGCAAGAAACTTCAAATGCCATTGAGAGTTGAAAATCTCAACAAAAAAATAAAAAAAAAACCCATGCAGAGCAAAAAATACGATGCCATGTTGCAAACTTTTCAAGGTGCAATTTTTAGCAGCAAAAATACAGGAGATGCCTGACATCGCGATGAGTGCAGCTAAAAAGGTCATAGTTAAAGTCAAATTATAAAGCCAGAAAGAACGGCATGTTAAGTATGTATACTTAAAATAAAAGAAATTTAAAAAAAATAAATATGGGTCTTTCGACAAAAAAGCCATCACACATATTTTTAACCTGAAAAAATGTCAAATTTGAATTTAAATGGTTAAATTCGTTGCATTCTAATGTTTTCTAAAAATTGCATATCTTACTGTCATCATAAGAAAGAAGAAATGGCTGACCGTGCCTGTCGTGATTAAAAAAAAAAATGAATTTAGACCAATTTAACTACAATACTTTCAAGATAAGTAACTATAAAGTTACATAATACTGTCTTTTGTGTAGTAAATCTATCTAGAACATTTTTTTGTCCTTAAGCTTTGATCAGTTTTGATCTAATTTGACATATCCTTCCTTAGATCTTACTGATTCGTGTTCCTGAATATTTGTGCTACGAAAAGTTTTCTTCGTGCGGGAATGGTTAATGCTTAAGCTTTATATGAGTATTCAACTCAAAAAATTTCGTAAAAATTTAATCTACAAATCAGTATGACTTTACCGTGGTATAAAATCCCTTTTTCTCTTTATAAGCTTAACATACAGACAACACCTTAAGCGGAAAAAACTTAGAATTAAATTTTTAAGACTTTTGAGCGGAAAAAACTTAAACTTTATTTATATGTCAAAAGACTTTGCCGTGTCACCACTTTACTGTGAATATTTTTAGATATTTTAAAATTTACTATGAAACATTATATGACAAATGAAAATTTCCAGATGATTTAAAATTTTGATTTCATTTATTACGTTTACTTTAATCTGTTCCAACCAATATTTTTTGTACTTTTTTTTCTCTATTCAGTATTAAAGCTTCTGTTGCAGAATCACCCATACTTAGTAATAACAGGTCCTTCAATAAGTCCGTAGGATAAGTAAAAAAAAGACAAATTTTGACAAAACTCGATTTTATTGTTCATCATAGATGCCTTCTAAGGCGATAGAACGAGTATAGCGCTTTTCCAACTTTTCGATACCACTTTTGTTGTACGATTTTTATTTCTCGTCAAAATAGGCCTCAGCTGACCATCTTTTGGATTCTGGTGTGTAATAGTGAAGCCATGTTTCATTCATTGTCACATATCGACGATAGAATTCGATTTTATTGCAGTTTAACAGCGCCAAATACTCCTCTGAAGCAGCAATTCGTTGTTGTTTTTGGTCGACTGTGAGCTCACGCGGCACCCACTTTGCACAGAGCTTTTGCATATCCAAATGTTCGTGTGAAATGGTAAGGACACTACCATCTGATATTTTTACAATCTCAGCTAGCTCGTGCACTTTCAATTTGCGATCGTTCATAACCACTTTGTAGATTTTTTTTATGTTTTCTGAAATAACAACCTCATTTGGGTGTCCACTGCGCACTGCATTATTTGTGCTGGTACGACCACGTTTAAATTCCGCAATGCACTTCTTTGCCATTTGCCTCGATAGAGCAGAGTTCGGATAATGTTTGTCAAGCCATTGTTTGGTCTCCACTCTATTTCTTTTTCATCAAAAAGCAATGCTTTATCACAACTCGAAATTCACTTTTTTCCATTTTTTTTTTTTTTTTTCACTAACAAAAGATGCTTCATACAAAATGCTATAACTCACGAATCAATAGCTTAATTGCTGTCAAATTTATAAACGTATCGTTTGAAGGTTAGTACTAATACAAGTTATAAGGAAAAATTCTAGTAACGCCATCTATGTGTCATCCTACGGACTTATTGAATGGACAGTTATACAACTTTGTTTTCTAAATAAAATACATAAAAAACAATGTATTGATGCAAATCTATATTTGAAATGATAGTTCAGTTCCTACAACTCAATGTTTCAAAATTATTTTGTTCAAATGTTGCCAACGACTAGCTCTTAAATGGTTCATTCTGTGGGTCCAATTTTCGACAACTCTTTCAAGCATGTCGGCCGGCATTCCTTGAATAATACAAGCTATGTCAATAGTTTTGGGTCTGTCGACATAAGCAAGTGATGAAACATATCCCCAAAGAAAGTAATCCAATGGCGTCAAATCACATGATCTTGGTGGCCAATTAACAGGAACATTTCTTGAGATAATGTTTTCATCGAATGTTTCCCTCAATAAAGCGATTGTTTCTCCAGCTGTATGGCATTTTGCGCCATCCTGTATAAATCAGAAGTCGGCTACACTAATATCGTGAATTTTTGCTCCATCTGCATTTTTGAAGAAATGCGGTCCGATGATGCCTCCTGCCCATAAACCACACCAAACAGTACATTTATCGGGATACATTGGATGCTCTTGGCAATTGTGCTTGTTAACGTAGCCGTTCAACCTGAACATAATTTTTTGATAAAATAATGAATCAATTTGCAGTTGCTGTAAGGCTCATAAACCGAAATTAAATCGTACACCAAATACGAGCTGTATTTTATAGGCCTTCAGACCAATATCACGCCACAAAATACGCCACAATCATCCAGAAGAGATGCCCAAGGCCTGATATCGGCGATGAATGGATTGTTCACTGTTTTCACGAACACTTTCTGCTACTGCAGCAATATTCTCTAAATTACTGGCTCTATGCACTCTAGTTGAATGATGAATGTCCAATAGTGTAAAATTGCTCCAAAATCTGGTGATGGTGCTACGAATAGTGTGCTCAGTGGGACGCTCATAACGACCAAAATGATGTTGAAGAACTCTATGGCATTTTCTAACTGATGACTGATTTTGGTAGTAAGTTTCAACAATAAATAAACATTGTTCAGGAGTCAGTCTATTTATGATTGAATCGTATTGATTACTGAACACAAACGTCAAGCCATTTGACACATAACAGCTGTCAAAAAAACCCAGTTGGAAAAGGGACCTTGTAAAGCTCGAATAAATGCTATGAAAATTAAAAATTTCATTCAATGATTCCAAAATCTATTGCAAGCCTATGTTATTATTCAATTTATTTCAAGCCATTTTTTTGGGATTTAATGACATTTTCTGAAAAAAGGTAGAGCAGTATTTGGTATGAAAGAAAACACGACAGGTGTAACAGTTGAAAAGTTTGAGTTTGTCAGACTTAGCTCAAATTTGGCATAATAATGCGAGTGAATTTTGTCATAGTATTATATGTTGTCAAAATACAGGGTCTTGAAATTGGCAATTTTGCAATATCCTTACAAAGACTGTTTTTTCAGAAATTCGTTATTTGTATATTGAAAACTACTCAAAAAAAAAAACTTTTTAAAAAAATTTTAGAAGTTTAAAAATATTTTTCCATTTTTTTTTTAAATTTTCCCTTATATTTTTTTAAAATACTTCAAATAAAAGCTCAATTTCAAAAAAAAAAAAAATTTTAAATTATTTTTAAATTTGGAAAATTTTTTTTAAGCTGTATTTTTTTATAACGCTTAAAAATCAATTTCACCCATTTTCTTAAATTTACTTAAGTATAGCAATCTTAACAAAAAGCATCATTGTGCAAAATTTTATCAAAATCGAATAACCTTAAAAAGTTTTGGCCGCTCTATATATGGACTCGTCTCACTGTGCGACAAGATGAGAGGAGTTTTCTTTATAGAATAAAGTAAAGCACAATTGCGCCAGGCATTAAATGCCGCAAAATTGTGTCGAAGCTTTCACTCTGGTGAAAAAAAATTACCCACGCACCTAATGCGCATGCGTTCGCTTTGAGTGAAAAGCAATGGTGAAATTCCATCAGCTGGTGGTCCTGCTGCCAAGGATGGATGCTATTGGGATGCTGAATGAAATGAAAATTTCGTTGCGTAAAAACAGTTTGATGCTGCTTCTAAGGATATACACTCGAATGCGGATAAATCGTTAAGAAAACAGTCCTTGCCAATAACGAATGTACGGTCGTGTTGATTTATTTTCGAGACATTGTGCTTTGGGCAAAAAAAGGTCGCGTAGTGGAAATAAAAAATATACAAAAGAAAAGTTCTTTTGCGTTTTGAAAATAAAAAAAATTCTTGGCATTTTGCGACCCTCTTTTTTTTTGCGTGAACCTTAAAAGGGTGACAACGCATGGAATGACGGAGTGGTGAAAAAAATCTGGTAACAGACCGTGTAATCGAAAAACAAAAGTTGTAGATTGTGTGCGCCAAAGTGTTGCTTGACATTGGAAAGTTTTTTTGTGTCGTAAAAGGAAAAAAATTAAGGATGAGAAAAATTAATTGAAAGCGTTAAACAGTGAAAGAGTGGGATGCAGTCAATTGAATTGAAGTGACAAGAAAATTAAAAGGGCAATCGGGAGTATTGTAAGCCCAATTGAATGCAATTACATTGAGAGTGAGGAAAAAAATTAATAATTAAATTGTACACAGTGGGTAATGTAAGTTGACACATCCATTTAATCGATTCGCATTAATTTTTAATGATGGTGTGATAAGATTGTTCTTTTCAAAAAGGATTAAATATAAAAAGAAATAACAATTTTAAATACATACAAATGAAATTTTGGATTTTGCACATATAAGCAGCTAATTTGGATACAGTCTATTGCAGGTAAATGTTATTTGACTTGAATGAATAGTGGAAAAATAAGACAATGAAAATACTTATGAGCTATTTCTGACCCACAATTGATTTGCCTTCTTCTTACAAAAATACAATAATACGAAATTTCCTTGCAATAATTTTTAGTCGAATTTTCGATTAGTTATTGACATCTCACCAAAATTAAACTTTTATTTTTGAACTCTAGTGCCTAGTCTTTTTATCGCACTTTGGAAAAATTAAAATATCAAGATTTTATTTAACCCATTTAGGAGCATTACTCGATCCCGCATAATTTTTTTTGTGAATCTTAGAACATATGCCAGTCAACAAAAATCCATTGGAATTCCTTGCATATCTCAAACGGTTCTCGAGTAATGGTTAGGGTAGTTTTCTACCCATTGAATCAATACATATAATCGATTAGAAACAGAATTGGTTTTTGTAGAGTTTCATGAATTTTCATTGAAGTTTGGTGTCAAACATATTTCTATGACCTCACTTGGAAAACACTGGGTTCAAGTAGCGGACATTCATATTGCAGTTGACAGTGATCACGTGCCCAACCAAGTTGCCATATTCGGTTCTTAGTAATAAAAGTACATATTTTCATGAACAAAATTCTTCCCTTAGAAACAAGAAACTAAGCTTAACTAATACGCAGTTTTAAAAGATCTTTTATTTTCTACTATATTGACTGTAATCCGGAAAACCAGATTCGATAATCCGATGGATTCGGCATCATTTAACGTCTATCGGATTCGGCATCAGACCAGTAAGGGTGTTACTTTTGGCGTGGCCAAAATTAAATACCGTACAATGCACTATTTTGAAAATTTAACTTGTACGGGAGGTGTCACGCCCTTTTTTCGAAATTACTTTGAAATTTGGTTTCATTACCTCAAACAACCCTTGCAGTGCTGTATATTTTGGGAGATATAGCGTTTTAAAGTGACCATTCTTTAAATTGTTGCAAAGATGGCGTAACATTGTTCGATCTCAACCACTTTTTGGTCAGTTAATGCTTGTTATGTGGAGCACCTATCATTCGATTTTCGTCAAAAAAACTTGTATATTTTGAGAGATATAGTGCGTTATAGTGCTCATTCTTTGAATCGTTAGGCGTGGCATTGTTCGATCACGCCCACTTTATAGTCAGCAAATGTTAATTATGTGGAAAACCTGTCTACCGAATCGTTAAAAAAGAAGGCGTGGCATAGTTTAATTACGCCCACTTTTTGATTAGCGTATGCTATTCATGTGGGGTACCTACCTGTTGAGTTTTAATGGAAATACCGTCCATAAATTCCGAGATATAACGTGTTAAGTTTTTTTGTAGATTAATCGTTAAATATTGGGCATGGCATCAGTTTGATACTTTGGCCGCTTCTGAACTTTTGTACTAACTTATACGGTGTACGAAAAGTACGAAGCACGAGGCACGAAAAGTACGATTTGTGTTAACATGTCCTTTTAATAATTTCAAGTTTCATAAAAATCCCCATTTAAATTTACAAATTGCATACATTGCAATTATGAACAACACTTATTAAAGTTCTGATTTTAATCAAAATATAACTACAATCGATGAAAGATAATATTCGCGTCCCATTATCGATTATTATACCTTTTTTCAATTACGCGGTCGAAAAAAACATTTTTTACTCAAAAGCAAGGTACCTAACGAAAAAAGTGTATACGCAAAAAAAATTGCTTAGAATTGTCCAAGTTTTTCATTTATATTATTGTATAATTTTTCAAAACTGTCGAAAAAAAATAAAATAAATTTCAAAAAATTTCTGAAAAAATTCACATTTATTCCTAGAAGGATTCTAAGCATTTTAGATCATATAAAATTTTTTCGTAGATGCCTTGGTTTTAAGAAACCCTAGCGTTTTGCTCACGAACTTAAGCTTAACAGCTGAAAACTCTAAATTTGATAAATTTTTGGAAAAAAGAAAATATCTCAATAAATTCTGAAAAAATCACACGTATTCTTTAGACGATTCCAACCTTTTTTCGTCAGATGGCTTGCTTTTGAGTAAAAAATCGTTTTTTTGACCGAGTGATTGAAAAAATTAAAAAAATCGATTTTGGGACCCAAAAAAAATATATAATTTTTAAACGCCAAAATTTTTGAACGAACATAGTCTTTATTTCTAAAGCACCCACGGGTATCCATTTTGTAATAAAAAAAAAAATTTATGACCAAAAAACATATTTGCTAACGAAAATTGGCCCTTAGTACAATTAAAAGATTTCCATTGTTTTTTCTCGGAATGAAAAAAAAAAAAAAAAAAATTATGCAGAGATCGTTTTTAAGAGTTCTTCTAATTTCTGGGTTTGTTTCAGGATGATCTTTTTTTGCTTCATTGAAAATCGAACCGGTAAACCTACCACTCCAATTTTTTCACTAATTAACTCTGGCATTTTTCCATTAGCGAAATGATGTTTTCACTTTTTAAAATATCCAGTCATTTAAAATTTTTTTGGAGAAAATTTAAAAAAACCCTTTTCAGTTTTGGGGAAAAACAGAGTTCAAGAAAATTTTTTTTTTTTAATTTTTATAGGAAATGCAACAAAAACTAGTAAAGATGTTACCTTTGGCCCGACCAAACAATAAATACCCTACACTGCAGTATTTTAAAAATTTTGCTTACATGGAAGGTGCAACGCCATCTTGTCCGAGTTCAACCAGTTTTTGCTCAGAGCTTGCATTTATAGTTCTTACCATCTGAATTAAACTTACTATGATTATCTCAAAAAACGCTTTCAGTATATCGTTTTGAAGCTTTTGCTTGTATGGGAGGTGCCACGCCCTCTTGTTCGAGTTCACCTAGTTTTAGCTCAGAGCGAGCATTTATAGTCCTTATTGTTAGAGTGAAATTAAGTGTGACTATCTCAAAAAAATCTTTCAGTATATCGTTTTGAAGCTTTTGCTTGTATGGGAGGTGCCACACCCTCTTGTACAACATCTCCCAGTTTTTTCTCAGAGTATGCGCTTACAATTCATAGTATTTGTGTGTATTTCGGTTGCATTGTTGTGAAAAATGCCCCGAAAGTAGCATTTTGAATATATTTTTCGTATGGTCGGTTAGCGTGTCCGTTGACCGATTTCGCTCATTTTCAATCCCACGAGCATACTTTAAAGTCGAAGATAGAGTATTAAATTTCATTCATTAATCTTGCTCAGTTTCCCCAAAAAATGTATTTCTACACACAGCCCGCCAGCCAGACAGACGGACATGGCTATATCGACTCTGGAGGTGACGCTGATCAAGAATATATACACTTTTCTATATCTGTCACGCCACCTTCTTTGCGCTACAAACTGAAGGATAAAGTGAATATACCCTGGATGTAGGGTATAAAAATGGATACAAAAAACTTGTAGTGGAAATTCTAAAGACTTGGTCCGTTTTGGAAAAAAAAAAATATTTTTTTGGGGAAGGCTTAGAAAAAATTGCAAAAAAAAAAAAGAAATGGATAAAAAGGAATTTATTTCGACAATGACTGTTTTCTAAGGGGAAAAATAGTGCTGGCACAAAAACTCAACTTTTTCAGTGTTATCCGGACTCTTTTTCAACGGAAGTAACCACTCGTGTGTAGTTTGCTGAATTCCGTACAGATCATATGATCATCGAAGGTAATGAGCGCAGTGGAAAAGAGGTTGTTACGCCAGAACATAAAAAAGTCAACAGAATAAAGATATCAGAAGTTCTTAAGTATATTATGGCCATCACCACAAACAACTTGCCAGTTTTGTAATAGTTCCACTTCTTAAAAGAATCTATAATTACCTTCCCACACAAAATAATTCAAAGCATATTAATGATTATTTTAGGTATTTACAACAATTGAGGAGTGGTCGTACCAAAGGGCCTGAGTACCATTTCGAGGCAAAAGTAATGTCATACTTTCTATGTGCCTATAGTCTGTTATTTGACTGCTATAATTTTTTCAACATAGTGACATCAATTTCACGCTATCAAGAACATTTTTAGTGAAAACAGAAAACAATTTTATTAATTTCTAACAAAATGCCATCCGTTTCATATTATGACACTACTTTTCGAAATGGTGCTTAGGCCCTTTGGTACGGCTACTCCTCAATTTATATAAAAGCTCTACAATATTTTTTTTTTTTATTAAATTGAAGCCTTAATAAAGAAATTATAATTGTTGCCTTTATCAAAAATATCATTCGCCAATTAAAAACAAATCACATGATAAACAATCTCATTTTCCCGTTATATATAAAATTTCCCCGTTTATGTCAAAAAAACACAAATTTTAAACAGCTTGTTGACATAACAATTTGCAAGACAATCGCAAAAATAATACCAAAAAATTTATATGAAACCTTTTAGATGACAGCTTTTGATAAGTTCAATGCCAAACCAAAAGTGTAATTACATTTCAAGCCCATTCACTTGCACAGATAAATTGCCGCCAACGCAAAAAATTATTTACCCAATTGTCAAGCAAAACATCAAATGCCTAAATATAGAGTATCAACTATCATTACCCTGACCACTGACAGCTTAGTCGTCCTATTTATTGTCAAATGGCAACAGCATTCTGAGTGAAAGCTCGGGAGATAGTGGTCGTGGTGGTGGTGGTGGCATTGATAACAACGTAAATACCCGTATTTATGAGTTTTCCTCTTTTGTTGGCTTTGGGCGTGATGGTAGCAAGCAGCAGACATAGATCCCATGTCCATTAGTGATGGATTTTTAAATAAGACTTGAAACTTTTTTTCTGCTTCAGGATGTCTGTCTTTTTGTTGTTACTTTCACTGTGACATACGCAAAGCTTTGTTATTGTCCTCATAATATTTCACAATTTCATTCATTTTTTATTTCATCCTACTTGTGTGTATTGTCCTTGTTGTTATTGTTGTTGACGTCCTTTTTCTTCTTCTTTTTATCCTGCTTCTTGTTAGTTGCGCTCGTTACTCGGTTTTATTTCATTTTTTTTTTTATTTTTTTGCTTTTGCTCTCGGTACTTTTTGTACATTTGTTACATTTATTATTATTTTTTGTTATAATTTTGTTGCTGCTGCTGTTGTTGTTATTGTTGTTGCTGTTGTTGCAGCTGCTGTTGTTGTTACTGTTATTGCTGTTGTTGTTCTTGCTGTTATTGCTATTACTTCTATTACTTTTACAGGCCAAAATATTGTGTATGGGCAGGAACATTTGGTACTGGCGCCGTTTACTACATGGCCCCGCAGCATTCACTGTTGACTTTTCATTTGTCTTTTTCCGAGTGCTGTTACTTTTTTTTTACATTTTGTTGTATTTGTTACAACAGCTCTTGTCGTTGTTTCTGCAGAGTTTGTTTTCCCGATTGTATCCCCAGTGTTGACAGAAAAAGCGACACAAAAGCCCAATGTCGTCATCGTCGCTGGAGTTTTCTTATTTCCAACAGCGGATTTTTGTTGTTGCTAATTTGATACTTTTTGTTGTTGTTGTTCAACTTCTTGTCTCTCGAGTTGTTGTTGTTGTTGTTGTTGTCAGCAGTGTACTTTTCGAAAACTTCATGTAAATTTTATGTTTCTTAAGTAGGGAGGAACAAAAAATTAATGCTTTTGTCTTAATGCCAAAGAAAAGTTTCAGCTGTTGTTGTATGCGAGTTCTGTAATTCTGTTTAGTTGTGGTGGAGGGTGGAGAGGGGCTCTTTTATGCGAATAAATTGGGTTGAGCAGCGAGCATTAAACATGTCAGTGAAATGTTTTTATTTTTATATCAAGATAACTAATCAACTTCTTGGCTTAAGATGAACTAGATTTTAACTCATTTCGAACGATTCTGGCAATACATCGAATTTTCGATACTAAAATAACTTCGCCCTTTGTAGGAGGGCGAATCATAACTCGGAAAGTAAAAGTCCTGTTGGAAAATTCCGAAGGTTTATTTTGATAAGAAAGAGTGTGGCTATTCGATGTCATTAAAAACAAAAAGATAAGCATCTTTTTCTGGAACATGAATGGGTTCTATTGAAACCAAATGGGATCTATAGAACATAAAACAGCGATTGAAACAATATATGAATTTAGTGTAGTTTATTTTTTTCTAAGACCAGAATATGTTTGAAATAAGGACTTTATATACTATAGGCTAATAATGGTCGCTTGGTCAACTTATAATAGACCACTGGATCTGTAGGATATAAAGCTGTGTTTAAATTTGCATGGAATATGAATGTGCGTTAATTGAACTGAGTGGTTTCCAAGATCAGAGAACAATGTTTGAAACGAAATTTCTTTAAAAAATTTGCAAAAACTTTACAAAAACCAGTTTTGTTTCGAATCGAGTATATTGTATTGGCCCAACCTTTCGTCGAACGCTAATTGAGCGACGCATAAAATTTCAGCGTATTTTTCTCGATCAGCTCCATGTTAGTCTGTGTTCTAAAATTCACAAAAAATTGTGTTAAATGGGTTGGAAAAGTATTAAAATGTTGCCAAAATCAAAAATTATTGAAAATGTTGAAATATTCGAAAACTGTACGAAAATGTTTCAGAAGCTAAAATTATTGAAAAGGTTAAAAAATCAATAAAAAAATTTTGAAATTACAAAAAAATCCCAGAAATGTCGCAAAAATCAAAAGTAACTGAAAATTTTAATGTTATTAAATTATCAAAATAGTGCTTACACAAGTCTTAAAATTTTGCAATAGTCAGAAAAATTTCAAAATGCTTTAAATAATTAAAAATTGAGCTTAACCTATTTTACACTAGATGGCTTTCATAAAAGGTGCAATAAATAAATTAATGTCACAATATCGAAACATGTTGAAAAGTATGGTTATTGTTGAGAAATAAAGAAATATTTGATGTCTTCAATAAAAAAAAAATTCATCACACTTTGACTTTACACTGAATTCACCGCAGCAAAAACAAATTTGTTTTATACCCAACAGTCAAGTTGTTCACACATCTAAAAAAAAAAACGAGAAATGTGAAATATTTGGTAATTGCTGTGCAAACAGAACACTAAATTACAAACCTCTTCTATTTCCCCTCATGTACAATTTGTTTCCTTCAGATATGTGGTGTCTTGGTTTTTTTTTTTTTTTTTTGCTCAATGAGCTAAAATACTTGAAATTGTTGGTAACTACAGTGCGTACACTTAAATCACATCGTGGTGGCAAGTCCCAGTGTTGCCAATGTTGTGTTGTTGAAAAGATGAAATTTCAAGTGGAACACAGCGCCATTAGCAACGCTCGCTTTTTAGATTTTTCCGGACTTTATCGACACGCATACACACATGTACGCGTGCATGCAAAAAAATCATTTAATTTAAAAATTTTTTTTTTTATTTTTCAATTCAAACTTTACTGATACCAAAAATTTTGGTAGAATTCCGTAAATGCCATGTGTTTAATTTTCTACATACCTACTACACTTCCAAAATATATAAAGTTTATAAAATATTGCTTTACACTCCGGAAGTCCCCTCTGTATTTCTTTGAAACAGAAGTAAAAAGTTTTGCATTTGAGAGAAAAATTCAGCTTAACCGCATAGTATAATGCTGCCAAAAAGTAATAACCAGCCCACACTGCAGTCATTTTTTATATTATTTCCCTTTCCGTTTTTGTTTTTTTAGGCATGAAAAAAAAAATTAAATTTCTAAATTATTTCTTTTGAGTTTATGCACATATACGCATCTCTTTAATGGAATGGCTTTTGGTGTTAGAGCACATTATTGAAATATATGGCAAATTCTGTACTCATGAGGTTTTTGCATGAGGTTAAAAGTGTTTTTAATGTTTTAAAGTAAAAAATATTTAATTTTAATGCAAGGAAAAGCGAATGTTGGTTTGATACGACTAAACAAAACTAAACTAAACTACACTAAGCTAAACTAAACTAAACTAAACTAAACTAAACTAAACTAAACTAAACTAAACTAAACTAAACTAAACTAAGCTAAACTGAACTAAACTAAATTAAACTAAACTAAACTAAACTAAACTAAACTAAACTGAACTAAACTAAACTAAGCTAAACTAAACGAAACGAAACGAAGCTAAGCTAAACTAAACTAAAATAAACTAAGCCAAACTAAACCAAACTAAACTAAGCTAAACTCAACTAAACTAAGCTAAGCTAAACTAAACTAAATATAGCTAAACTGAACTAAACTAAACTAAACTAAACAAACCTCACCTAACAAGTAGACACAAATAGACAATCGAAATGCATTTTAAATAAAGTTTAAAATAAAAAAAACCATCCATTCCACTATTCCATTTAAATAAATCACACAAAACAATTCAAAAAACATCAAGCTCATCAGGCTCACATGGTAATGGTTTGATGGTTTGTTTATTTGGCGCCGTACCATAGGAAAATAAAAAAACCAAAGGAAAACAACAAACATAATGAGGCGAAACTTTTCGACGGAAACAGAAATGGCATCAATGTAATTGTATATGGTTGTTTGTCTGTTTGTGTATTTGGGTGTTTGAACACCTACACAAATTCTCCCGTTTTCATGCGGTACCAATGACAATGATATCTCGGTCGTTCTTTCGGTCGTCTATCGGTTTTTTTGTGTTCTTCTGGTTTAACTGTTGTGTTGGTTTGGCATCTCCTGCTTTTTCCTTGACTGTCTTCCCTTATTTCATCTTACTGTCAATGTATTTGCGTGTGCAAACAACCCAACAGAAAATTTCGATGCGCATCCCCAAGATACAATAGCGATGCGCGTCCTTCTCGCTTCCAAAGAGCTGATTTGTATGCGCATATTTTCTGCGCTATAGGTAGCGAGAGCAAAGCGCATCCAAAGAGCATTTCTGAATGCGAGAGCGATGCGCTTCCAAAGAACATTTCTGGTAGCGAGAGCGATGCGCATCCAAAGAGCATTTCTGGTAGCGAGAACGATGCGCTTTCGGTCACGTATTAACGTACAAAACAAAATAAATCAATAAGTCGTCTTCGTAAGAGCGCGATGATAGAGCAGTGGTCTAGCGACTGGCACTGCGATTGAGAGTTGTAGCAACCGTGAGGTCCTCGGTTCAACTCCGGCCCAGACCTAACAAAAAAGTTTTCAACTTACAATTTTTCAATTAGAATTAATTTAGTAAAATAAAAATAATTATAATTACATCAAAAAAAAAAAAATAATAGCCTGATGTGTCTTTGTTGACGAAAGACGTAAAATTTCAATTAAAAATTAATTTTTTAAATATTTTTATTATCATCCAAAAAGCATCCAAAGAGCATTTCTGAATGCGAGAACGATGCACTTCCAAAGAGCATTGCTGGATGCGAGAGCGATGCGCATACAAACAGCATTTCTGGATGCGAGAGCGATGCGCATCCAAAGAGCATTTCTGGTAGCGAGAGCGAAGCGCTTCGTTCCAATGACATGCCACTGTTAATTTCAGCGCTTTTGGCAACGAGAGAGATGCGCTTCACTGCTGCTTTAGAGCGCTTCAGAAGCGCTATTGATGCGCTCTATTCCCCATTGGGAAGTGTGTCTCTTGACACCTTTTCTTTATGTAGATACGAATATACAGTAATGGACAAAGTATTTAGTACAAGCACTTTAAAGAAGAAAAAAAGTATCTGTGTATTGAATTTTTTCATAACTCTGTAGGACCAGCGGAGATAATTGTCTCAATAGTCCCATTTTTGGTTTAGATATTTTGTAAGTATACCAAAACGGACACCTAAAACTAAAATAAATTCACTTAAATTATCAATTGTATCAAAAATGGTCAAAAGGTAATGCAAAGTCGGTTATTTGTATCAAAAATGCATAATCCGTCATTAGTACCAAAAGTGGTCCAATTCAGTACTGATTGTTTTAGTGAAATTATAACGTTACTGACTACGTATGTACTGTTTGGAAGTTCGCCGACTGTAAAGAAGAGCAAACGATAGTGTATCGGTCTAATGAATGGCGCTTCTTGTAGAGACCCGGGCTCAAATCTTCCATTCGACGATTTTCAATTCCAATTTTTAAATATTTATTAACTTGTACACAATTTGTCTGAAGAGTCTTCGGAGCGGAAAATGAAACATGCGTCCGAAACCCACAAAGTGCTTTAGTACCTACTAATACAATTAACGATTCAGCGATAGTAACCGACATTTTCACATCTAACCTCAGCATAATCACTCTCATAGCTTAAAAATTTTAGTAAATATAATATTTAATATGGTTTACTTATGTGAAAGGTTCTACTCCCACTAATGATGTTTCGACCATTTTTATTTCGTAGTTAGTCCCTTTATATAAAATTTTAAGGATTACTCTAGTCCCACGCCTTTCAAGAAGCATATAAAATTGTGTCTCATACTGACGCTTTCCAATGATAGTAATATCTCCCATGCTTTTATCAAAATCATTGAAATTGTTTTCTACCAATACGTGTATTAAACCAAATTATTGTTAAGAAGTGAGTGGGTCGCTCTTCAAAACCGCTCAATCCATGTCTATAGACCCTCCATATTAAAATTCAAAAAGATCGCTTGTTTGGTTTTCTTTCTAAAACGTATCAAAGTTTTGTGGGCGGTGGCACGCCCTTCGAGAAGTTGAAGCTTATCTAAAGAAGTAGTATATTTTCCAAGTTTTTGACAAAATCATAAAAATTGTTTTTGAGCAATATTGTATCAAAATTTATGAGTTGCTAAAATTTTAGCGTGGTTTTTGTAGAATTTTTCGTAACGCTAGTGATACTGATGATCCGAACGTGCCTACCAAATTCCGTCAAAATATGTTGTACCATTTGCGGGAAATAATATTTGAGTACCAGGAGACTGATCCCTGCTCGGTCAACAATCGAATCGTATTATTTTGGTCGATGCTTGTATTCATAGCTATTTTTTGTTATGAAACTTGTATCTTTTCACTTCTAACGGTCATGATTTCAAAATGATAAATTAACCGATGAGAATAATAATAAGAAAAAACTCGGAAAGCATCGAATGGTATAGGAAAATATCAAAACTCAAATCTTTTTTGGTGAAATAGAATGCCCTAAAATAAATAAATGGGATATGCCACGCACCCAAAATATTTCGTCTTTTGTATTGGGGCTAAAATATCTCATCTTCGAAGGATCATAACTCGGAAAATAAGAATCCTATTGGAAAAATCAGAAAAGATATTTGGATAAGGAAGAGTGTAACTATCCGATGCTATTAATAAAAAAGAATTTTACCTTTTCTTGTAGCTACGCTGTAAGACTGAACACAGCGTTTTCTTCAATTTCAAGCAAGGATATTCCAAATCCTGCAGGTATAATGAAAGTTCTGCTGATGAAGACGGATTCAGCGTCAAAAAGTTCATAAGACTGCATATTAGAATTAAACAGTTCATTCCATGTTTGTTGTGCCTGAGTTATTAACCAAAATTTTTATTTTGATAAAAAAGTGGGCGTGGCAATTATTAAACAAAGCCTTCTTTTTGTTATGCTTTAGATACTCTTGATCCAGATTCGCATACCAAATTTCATCAAAATATGTTGTTTCATTTGCGAGAAATAGCATTTAATGTGTTTTACTTGTATGGGAGGTTCCACGCGCACTTTCGATATTTTGCCTACTTTCAGGTCGTAGGTGCCTTATAGCAAGTTGACTTCCTATAGTTAAATTCAGAGAGAATGCTTTAGTAGTTTTCTTTTTCCAATATAATGGCATACCACATATTAATACTTCGTTGCAGAGGTAACAGCTCCTTAACTTTCATCAAATTGTCGAAATCGTTTTCGAGTAATATTGAATCAAAATTTTCAAGGGTCAAAAAGTGGATGTGGCACTTATTCGATCCCGCCCACTTTTCGTTTGTTACAAGGTATAATTAAGAAGTACCTACATACCAAGTTTCATTAAAATACCTTGTAACATTTGCGAGAAATAGCATTTAATGTATTTTGCTTGTATGGGAGGTTCCACGCACAACGGCGATATTTTGCCCATTTTCAGATTAGAGATGCAAGTAGGCTCCCCACAGTTAATTTTAGTATGATTATTTTATAAGTTTTCTTTTTATACCGTATTATATTTTTGTGGGCGGTGCCACGCCCTTCAACGAGTTTTCCCAATATAATGGCATACTACATATTAATCCTTGTTTGCATATTTTTGTGGTTGGAACCGCACAGTGTCACAATGAGTAATTTTTTTTTTCCCCACGTCAGAATATTATCTATCTTCCACTTTAAATGACCCACATACAACTCATATTTTGTTTGACCAAATGGTAACTTATCTATGAAATATTTTCGTTTGTTCCTTGATTTTATACTTTTTTTTTTTTTACTTTATCGCACACTGTTTCAAGTATGTAGATACACCTCATTTTCTCATACACGCACACTTTCACTGGGTGCTATAAACTTTTGTAATGAATTGAAAATCCATAACATGCAAAACATTGCTTAGAATTATTAAAGTCAACGACTGTAAAATAAATTTTCAGCTCAAATGAAAAAAAAAAAAAAAACACAACATTTTGTTACACTTTGTAATTTCCTCCTTACCTACTCCAAGATGAGACACGTCTTCATCTACTTTAAGTACAAGACAAAGTGTTTAACGATTTGTGGCTACCTTATATGCCTATACTATACATTGTGACTTCTATGTGCAATGTTGAAAATCCTCCAGAATCAAGATTGGAATGTAAATTACGGATAATAAGATGTTGGAATTCAATAAAAATGTTTCATTCGCAATTATTTAATTAGGGTTGAGCCCATAAACATAACAAAACGTGACTGTCGGAAAATAAATGACACTGATTTGTGCGTAAATGCCACAGGCAATTCCTGCTCACAATTGTATTTAACTTTGGTGCGAGTATTCAAAGGTGGGTGTTTCAAAAGAATTCTTTTCATGAATGGCAGCAACGTTGTTCTTAGTGTGCTACCATTCTATTCGTATTTAAATGTTTTCCGTTTGAGTGTAGAAAATTCATTTTGCAGGAAGTGAAAATGCCATTAATTTCTTTTTTCTTTTTTATGTTTTCCTTTATCTGACAAACTGCTGGAGCAATGAACTTTTTTTTATTCATATATTCGGATACCGCTAAGAATCTTAAGCGAAAATTATATGAAAAATTAAGAGCTTAACTTTTAAAGCGATAATTGATGATGAGCAGCGGAATGTGACGAAACTTTCCGCAGTGGCATTATGTTCTATTAGCAGCAGTAGTGATTTGATAAAGGAGCTTTGGTATTCCTTTTTTTACTGCGGAGCGATAAAACGTTAAGTAGTTACAGGAGGAAGCACTGATCCGTTAAAGGTTACGAGAAAAATTACAATTCCTATCATGGATTTATGTGAAGTATAGTGAGACGTCATTGGTTAAGCTTTGGTTTCAACATTAGCAAGAAAAGTGATTTATTTTGCATAATAAGTAGTGGCGAATGGTTTTTGATGAAAGGAACTTTTAATGTTTATGTTTAAGATATACGCCAAAAATTTCTCAAGTGAGCCGCCTTAGAATTTAAACGTTAAAACGTAAAAGAGGATTTAACATTTTTCATTTGTTGGCTGTGATCACCTCACTTTTTTCGAAATTTGCAGTTGGGTTCTCTGATTTTTATAAAAATTCACAGAGATGTTCTAAGTGCTTAGCATGGAGACCTCTAATTTTTAGTTTTGCGAAAAAAAATTTTTTTTCCAAGTTATGGGCATGGAACTTCAGAGTGTCCAAGTGGTGTTTTTGCGAAAAATCGATGCAATTTTTTTCTAAGTCCAGCCATTTTGTCAAAAATAAAGTTTCTAATTTTTTGTTTTCGGATTCTTGTAGCATTTTAAACGTTACTTTATTTTCTATTTTTAAATTTGGAAAATTTTGAAATTTTACAAAATGGCGGCCATTTTTTGAAAAATCTTAAAAGTTGATTATCTCAAAATAATATTCTTTTTATTTTTTTATTTTTTTTTTACAAAAAGGTGAATGAAATACAAACATTTTGTAGAAGGCTTGTTTTGCGCTAAATGGCTGCGAGAGCCACAGGAAAATTTTTTCTAAAAAGTCACGTGACAATTTTTTTAACTTTGTTTTGTGCTTTCATTTACACCCACTAGGTGGCCAAAAAAAAAAATTTCAAAGTACAAGGATATAACTCCCATTACTTAGAAAATAGAAGCTATACCAAAAAAACCAATATTTCCTATACGAATCATAAAAATAAGTATTGACGAAATGACGGCCATGTTTTGAAAAATCTTAAAAATCAATTTTCCACAAAAAATTTTTTTATTTCTTTTTTTACTTAAGTGTCTTGAAAAACGAATGTCCATCATAACCTTTCAAAAGATTTAATTAAAAAAACTTTTAAGAAAAAAAAAATTTTTTTTTTTTTTGGAAAATTGATTTTTAAGATTTTTCAAAACATGGCCGTCATTTCGTCAATACTTATTTTTATGATTCGTATAGGAAATATTGGTTTTTTTGGTATAGCTTCTATTTTCTAAGTAATGGAAGTTATATCCTTGTACTTTGAAATTTTTTTTTTTTTGGCCACCTAGTGGGTGTAAATGAAAGCACAAAACAAAGTTAAAAAAATTGTCACGTGACTTTTTAGAAAAAATGTTCCTGTGGCTCTCGCAGCCATTTAGCGCAAAACAAGCCTTCTACAAAATGTTTGTATTTCATTCACCTTTTTGTAAAAAAAAAATAAAAAAATAAAAAGAATATTATTTTGAGATAATCAACTTTTAAGATTTTTCAAAAAATGGCCGCCATTTTGTAAAATTTCAAAATTTTCCAAATTTAAAAATGGAAAATAAAGTAACGTTTAAAATGCTACAAGAATCCGAAAACAAAAAATTAAAAACTTTATTTTTGACAAAATGGCGGGACTTAGAAAAAAAATTGCATCGATTTTTCGCAAAAACACCACTTGGACACTCTGAAGCTCCATGCCCATAACTTGGAAAAAATTTTTTTTTTCGCAAAACTAATAATGAAAGGTCTCCATGCTAAGCACT
Source organism: Calliopum simillimum (assembly GCA_951812925.1). Classification (NCBI taxonomy): domain Eukaryota; kingdom Metazoa; phylum Arthropoda; class Insecta; order Diptera; family Lauxaniidae; genus Calliopum; species Calliopum simillimum. The sequence continues at coordinate 41,683,164 of OX638372.1, read as the reverse complement.
TAGAACATCTCTGTGAATTTTTATAAAAATCAGAGAACCCAACTGCAAATTTCGAAAAAAGTGAGATGATCACAGCCTGTTATTGAAAGTCTCGATTTCAAATAAATAAAAATATAAGAAACTTCTCCGCGTCTGAGAAAATAATAAGAAATTTGTAGGCACCCCTCATGTCTAGAAACTATGTTCCAGAAAAAAAATTTGGGTAATCGATATTAGTTCAAAAGTTATTAACAATATAGTGTGCCGTGCAATTCCTTTTTCCGTATTAGAGAAAAACAAGACATCTTATGAAAAAAGTGTTTAAGGCATAAAATGCTTAAAATCGTCTAGGGAGCACGTGTGAATTTTTTCAGAATTTTCTAAGACATTTTATAATTTTTCAAAAATAGGTCCAAAAAAAAAAATTTGTACAAAAAAATTACAAAAAAAATAGTCCCACGATTCCAAAAACAATTATAAATTGGTATTGTAACAGGACCTTTTTCATACTAGAATGGCCGCCAAAGTCAAAAAATAAGGGGGAAATTTAAAATTTCAACTTTAAAGGCTCAGATCTTTGTGAAATATTTTTAAACTAAATAATCCAAATATACTCTTAAAAATCTCATACAATTAGATAAAAACTTTTTAGGAAAAAATTCTCTAAAACGCTGGTCTAAGAAATTTTTAATTATGAAGCAAGTCAGAAAATCAGTTTTAAGCCTATAAATCAAACTCCCTCCCTGGTGTGATTTTTCGTTAGTCTAGGCCTCCTCTATCACCTCCCAGAAGCTTCATAACCTTATGTACTACACCCTGTACTATATACATAATGACCAACATGTTATACGAGTAAGATTTAATAAACATGGACATTAATTTCTTATTAACACTTTTCGGTCGAGATCACATTAGATAAATTAAAAAAATAATTGAAACAGCCAAAAAAAATTCAAATCCAAATATCGCAAAAGCCAGAGCTAAAACTTTAAAATGTCTGATATCATTAACCCAGATAGACCTGAATTTTTTTTTTGGAAATTTACCAATTTCTTTTATATATTTCTTGTATTAGAGGTTGTTTGACAAAGAATATGGTGATTTTAGAATTTTTTTGGAATCGGTGACGTCACAATTAGACGTCCTTCCAGAAGGATGTCAGTCTTATATGCAAGCAAAATTTTTATCATTTTTGTTTATAATTCTCTCATCAGTATCAGTATCAGTAACTTAGTTTCCCATTTTATCGAGTCTATATGAATAAAAAAACAAAACCTTCAGTATAGTTGACTCTTGAACGCTGAAGATGAAAGTTTAGCTTCAAGCTTTTTGGTGTTTTGTCGGTTTTTTGTTGAGATTTCAGCCGAAAATGTACTTCCTCATATGTCTTTTTCAATTCTTCTGAATTCTGAAGCAAATGTTTCTTATCAAATCCGCCCAAATGTCACCACAAATGTCTTATCAATTTGAAGAGTCCTCATCTGTAACAAACCACCGCTTTGGTATGATTCCAAGCTGGATGTGAAGATGATCTTGAAGCACAAATTTGTTCCTATACCTAATCGGGGCTTTCTTCTTTTCAACTTTTTGATTCCATGACTCCCAAATGATAGGACAATGCTCTCAACGACTGAATGTTTTTAAGAGAGCATGGCAAAAGAATGAAATCTCTCGTTCAGGAGGGGATTAACCTCGGTAAAACGGTCATTGCTACTCAGGTTGTTATTTTGACAAGGGTCTAGGTAAATGTATTGCCTACCACAAATTGGTATCAATCCCCAGAGTAAGTCCTCCATCGGCATTATTTGGTGGTAAGATAGCAAAATTGACCCCTCTTTATCCTATGTCATCATCTTTTCCCACAAAAACTGCAAAAATATCTTCCAATGGAAGCAGTTTTCTGAGTATGAAAAAGAAAATTTTATGACGCGGATTTGACTGACGTCCTTCCAGAAGGATTGTCGAAATGACATCCGTTGCTGATAACAAAAGAGTCAATATTTTATCTTATTCATTATTAGCAGTATCTAGAGAGTTGAGACAATAAGACAATCAAAACTATACACAAAAACAATTAACAGGTAATTAGCCACAAGCGGCGAAATCGGAGTAATCGCTGATAAGAAATAGGCATAACATAAGTATAAACCACACTGCTCACTTCTGAATCGACAATTGAATAAAACAGCGGCCACTTCCCTTCCGTTAGGGTGTCAACTGCAGTTAGAAATCAAATTTAAGTCCACCGACAAGTTTAAATGAGAAGAAAACATCAAAATGCCGACCAAAGTCCCGAATCCTTCCAGAAGGACGTCAGGGCTATCTGGGTTAACTCAGCGTACCTTCTCGAATTGTATTTACTACACGGAGAAAAAAATACTTCGTACTATTTTATTTCTAGTAAATTTTAATAGAATTTTAAGACAGTATAGTGACAACTAACTTATACAATAAATTTTACCTTACCTTAAATTTACCTTAGTAATTTTTTTGAGAAAAATTTAAGTTATACTTACCTTACTGTAAAGTTCAAATAAACCAAGTAAAACGAAACAAACTAACCGCACTAGGATTCGAACCGGGGTCCGTCCATATAGTAGAAAATATTATTTTTACTTAAATCACAAATTTGTTAGAACTCTGAACCACTGACCTGCATTATGAAGAAGTGTACATTTGTGTATTAAGCAAATATAAAATCAAAGTGGAATTATATATTTTTGGCGGAAAGCGTAATTTACTCTACTTACAGAGCAGAAATTCGACAGAAATTCAACGTGGAGACGAAAATTGAAAACGAATATCGCAATGCAATCTACTAAGTGGTAAAAAGCTATGGCAAAAAAAAATGATGAAAAAAGTTAATTTGTTTACTTATAATGCACGATTGAAAATTGGGGTATCATTTTACAGAAAAACTAATTTCTCGTAAACTTTTTATCGAAAGTTATTGAAAATTGAGCGTGATGGTAGACAACAAATACGATCAACGATAAATAATAACTAAAACGCGTTTGCATTAGTTGCTGCTATTTTTTAATGGTTTTTTATAAGCAAATGCTCATTTGACCCGGTTCTCAATGTGATAATTTAAAATTCTTCCAGAAACAGAATCTTTGAAGTCCGAAGATAAAGAATCCATTAAAATATTTCTGTGCGCGCCCTTATGGTAAATGTTATTAAATATTGTTTGGTGCCGCACAAAATTCTAAAAAACTAAATGGATGCCGCTAGAGTTTTTGAAAATTTAAAAAAACAGAAAGCTTAACATGTGGAAAAGTTGAGAAATCATTAAAACCTAGATTATTATTGAAAATTTGGAAATATGTTATTTTGAAAAAACCGTCAAATTGCTGAGAAATTGCAAAAATGTTGATTATTAT